>JANPWX010004366.1:0-23677 GCA_024734555.1 Trochalopteron elliotii
GTGCAAATCTCCAATTTGTTTTTATCATAACATAATTTGTTGACCTGGTAGTAGGCTAGAAAGGTAGATTTCTTTTTTCCCCCTATCCATATCGTTCGGTTACATTGATCACATACAGAGATGGTTGGCATTCCTCCTATTTCTCGTTTGTGCATTTGGTGAATGGAGGAGTCTTTTTCTTTTCTTACATCTTTGGACAGCCCTTCCTTAGGGATTGTCCTCGGGTTGTGACACACCACCCCCTTTTCCAATTCACATACTTCGAATTGAGTGCCATTGAAAGAACAATACCCTTTCGGCTTACCCTCCTGGCAATTGTATTGTGCTCGGTACTCTACGGTCTTTACGGTTGTTTGTCCTCTCAGTGCTACCTGCAGGCACTGTTCACATTCATTCAGGGGTTCCTGCCTCTGCGGATCCTCTGGGAGCAACCCGTCCGCTTGGCACATGGCTTGGCTCAGGACTAGCAGGATTCCCCACAGGAATACCCCTCTGCCTTTCCCTCCACCCGTGGGGTAGCAGCCAGCAGCGGGGTAAACCATCTTCTTGGCAGCAGGCGTATGCTTCAGGGGTCTCTCTAGTCCGAATCGCAAACCTCCATTTATACACATTCCACCTGGACAATTTTACTGTGTCTGACCAGCAAGGTACCTTAATGGTTCTCCGGCACTGTGTTTCAAGGACTTCTGCCTTTGCGTCCAATTTCCCTCTTGTTCCCTTTTTGTATATTAGGTACCAATCTGGAGAGTCCAATTCTATCAACCCGGAACGAGTGGCAAACACTTGTCTCCTCTTGTTCCTCCTCCAAACACTTAGTACACAACCCCTTTGGTCAATTTCCTCCCCAACAGTGAGCTACCCAAATTTGTTTACAATATACACACTCAAAATGTATAAATGGAAAACATTCACAATCTGGCTCAGAGCAACTTATCTGATCCTCTTTGGTCATTTATGGTGTCGCTTAAGCTTGATCTTAAAGTCCCCAGGGGAGGAGGATATCTTCCACTCCGGGGCAGTGCCTGGAGGTTCGACTTTCTTTACCTGCGACGCATGAGTCCAGCCTTTTTCTGCAGTTCTGATGGCTGTATCTGTGGTGAGGACAACAAAGGGACCTTCCCAATGAGGTGCCAGAGGGACTTCCCTCCAGGTTTTGATTAAAACCTTATCCCCAGGTTGTAATTGGTGAATGGCAAACCCCAAGGGAGCACTCTGAGGAATCAGTCCTCTCTTTCGCAGATCCTGTAAATTTTTGTAAATAGTTATTAAATATGGTTGAATTTGATTATCCTCTATTTGTAGATGTCTGACGGGCATTCCATGCTGGTAAGGCATTCCGTACAGCATTTCAAATGGTGACAGTCCGGTCTCCGAGTGAGGCATGGTTCTAATGTTTAGTAGAGCTAGAGGAAGACACTGTACCCAAGACATCTTTGTTTCTAGCATCAATTTTGCTAGCTGTGCTTTCAGTGTTTGGTTCATCCTTTCTACCTGTCCTGAGCTCTGGGGGTGCCATGGGGTGTGATACTGCCATCAGATTCCTAAGGCCTCAGATATTTGTTTAATAATTTTGGAGGTGAAATGTGTGCCTTGATCAGAATCTATGTGACTCACTATTCCATATCGAGGAATAATTTCTTCTAGTAATACCTTTGACACTGTTTGGGCCTTAGCCCTTGCTCGAGGGAAGGCTTCAACCCAGTGTGTTAGTTTGTCAACTATCACCAATAAAAATTTATATCTTCCTACCTTAGGTAGATCAGTGAAGTCCACCTGGATCCTTTCAAATGGTCGATAGGCGACAGGACGTCCCCCTAAAGCCATTTGTTTGGATCTGGCCCGATTCACCCGTTGGCATATCATACACCCATGCACTTCTTGTTTTGCCAATTCATATATTCCTTTACATCCAAAGAATTTCAGAAATTGTTCTGCTAAAGCTTGTGTTCCCCAGTGAGTCTGCTGATGCAGTCTCCTCAGAATTTTTCTGGCATAATCTTTTGGTAATAGTTCTCTCCCATCAGCTAATTTCCACCACCCTTCTAATCTCCCACCTATTTTCTCAAATCCTTCAATTTCCTTTTGGGAGGGATTTGGGAGAAATTCGGGGATTCCTCCTTCCCTCACGTCAGGGATACTTACTGTGAGTAAGGCTGCTCTTTTTGCCTCTTTGTCTGCCAGGTTGTTACCTCTAGTCTGAAATTGCATACTCACTTGATGTCCTTTCACAGGAACAATGGAGATTTCCTCTGGCTCTCTGACAGCTTTTAAAATTTGCTTGATTATTTCCCCATGAATCAACCCTCAACCTCAAGTGTTGATTAGACCTCTCTCCTCCCATATTTTCCCAAATGTGTGTACCATTCCAAAAGCATATTTTGAATCAGTAAAGATTGTACCTTTCTTTCCTTTTAATCTTTTCAGTGCCCTTAGGACGGCATACAATTCGCAGGCTTGTGCAGACCAATTAGCGCTCAGGGGTCTGGATTCCACTACTTTCCCCGATTTACCATCTATGATAGCATATCCTGATTTTCTTTTCCCTTCCACCACCCTTGATGACCCATCGATAAACCATTTTTCTCCATTTTCCAATTCCTCTTCCTCCAAATCTGGCCTTATTTTCGTTTGCAATTCCACCACATCTTCACAGTTATGGGAGGGCTCCTCTAATGCTTCACCAAACAAAAATTGGGCTGGATTTTGAGCGGTGGTGGTTCTCAGTTCTAAGTCATGTGAGTGAACTAGGATAGCCTCATATTTCAGGAGCCTGGCGTCAGTGAGCCATTTATCTGCTTTTTGCTGCAGAATGCTCCTTACATTGTGTGGGGTGTAAACCATTAGGGGAGCTCCAAAAGTTATTTTCTTTGCTTCCTCTACTAATAGAGCAACAGCAACAATAGCTTGCAAACAAGTAGGCCACCCCCTACTTACTGGATCCAGGAGTTTAGAAACGTATCTCACAGGTTTCTTGACCCCTGCCCAGTCTTGAGTTAACACACCTTGGGCAGTATGGTTACAGACATCCACAAACAGTTGAAATTGCCTTTTTACATTTGGCAAGCTCAGCACAGGGGCTGACATCAGAGCCTCTTTTAATCCTTTGAATTTTAGTTCATCCTGTTCAGTCCATTTCAATCTGTCAGTATTTAGTCTCTCATAAAGAAACTTTACCTGGTCACTATATCCTTCAATCCATTGCCTGCAATATCCTAGGAGCCCCAGTAATTGTCTGATTTCCCTTTTTGTGCGGGGAGAGGGTAGGGCTATAATTCCTGCCACTCTCTCAGGGTCTAATTTCTTCTTACCTTTTGATATCCAGTGACCCAAGTACTTTACTTCTGATTCTGTGAATTGTAATTTAGACTTTGAGACTTTGAGTCCCCTGTTCCCTAAAAAGTTCAACAAGGCGATAGTGCATTTCCTCACATCCTCTTCCCTTTGACCAGCCACTAGCAAATCATCGACATATTGCAATAATTTTGTCCCCTCCACTGGTATAAACTGGCTTAGCAATTGTTCAAGGGCTTGGCCAAATAGATTCGGTGAATCTACAAATCCTTGCAGCAAGGCGGTCCACCTAAGTTGTTGTTTTCTATTTGTTTCAGGGTTGTCCCATTGGAAAGCAAAGAGATCTTGGCTTTCCTCATTTAGAGGACAAGCCCAAAAGGCATCCTTTAAATCAATTACGCTGTACCACACATCCTATGGGGAGACCCTATTCAGGAGGGTGTAGGGATTAGCCACCACTGGGAACCGGGTTTTTGTCCTCTCATTTACTGCCCAAAGGTCTTGCACCAGCCTGTAGCTTCCATCTGCTTTTCTGACTGCTAGGATGGGGGTGTTATGTCTTGACATGCAAGGTTCCAAAGTTCCTTTTTGCACCAAGTCATCTATCACTTGTTTCAGCCCTCTCCTCCCCTCCATGAAGATAGGATATTGTTTTATTCTAATTGGATCCGCAGGTCTTTCTATCTTGATTGAAATAGGTTCTATTTCCAGTCTCCCCACTTCCCCTCGGGAGTGCCAAACCTTAGGATCAATTTTGCTTTCATCTGTTTCAGTTAGTTTATACAGACTTACCACCAACTGCGAGTCCTTCACAATCAAGTTTATTCCTAAAGCTATGATCATATCTCTACCTAATAAATTGTAATCTGCTTCCTCCACCAGCAACAAATTTCCTAAACAAATTTTGTCCTCAGATTCTATTTCCACATTTTTTATAAGGGGCACTTTAAATGGGTCCCCTTTTGCGCCTATGACCAACATTCTTTCTTGGCTTTTTAAGCATCCAGAGGGCAATTTCTGCACAGTGCTTCTTTCTGCCCCCATGTCCACCAAAAAGGTTATTATTTGTTTGTGGGGACCTACCTTTAATTTTATCAAGGGCTTGTTAGATGTTCTGGTCCCCAAAATAAAAAGCCCCCGACACCCCTAGTCTTCTTGAAAAATCTTTTCATCCTTCATCCTCTTTTTGCAGTCCCTTCTTAAGTGTCCCTTCTTTTTACAATAGTAGCATTCTGGAAGTTCCCTTTGGGGTTCCGAGCTTTTATTGTGATGGACGGACTGCCTCCTGTGCGTTGTTTTTGCTGTGTCTCGGGAGCGTTCATATTTCTGAACTTCTTTTACTTCTGCGACCAATACCTTTGCCTGCAGTTTCTGTTTTTCCTCATCCCTTCTCATGTAAACTTTTTGTGCTTCCCTAAGTAATTCTTGCAAACTTTTCTCTTGCCAATTATCTATTTTCTCTAGTTTCTTTCTTATGTCTTCCCATGATTTTGCTATGAATTGTGTTTTCAGCAGCACTTCCCCAATAGGGGAGTTTGGGTCTGTTCCAGAATACACCTGCAGACTCTTTCGGATTCGGTCCAACCATTCCGAGGGAGTTTCGTCTTTTCCCTGACATTCCCTGAAAACCCTGCTGATGTTTTGACCTCTTGGCACTGGATTATGAGGTTTCTGAGGTCTATCATGTTTCGCCTACCTTCCTCCGTCTCGGAGTTCCATCCCGGATTTTGGTTTGGCCATTTCTGTTCCCCAGAGGTTCCCTGGGGGCTGCAGCGCTCCCAGTCCCTTATGCCTGCTTGTCTTATCATTTCCCTTTCTTCATTGTTAAACAACGATCTCAGGATTGATGTAAGATCCTCATATGTGAAAATACTAGTTCCTAGAAATTCATCCAGCCTATCTGCCACCCCAAAAGGATCATCCATCAACCGTCCCATTTCTTTCTTGAATGCTCTCGCATCCCCAGTATTTATCAGCACATTCACAAATCCAATGATTCCAGGTGCTGTTGGCACTTCCCTTAGGGGGAAAAGATTGTGCCTTTCCTCCTGGTTCTCACTTTCGTCCTCATTTGTCCTCTTCGCCCGGCATCGGGTTCGACTTGCCAGAGGCGAACTTGTTATGATTGGTTTCTTGGTTCCCTCTGACTGTGGGACTGGTGGGGGTGGAGGGAAAAGCGAAGGAGGAATCAAGTTTTGTACCGGGGGAGGAAAAATCTCTGGAAGTTGCAGGGGGAACAGGGGTGGAGGGTGCGAAGAGGCTTGTGGGTGTTGTAGTTCTACGGTTTGTGAGGAGATCGTCCCTGGGGGCAGTGTCGCGGTTTGCGTTAAGACTGGCGGAGGGGCAAGAAGGGGTGCCTGGACAGGAGGTATCTCTGGAGGCAAAGGCAGAAGAGGAGGTTGGAGTGTGAGGGCTCCCTGAGCGCTCGGGGGTAGGAGACAGGGGTGGGCCTGGGCAGGTACCATGCCCGGTACCCCCAACGGGGGTCCGAGCGCCGGTGCTGGTTGATTCATGGGTCCCGGGGGTGCAGATGGGGATGCCTGAGCCTGCACGGGCAGAGGCATGGGAACAAGGTACGGAGGAGGTAGATGATCTAAGGGGTCCCATACCTCATTTTGAACTTCCACTCCCTTTTTAGTTTTCATTGAAAACAATCCAATTCTGGATCTCTCCCACAATTTGGCATATTCCGTCTCCTCATGGTCCTGTGGTTTCTTATCACTCACATAATCACTTAAGGCTTTGCAGATCCATTTCTCAAATGTACCAAATGTGGGCCAAATTACATGACTCCTTATCTCTTTTCCTCCCCAAACTTCTATGCAGTAGTGTATCATTTTCTCTTTAGATTTTCCCCTTCTCTTAGAACAGTCCTCCCAGTGCTCCAACATCCATCCCAGCGGGCTATCTCAGGGAATTTTGAGGGCACTATCCTCCTTTCCCAGAGCGTGTTTCTCTTGTGTCTCCTTGCGAGGCTTGCTCTTTCTCTGTCCCATCTTTGAGTTTTACTTACCTTTTGCAAGTCCTGTGGTGGACCTTTTTCAACTCTCTAACTTTATAAACTAGGATCCTCTCGATCCCTCTCCCAAGTGGGCTTTGTTTTACTGTATTACTTACCCTTCCAGCGAGCTGAGCTGAGGGTCTTTTCGGCCAGCGGTAGATTTTCCTCTTGGTGATTCCTTGGGCTTTTCCACAGCCCTGAGCTAAAAGGTTTACCAGTTCCCGAACTCCAAGGAACGTCTCCTTCCCTTTTAGTGCCCCGTGATCAGTCCCCAAAACCTCCCCGTGTTTTGGTTTTTACGAGAAAAATGAGATTTTTGTCCCAGATCACTTCCCCGTCGGCCGACCAATTCCCTCACGGGAGGATGGAAATGTGGCCTTTAGGTCCACACTTGACTCGTGATAAAATCACGTCTCATTCACTCGCCCAATCACACTCACTCAACCAGCAATACTCACAGCTTCCTTTTCTTGCGTGGGTTCTTCGTGCACGTAGATTTTTAAGAGTGAAAAATTTTGCCGCGGTTTCCTGAAGACCTCTCCAGGTCTTCCCTGAGTTCTCTGATTTCTTTTGGACCCGAAACCTCTCCTTTTATTGTGGCTTTGGCCTAAATTTGTTTGTGATACAATCAGTGCTACGGGGTCTCCCGCTCTGCCAGGCCGCCAAAGATTGGCGGGGGCGCCTCCTGAGCAAAGGGGTTCTGCGGCACTGGGATTGTATCCGAGTCACGGCACCAATCTGTTATAAATGAATATCAGCCAATCTGATAAAAAGCACAAGATTTTTATTTTTCCATTTCCAAAAATCTATCTGAGACAGCCACAAGCAACATTGATCGAATGCTGGGTGAACAGGCGATCAGCAGCAAGGGTGCTATCCCACCCTGTGCACACTTTCCGAGTTTTGGGGTCTGGTTTTTATACTGTTGTTTGAACCTAGCGGCTAGTCCATTGTGTATCTGTTCAATTTCCACATTCATGCACCGTCTTTCACTCATTGATGGACCTTGAACAGATTTCCCGGCACTGGTGTGTGTCTTGAAAAGAAGTTCCTGGAACAAGGCTTTTCGGATGGTGATTTTACTTCATCTCCAGGTTCTCCATCGAGATTGGCATCGGTTGCTTGATTGTCCAGGTGCACAGAGTCTGATTCGATCAATGAGCCATCTCCTGCTCAGCCAGTCTTTTCAGTTGTAAATTCAAGTCTCGCCCTGCTGTCTTACAGTTGCAAAGTAAGTCCCGGTACTCGGGAACACCTTCCCTTTACGGGAACTGGGACTTACTTCACAGTGTTCCATGGTTTACAAAGTACAATATATTGATACATTATTTTATTTACTACATCTATTACATTTCTAATATTCTAATACACAAATTTATCCATCATATCTATCACATATATATATGTGTATGCATATATATATATATATATATGGATAAAGGCACCCAGAATCTATATAAGGATTTTTATAATAAAATGGTTTTATTAATTTATCTGATTTTTCTTTTTCTGGTCTTTCTGCAGTGGAAAATGATGAAGTAATTCTGTCATGAAGAAAAAACAATGTCTATTAAAGAGACAAAGATCATAAAGTCTATTTTGCTTGAATTTCCACAGCTTCAGTGCACACAACTGAAGGCCTGGCAAGTACTGAATTCTTTCAAGAACTATTTATTTCCAATTTACAAGGCTGATGAAGGTTTTAGAGTTACAAATTCCTGTTTCTCTTGGTGCAACATCTTTAAAGATATACAAAGAGGGATTTCTCAGCACTATTCAGAAATGAGTCTCAAGTGATTTACCACTTTGGAGTACAGAGATTGTTTTCTAATTCAAGCAAACATTTTGAAAAAAAAAACCAGAAAAGGATGTGAGAAAATGCTCATTAGGAAAACAACAGCGAGAATCTCAGTAGAAATATTTAACCAACTTACCTGATTTCACAGTTGTGCTTTTAGGTCCTGGAGCAGCACCAGTGCACTGATTTTTTATATAAGGAGAAATGCAAAAGACACCAATGAAAACAAGAGGTTTTCAAGGGTTTGGGACAGGCTTAGAAGAAAACCCCAACCAAAGGTCCACTAAGATCATACTCTCAAGCTGAAATTACTGCTGGATCTTAAATTGTTATATGTTCTTTTTTTTTCTTTTTTGAGGTACTATTTTGGGTGCAGCATGCTGTGAAAATATGTAGGTTACCCTCACACAAACAGATATTTAGAACAGAACTATTTACATAATAGATAAACATTTTCACGGGAAACATTTGATAGATGGATGCAGAGATCTGAATTCTCTGGTTTGCTGATAGAAGAGCTCTGTGCTATGCATAGAAAATTCCCTCTGTGTGGGTAATGTATATTTGACTTCACCTTTTGCATATTGATCACTCCCTGACTTGCAAATCCTGAACCATGTGCAAGTGTGCGTAATATGAATAATTTTATTCCAAACTTGCATGTCTTAAGCCATATGTTCACCAAAATCTGAGCATAAATCTACTAAAATTTACTGTCCTACACTGCAGATCAATAAACCCTACAGTATTTCAGGAGTGCTGGATGTATATTATGTTTGATGGCTTTGAAGATGCATATTTCCAGCTATAATTATTTACATATAGGGTCCAGGACCAGGAGATAACCTTCAGCTTTGGTAACATTAACACTTGCAAATTATCATCACTACTCTATCACTCTCACACCCCATAATCTGCTAACATATGTCTACATTTTCTGTGTTTATGTAGTACTTTATATGGAAATGTTTCATTACTGCCCGCAGCAACATGTGGCATTTCTTCAAGAACATTTCAGCACCTTTTAACATGGTTTCTTCAAACATCTCTCTAATTGTGAGGATTTCATTCTGCAAATGTTATCACTGCTCAAGCAGATTTCCTTAACTGCTTAATATGCATGCTCTAGGCATTTCCACAAAAATGCAAAATATACAGTATAGAATTATTATAAATAAACTACTACCAGGCTATTATGGAGCAGATTTAAGGCAGCAGGGTTGGAGATAACTCCATTTCCAGACGTGCAAGTCTTCTTATTGTGGCAACGTGTAATCTAAAATTTTTGTTTGAGATATAAAACAATTTTTTCCCATTAATTATTATAGTACCATTTTCTCTAAACCAAATTATGATATTCTTACTTACCAACACAGTGACTGCTGGTGCAGAGAGGGTTTATGGTGGAAATTTCTGTCACAGTTCTAGATTTTCTGAACTTTGGTTGATTGTGCTCATATTTCTGGCTGACCAAGCATCTTCTAAAGCTGCACAAAACCCAGTTGAGTGGAGAGACCTCCAGGCAGGTAGACATGTGGAGAAGAAAGTGTATTAGTGATCTCACTAATAGAAGGGCTGGTGGCTGCCACTGATGCTTTTATGTTTCATTCAGACAACACTTCAGTCTTCAAAAAATAAGGGACCTGAAGCTGTCCAGGATGAAGGGCTCCCAGGCCAAGTTTCTCTCAGTCAAGAGCAGGCCTAGACTAAATTTGAAAGAACTAAAAGCAGGTGAGACCAATCCAAGCCCCATTATTTGATTGGAGACATTGTGAATCTCAGGAAACCATTGCTGGAATGTGTCCTTCCAGCATCCTGTTCATACTCCATCCAGGTCTTAACAGTCTGGTTTGATATCGGGGAGTGCTGGCAAGAGACGATTTATGGTGTACTCTTGATTTTTACATCCCTGCCCTCACCCTGGCTGCACAGAGGTTCATCAATTGCTGATGTTCCTGTGGGTGATGTAACAATTAATTTAGTTACATAAACAGCTTTAAGAAGAAGAGCCTGGCAGAAGAGCACAGCAGTCCTCCAGACCTGAGCTGTCCATCCCTTTCCCCTGCACTGCCTCTTCTTGCCCTGTGTACATTCATCCAGCCCTTGGCAAATGCCACAGAAATTTCCTCTTTCAACAAGGAAACAGAGCAGAGCAATCCCTCTGAGAGGAACAAGCTGATTTCTTCAGGAAGGTCCACGGAAGCTTTTTCAAAGCTGGAAGAAATGCAGATTCCCTGCTGTGAGGTTTGGTACTGATGCTGCTGGAGGGATGAGTCATTGTTTCTTTCATATATATCATCTGAGTACCTATAACTGTCTCTCATCTAAATGTTAATTGTATCCAACAGAATGACTTTAAATGAATACTCTGTCAATAACACTGTTATTTGTAGCAGAGTTTTTGAAGATAGTGAATATTTGGACTGTGAGTGAATCACCTAGCCTGGGCCTCAGATGAAGGCCTGTAAGGCCTCAGTGGCGCAGGTGGAAATTCAGCTGCCAAGTCTCTGGCGCAGTGAGAATTACACCTTAAGGTGTTAACAAGGCACAGAGAGGTTTCTAATAGATAACATGTATAGTAAGTAGTCTGAACACCAGTAGCTGCCTTAAGAGTTTGGTCAACAATAAGTGTTTGCATTCTTCTCTCTGCTGTGTGCCAATGAAAAGCTGCTGTGATTGTAAACTATATAGAAATGTATATAAGTAGCCATCTTAGCTGAAATAAAGCAGAATGTAGCTGTTAACCATATTGGCTTGATCTGCGTTCTCTCTATACTCCGACTTCCTTTTTATCTCAGGCCAACCCTGGTAATAGTTATTAATGTTCCTTGATAGTGTTATAAATGAATTTTAGCCAATCGGATAGAAAGAACAAATTTTATTTTTCCATTTTAAAATCTATCTGGGACAGCCACGAAAACAACATTTGAATGTTGGGTGAAACAGACGACCAACAGCAGGGCTGCTATCTCGCACTGTTCCACGATTTGCTGGGGTTTGAGTCCGAGTTCTTATACTGTATTTTGTGCCTCACAGTGGCGGGGGTATTGTGTCTTCAAATTCAAACCCAGTCTTTTCACTCGGTGATGAATCCTGAACAGATTTCCCGGCACTGGAATGTGTTTGAAAGGATTTTCCGGGAATCCTCTTTTGGGATGATGATTTCTCCAAATTCAGGGTCCACCCTCGAGATTAGTATCGGTGAATTGATGGTCCAGGTGTACAGGATTTGATTAACTCAAGGAGCCACATCCTGGCAAGCTACTCTCCTTTTTTGTGTAAATCAGGGTGTTAACTTGTCCATTCACAGTTCACAAAGTGTGTCCTGGTACTTGGAAAACGCCCTCTTCATTCCAGGGACCAGGACTTACTTTTCATTTACAGGGTTACAAAATATACATTCTATCATCTACTACAGTTATTGTATCTCCTATATTTAATTGCACGAATTTACCATCATATCTATTACAATAGGCATGGTTGGAATATTTTATAAGATTAGTCTAATATTTCCTACAGATTCTCCTTCATGTGTTGTGTTATTGCGTCTACTTTGGATCAAAACCTGCTTGTAAAGCCTTGGATGGCTTTTTTTTTACTCTCCTCTCAAGAATTCCCATATCACTAAGTTTTGATAGGAACTATTTTACTACAGTGATCCTCATTTCTCTGGACCACAAGTATAAGTTTAGGTGTTAAATTGATATTTTCTGATTGCTCAGCAGGGCGTTTTATTGCCTTCACCCAGTGCAGCTGGTGCTGTAGGAGCTGATGGCATTAAGGGGGACAGAGTTAAGCTTGGTTTAGCCATGTGAGTATTTTGATTTATGCCAACTCCACCTCTGCCTCTCCAAACAACCATGACAGGAATAATTTGGCAGCAATTCCTCGCTGCTGGCTGCTCACCTGCCTGAGACAAAGCGAGGCAGAGAGGAGAACCCAGGTGTTTGACTGGAAAAGGAGACAGAACAGCTTTTCTGTGGTGGCCCGGGTGTATCCCCGGCTGGATCCAGAGGAGCAACAGCAGTGCCAGGAATTCCTGAGCAACAGGTGGGAGCCTTTGATGGAGCTGCTTTGCCGGCAAACCCTCAGCAAATTTAAAGCACTCCCAGCCCACTTTGTTTGCAAAGAGCAAATAACTGATCCAAAGGCTGAAAGCCTCTGGGGTTTTTTTTCTTCTCCTCCCCCTCTCATTTCCCTTTTCTCTCTTCCTGCTGTTCCTTAGCATTTAGGCCTTTTGTTTCTTCTCCTCCAGACATGTGTCCTCTGCCTGGGCTGCTGTTCCAAGAACAGATATCCCACCTGTTGGGGGTTAGGTTTGTTCCTTTTTTACTTACAGAATTTTTCCCCATAAGTTGCTAGGAGACTAAGTACTGGGTGCTTATGGGTGCTTGACCAAAACAAAGAGGTGGCCAAAAGTCGAGATGGGGAGATAACGCAAGTTTTGGGGCAGGAAAAGGGACAGGGCTGGGGGCAGCTCCACTTCTCTTGCTCTTGGCATCGGCTTTGGAGAGAGGATGGGCAGGCTGCTGCTTCCTGCAGGAGGAGTTCACTGTCACCACCAAAGTCCACTCCTGGGAAATCTACCATCATCTGCTAGTGTGCCCAGGAATTCTGAGCTCGCCTCCCCCTGCCCTGCTGGAGCTGGGCTGGCCCTGTCCCACCGCCGCTGTTTCTTCGGCACTGCTTTGAGGCTTTTTGCTACTCTGTGGCCCCGCACTGCCCTGCCCTGCCGGGACATCCCTGCCGTTCCAGCTACCACCGGCGGAGCTTCTGATCTCATCCACCAGCCCAGGATTTTTTCACTGTTCTAGCTTGGTGCTCTCAGAGTACCAAGACATCAGACTGCCCTGGGCTTTGTGAAACAAAGCCTCCCAAGGTTCCTGGTTCTGTTTACTATTAATGCTGTAGTTGTTTGTTTCCCTTGTTATACATACCAGTAAAGAACTGTTATTCCTACCCCCATACCTCTGCCTGAAAGCCCACTTAATTTTCTAAATTATAATAATTTGGAGGGAGGGGATTTGAATTCTTCATTTCTAGGGAGGCCCTTCCCCTCCCTAGCAGATACCTGTCTTTCAACCTAAGACAGATTTTGGCACCCAAGTGTGGGGCACAAGGGCATTGAGAGAAAAAAAGGAATATCAGTTCTTGAGTGACCTAATTTCTTGTGTACTGGATATAGAAACCTTGTTAGGTAACATCATGTGGTCTAGTTTACCCTGGTTCGGATGGCACGTGGTTGTGGCCATATTTCTTCCATTTGCAAGCCCTTATCTAAACATGGGTCCTATAACTAGGGCTACTGTGGCTGTTATCCAGTTTGCTTTATGGATTGATAAGGTGAGGAATTCATGGATTTTTAATTTCCTCTGGAAAGCAGGCACATGGATACATGGCTATCACACACTAAGTGTATGTTTTTGGGGTTATGTTATAAATGATCAACTAGCCAATCGGATATAAAGAATAAATTTTATTTTTCCATTTTAAATCTATCTGGGACAGCCACAGGGAACAACATTCGAATGTTGGGTGAAACAGACGACCGACAGCAGGGTTGCTATCTCGCACTGTTCCACCATTTGCTGGTAGTTGAGTCCGGGTTCTTATACTGTATTTTGTGCCTCCCGGCAGCAGAGGTATTGTGTTTTTCAAATTCAAACCCAGTCTTTCACTTGATGATGAACCCTGAACAGATTCCCGGTGCTGGGCCGAGTCTGAAAGGATTTTCCGGGAATCTTCTTTTGGGATGATGATGTCATCAAATTCAGGGTCCACCCTCGAAATGGGTATCGATGTGTTGATGGTGGGTTGATGGTCCGGGTACCCAAGATCTGATTAGTTCAAGGAGCTACATCCTGGCAAGCCACCCTCCTTTCTGGTGTAAATTGAGATGTTAGTTTGTATACAAAGCATGTCCCGGTATTTGGTGAACACCCATCCCAGTCCGGGAATTAAGGTTACTTTTTATACTCACAGGGTTATAGAAAATATACATTCTATCATCTGCTATAACTTCCTTCTATGTTTTAATTGCATGAATTTATAATTACATCTATTACAGTTACTTTAAGAATTTCTGTGAGGAAATGACAGCGGGGGAAGTTTTCTCCCAGCTCTTCAACCAGTTCTTTGTACCTACCCCACCAGCTTTTGAAGGGTTTAAATTTCCTCCAGATACTAACCAAGTGTTGCTGATAATACTAGCCTATTTAGCTTTCAGAGATAAGGTGAGGTCGACTTGGATCACTGCACAGACACCTACCCCAGAGACTAGGGATTCTGCCACAGAGTCTGATACTGCCCCAGAGACTAGGGATACTGCCATGGAGTCTGACATTGCCCCACAGACTAGGGATACTGCCATGGGGCCTGACACTGCCCCACAGAATAGGGATGCTGGCCCACTGCCTGACCCTGCCCTGCAGCCCACCTCAGAAATGAACCACCTGGATTGGGTGGGGGTTCTGGTGAGGGAGATACATGAGATGAGCCAGGTGCTGAAGGAATACACTTCCCCAGCTGGTGGGAAACCCTGCCCCTGCCCTGAAAAGGGGGAGTCTGATGGTGCAGCAGTGGAACCCACAGACGTTACAACCGTCCAGGTTCCAGCTGAACCACAGGGGCAGTCACACCCAGCAGCAGTCGCTCCTGTGGAAACAAAGTACAAGATGAAATCAGAGCACCCAGGTAATAAGGATAAGAAAGGAGGGCCCTCACAACCCGCAGGGGAACCAGAGGTTGAGATCATCACCGAGTCCCTGTCATATGAAAGTCTACGCAATCTGCAAAAAGATATTGCACAACGGGGACGTGAGGCTTATACAGCCTGGTTACTTTGGGTCTGGGACCTTATGGGTACAGGCGTGCAACTGGATGGTAGTGAGGCAAGGAATTTGGGACCCTTGACCCAGGACTCAGGTGTAAATCAGGTATTTGTAAGAGAGCCAGGCCCCCTTTCCCTCTGGGAGCGGCTTTTAATGGGTGTAAGGGAGAGGTTTGTCCACAGAGACAGAGTGCAGGAGCACCATCATACAATGGACTGGAAGACCCTTGAGGAGGGGATCCAAAAACTGAGAGAAGTAGCAGTATTGGAGGTACTCTTTGGGAGGGGTGGACAGCATGATAATGACCCCGACAAGGTTAGATGCACAGGGCAAATGTGGAATCTGGCAACTCTAGGGCCACCTCAATACACCACCTTCATTGCAACAATTAATCCTGATACCAACTGAGAGACAGTGGGTTCTGTCGCCAACAAGCTTAGAAATTATAAGAGTATGATCAGTGCCCCAATGCAGGCTCAGGTCTCTGCCATGGTTAAGGAACTCAAAGAGGAGATAAGGGAGGTGAGGGAGGAGATGAGGAGGAACAGTTCCCATATGGCACCGGTGCGAGTTACAGGCCCCAGAGTCAGAGCTCAATGTCCCCCAGCTAGAGAGAGGGGGTACACCCCACGAGCTGAACTGTGGTCCTTCCTGCGCAACAATGGGGAAGACATGGGAAGGTGGGATGGGAAGCCCACTTCTGTCCTGGCAGCACGGGTGCCTGAACTCAAGGAGAGAAACACCCAGGGGGTTCCACTAAAATGAAGGTAGCCTCAGCCTCCCATGACTGAGTCACCAGGTATTATAGAAGTGAGGATGATGTCGGATCCCCTTGAAGGAACCTCTACTGTGTATGCCCAGGAAGGGAATAATAACCAGTGCTAGAGGGGCCCTGCCTCTAGCCAAGAAGAGGCTAGGGAAAATCAGGTCTTTTGGACTGTGTGGATTCAATGGCCTGGCACATCAGAGCCACAAAAATATGAAGCTTTAGTTGATACTGGGGTGCAGTGTACCCTAATGCCATCGGGACATGTAGGGGCAGAACTTGTTTCCATTGCCGGGGTGACGGGGGGATCACAGCAATTGATTCTGTTGGAAGACAAGGTGAGCCTGACCGGGAAGGAGTGGCAGAAACATCCAACTGTGACCGGCCCAGAGGCCCCATGTATTCTGGGCATAGACTTCCTCAGAAATGGCTATTACAAAGACCCTAAAAGACTCAGATGGGCTTTTGGAATTGCTGCTGTGGAGGCAGAGGGCATTAAGCAATTGAACACCTTGCCTGGACTATCAGAGAACCCATCTGCAGTAGGACTCCTGAAGGTAGAAGAGCAACAAGTACCTGTTGCCACATCGACGGTGCACCGCTGGCAGTATCAGACAAATTGAGATGCTGTGATCCCCATCCACAAGATGATTCGTGAGCTGGAGAACCAAGGGGTGGTCAGCAAAACCCACTCACCCTTCAACAGCCCCATCTGGCCTGTGCGAAAATCTGAAGGAGAATGGAGATTGACTGTGGACTATCGTGGCTTGAATGAAGTGACTCCACCGCTGAGCGCTGCTGTGCCGGACATGCTGGAACTCCAGTACATGTTGGAGTCCAAGGCAGCAAAGTGGTACGCCACTATTGACATTGCCATCGCATTTTTCTCCATCCCTCTGGCTGCAGAATGCAGGCCTCAGTTTGCCTTCACCTGGAGGGGCGTGCAGTACACCTGGAACCGACTGCCCCAGGGGTGGAAACACAGCCCCACCATCTGCCATGGACTGATCCAGGCTGCACTGGAGAAGGGTGAGGCTCCAGAACATCTACAGTACATCAATGACATCATTGTGTGGGGGAACACTGCAGCTGAAGTGTTTGAGAAAGGAGAGAGGATCATCCAGATTCTCCTGGAAGCTGGCTTTGCCATCAAGAAGAGCAAAGTCAAGGGACCTGCCCGAGAGATCCAGTTCCTGGGAGTAAAGTGGCAGGATGGATGGCATCAGATTCCCACCGAGGTCATCAATAAGATCACAGCGATGTCTCCACTGACCAGCAAGAAGGAAACACAAGCTTTCCTAGGCGCCATAGCTTTTGTAGAATGCATATTCCTGAGTATAGCCAGATTGTGAGCCCTCTCTACCTGGTCACCTGCAAGAAGAACGATTGCCACTGGAACCCTGAACAGCAACACGCCTTTGCCCAGATCAAGCAGGAGATTGCTCATGCGGTAGCCCTTGGCCCAGTCAGGATGGGATCAGAGGTGAAGAATGTGCTCTATTCTGCACCTGGGAGCCTTGTGTGTTATTCATTATCAGTATGTACAGGTTTTGGTTCAAAACCGGGCAGAAACACCAATTCATGTAGAATTTGGGAGAAAAAGGCAAAACAGGCCCAACTTAAGGTAAACATATAGTTTTATTAACACACTAAGAAAAAGAAAATAAGAAAAGAAAAAAAACCAAATTAAACTTCTAAACCAATCCCTTCTCCTACCACAAACTGTTCATTTTCTACAAACAATATAAAGAGGCAAAACTCAGAACTCCAGGTCAGCACCACTTACAAAATAGTCTTTCATTCAGTCTTTAAGAGAGAGAAGTCTCTCCTGTTTTGTTTTGATAACTTTCCTCAAGAGAAACAGTCTGTTTGTGGCTTCTAACTCACACAAATGCCACCCGCCCAGGGAACTTCTGCAGTTGTGGAACCTCCCATATCATGTAGCCTTTCCTGTGACTACATATGGGCCATAGGCTCACATATATATTGGGGTGTCACCTTTTAAAGATAAGCAACTTCAAAGGCAAAGGATTCTTCATCTCAAGGAACAGAGATGTCTTCTCACTTTTCACTGGCGCAGGGGGCTTCTTCTCATCTCTCTGTTCAAACCTCTTATGGGATCACCAAATCACAACTTCTAATTCAATATTCACTCAATCACAGATACCTTTGCTTAAAAATCCACAAATCATCTCCCCAATTCATATTGTCCACGATTTAAAGGATTATTCTAACATATTCATATTACAGTCTGTTACCACAACTCACAGGAGATTTTTTCAGCCTAAAACCAAGGCAACTTGTCATCTCTTCCACCTAAGAGGTCACTATTCTTTTACTGACTTTGAGATCTCCATATTGTCCCCTTACATGTCTCAAATTTGGCCTTTCCTCTCTCTCTGAGAAGGGTTAGAGTTTTAAAAGTCTCAGTCTGTGTCAGGAAAGAGTTAACATTCTTGCAGATGGGTCACGTGATCTCTGCCGGGCAGCAGCCGCCAGGATTTCCAAAAGATGCGGGGATGGGGGAAGAAAACTCAGGCCGACAGATCTCAGAGCAGCCCGGCCGGTGGATGCCTCCTGCCCCCACCCCTCCCCCCACCCCTCGGTTTCATCCGGGGTGGCCCAGCTTGGGGCTGCTATCAGAGGCTGCAGGATACCCTCCCCCTGCTGAGGGAAAGGGCCCAGGCCCACAGCCAGGCCTCGGGCCAGCTCCCCCCCATAGGGGGAGCATCAGGGTGTTTTACAGCTGCTAAAAAACCGATCTGGGCCGGGACGGGGCATATGCTCATCCCCTCCCCCGGCCCAGGAGCCACCGGGAGTCCCAGACCTCCCCCTCACAAGAAGAGAGCCGGGACTGCCCTTCTTACCTCCTGCGAGGTCGAAAGGAAAAAGGAAATCCCCGGGCTTCCTGGGCTTTTTAAGGCTGTGTGACCCAGAGGTGTATACCTGTATTTAATTGGCCAATCTGGCCATCAATCTAACAAGTCAGTTTTTACCATCCATAATAAACCAACACACAGTAACATTCCTGGCAAATTCACCCAACACAGATTTTAAGACATGATTGTCTAAGCTCCTCTCAGAAGTTAGATCCGATGCCACCGGGTAGCTTGTCACAATCTTCTGTCGATATCAGCCCCTTACAGATTTTTTTCTTTTCCTTCAGGAGGAAACTGATGTTCCCAGGGATGAAAAGGTTGCATGCAAAAGCAGGATCCAAAAATCATGCTCTCAGCTCTGTGGAAGAAGGATTTATGATGCTCAACTAGCAAAGATAGCAATTAGCTGGAATACTCAAGAGCAGAGAGCTTGACAATCTGATGAGTTATTCTTTTGAACTGGGGCAGCAACTCACGCATAAATTTCCTTGTAAACAATTATTACAGAAATGCACTGTAAACACAATTAATCATCTCAAGGTGTTATCTCTAGGTATTTTCCCCACAGATTATGTGCCACTTGCTCAATAAATCAAATTTTAACATAAAGACATCAATAGCTGGTATTACTAATATTCCCATTCAGCCAAACATGGTTGGGTAGAAGCTAAGAAGCTTTGATTACATTTTGAAAACACAGAAAGTATTACAGAAAACGGGAAAAAGATGTGAATTGTGAAACTTTCAATGAAAATAGGATTAAAGAGGAGACATGAATCAGAACATCGGCTCAGATAAAATATGAGTACTTTGTAATTTAAAATGCATTTTCACTGATATGAATTGGAAATAGTACAGTACATCTTGTTAATAGGAATATTAAGTTTTACATCATCTTAGATAGGTTCTTCTTATGAAACAGTATTTAAAAGAGCCTTACAATAATAGGCTGCCTAATATTTCCATATGATTTCTTCTTATGATATATCCCAAGCACATTTTCATCCATTGTTCCTAATTATCACCCGGGGATTGGAGTAGCTGGCAAAGGGAATGAACACATCTCGCTCCGTTTCATCTCCCATGGCCCACAGAGCATTAAACAACCTCCACTCCAGATTTATTTTAAACCTACCCTTTCCGACATCAAGCCCTCTTTGGAGATTGTCCTATGGACTTTGGCAGGAGTTGAGAAGAAAATGTGGTTGAGAAGAATGGGGCTACCAAGGCTGGGGGAAAGTCTGATGGGGTGATGGGGAAAGGAAAGAGGAGTGGTTGGAACAGGGAAGAGGAGAGGAGGAACACAAGAGAAGGAGGATGCTGGAGAGGACCAAGAAGCATCTCTCCAGCCTGTCAGCTTTGAATAGTTTGCAGCATGGGGAAAGAGGAGCATAGAAAGAGCATAGAAGAGGCACAGAAATATAAGAGGCACGAAAAATAGACACTGGAGGGGCTCACAAAAGTGCCCACAGGAATTCGCCACCAGGAAAGGGGACAGGAGCAGTGCAGAGGAGCTACCAAAGGGGGTTGAAAGACAGAGGGAAGAGAAAGCATCAACATCTGCAGTTTCTGCTCAGTTATCCCTACTCATCTTCTAGTCAACATAATTATTCCTGTTTACAAAAGAACGGCGTGTTTGCTTAGGCTTCTGCTGCTCTACCCAATGGCTTGTGCAGCTGGTGACACAAACACGTCAGCCCAGTCAAACAGCTGACTTTGGGAGAAAGGCACTCGTGCTCCATGGTTTCCATGGATGGGAATGAGTTCTGAACTATCCCCTGGGTAAGGCCACAGGTGATACCTGAGAGCAGATCCCCTGGGAGAGGAGACCAGAGATCATGGCTTTGACGTTGTCTTCATGTGTGAAACCAAAGATGCTGCGGGAAGAGGGAAAGCAGAATTTGCATCTCCTCAGGTTCCTCTGCTGATGGTCCTTTGTTAGTCCCCAGTTATCTGTGGTTCTGCAATGTTCAGATCCACCAAAAGTGGGGAGTCAGGACAGTAGGGACCTGGGGGATCAATTCTCTTTTTCGTCTTCTCAACATCTAACCTGATGCAATCTTTCCTCAGATCTCCCTATATTTGGAATCAAGACCACAGGGGATGGATGCAGATGTTTCAAAGCCTTTTCATACCAGTCTGCTTTATTTCTTTGAGTTCATTAATCTAATTTGGTAGCCTCCTGCCTGTCTGCATCAATGATCTTCAAGATTTTAAGAAGTTTGGTCACCTCTTCTCTTCAAGAAGCCGCCTGTTTTATGATCATGATGCAAGGTATTCATTTTCTATTCACTTCCTGAGCAGGATGATGGAAAGTGGCCAACAGACAAATCACACTAAAATATTGACCTAATGGTCCCTGAGATTTTTAAACTGACACTATTCACCGAGGGTAGGAATAATGAATGTATTGCATGTAGAGAGATTTATTGATTGATATGGGCAGCAAAATAGCACTGCTCAATAATTATTTCAAAGATCAGGAAGTCATTTTGGTATATTATTCCTGGGTTGTTGCCAATTTTTGTTACTATCCATTCCTGGTGTCCTGTACAGCCCTGAAGATAACTTGGTGTCTGCAAAACTCTCGCTTGCAAATGCAAGTGAAAATCAATTAAAAGCATGAGCACATCTGTGCGTGTGCAGAAAAGGGCCATGTTTGGAGACATTTGTCCCTTTATGTCAGGGATAGTCCTTACACAGCGAACTTTATCTCACCCAGCACTGGAGAGTGGAAGGAAGGCAGCTGAGAGCCCATAAAACATGAACAAAGGGGAGCAAAATCTACTTGATGAGCCACCTCAATTCACCTTAATAAGTTCTCATCATGGTGCTCTCTGACACTGCTGATGTGCTGCACACCATCAGCACCGAGTGGCTCAGATGAGTTTTCTGCTTATCAATGGCTTCTTTTTCTTTCTGTGTCTGGCAAATTTCTAATAGTGGCTGATTTCCTGTATGCAGATCGCATTTATGGTTTGTAGCACTGTATTATGATGAATTTACACTATCAATGAACATTGCTGAAGGGCCTCATTAACTTGTGCAGGCAGTGAATTTGTATTTTTCAAAATGCCACTCTTTCTCTAAAGAAATCTCGCTGACAGTGGCAGTCAAGTACTTGACTGGTTAATAAGGCAGCTCAAAGGAAACAGCTTCACTTCCCTGCAAGTTTTTGTTCTTGTTTAATTTCTCCTCCTTTCTTGACAGGTTTGGAGGATGTGTGAAGATAATATATTTCAGTTTTTAATCTCACAGTCCTGCTGACTACAATGATATAAACAAAAGCAGAAACACAGAAAATTATAGAGATACACTTAAAACAGAACCAGTAATAAAACCCTGGGGTTCTGGCAGAGATTTTGCTCAGGCACTTCTTTACTTAGCATAATTAGGAAGTTTCTTCAAATCCTGCTAAATCCCAGCTCCGTTTTTCCATGCCTGCAAAGTGAACAAGATAATCATGCCCATAATGTGGGGCCTTAAAACCTGAAGGCATCAGCACCCAGCCCTCCAGATAGACTGCAACCTGCAAGCAGTTCAAAAGCAAGCTTGTCAGACTGGCTGCGACATATGGAGCTCCAACGAGAGTATTTCCAGATATAGGAAATACCAAGCATTCTGTAAACAGAGTCGTTGGGAGCAGTTTTTTTGCAGGGATATTTTTACGACTGGTAAGTTGCAAGAATCTGTTCACAATATCTGCACTCTTGGTTACCACCTGTGTTTTTCTCAGCAGAACGTGGGTAACATACAGGCTTTATAACAATTTTTTTTTAATCCAGCACTGTGTCTTCCAATACAGCCTCAAAGCTTTGTGGAACCTTCAGGGAGCACGTGGAAATCTTGTTTTTTGAATATGACAATATTTAGCTCTTGGAGATCTTTAAACATAGCTAAATGCTCACAAAGGCCGTTGCGGGAGGGGTGTCTCTGGGGCTGGGGTTTTAGGAAGAATTTTGGGCACTAAGGTTGGCAGAGCTTGGCCAGGGCAGCCCGGGGGAAGTTTTTACAATAAGCTGACGTCAGGGGGCCGGGGGGCTCCGGCTAGCTCTCACCCCCAGCCACACTGGTCAGGAGTGGCCATCCTTAGACTGCAAGCAGTCCAAGTAACAGCAGAGAGCAGAGCTGGTTTCTGCTCTCTTGGTCCCTGTATATTGTTGACGTCTAGGTTCAAAGCAAGAGTCAGAGAAGGCTCTCTCACAGACGTCTTTATTCTTCATAGGGGGGTGCAAGAGAGAGCGAGACTGGGGTCCCACTCAAGCTTTTAAACTGGGTGATAACAGGGAGTGGTGCCATTAGGGTATTGGCCCCTGGCTGATGACCAGGGGGCAGGGTCAGGGAGGTGAACAATGGGAGGGGGGGGACAACCTGGGACAGACCGAACCCATCGGGGGGGGTAACAGGAACAAACCACTGGAAAGACAAATTAACAAAACTTAACAAAATGCATCACCACAAAGTGTGGTAAAACACTGGCGCAGATTGTCTGGAGAGGTGGTGGATGCTCCATCCCTGAGAACATCCAAGGTCAGGTTTGACACAGCTTGAAGCAACTTAATCTGGTTGGAGATGCCCCTGCTCATGGCAGGGGGTTGGATCAGATGACCTTTAAAGGTCCCTTTTCAAGGTTCCTTCCAACTCAAACCGTTCCATGACTGATTCTGCAATCTCTCCTGCAGGATCCCAGTGTCTCAAGAACCACTCCTGCATCATCCTGCTCATCTCACTGTGGTCTGTGCTGTAGGAGGATAGGAATGGGATACCCAAATATTTTAGGTATGGCTAGAAAGGCTGGGCCAGGTCAAAAAGACATGCGGAACCAGGGCTGACCCTGCAGAAGAGACATGCTCATTGTTGCTTGTGCCATATGGGCAGCAGGAACCACAAACTATGAGGTCAAGCCTGAGAAATGGCAGCAACAGGTGAGACAAAAATGCACTTTGATTCAGTCTTAGGATCCAAATCTTAACACAGAGCAAGTATTTTCACTCTTTCTTTTAAACATACATGAACACATATATAAAAAATATATCTCTCTCCATACACACATTCCCATATAGACGGAGGTGAAATAAATCTGTAAAACATGAGAAATGACATCCACAAAGG
>JANPWX010004377.1:0-20092 GCA_024734555.1 Trochalopteron elliotii
TTCAGGGAAGGGAAGGGAAGGGAAGGGAAGGGAAGGGAAGGGAATGTGCTCATCTTTACCTTTGCTCACAGGAGAAGACAGGTCCTCTACTTGCATCTCTGTAAAGAGAGATAGGATTGGCAGGGTGGCACAAGGCCCTCTGGATATTGTCCCAAGACACCATGAAGAAATGTGGTGTACGGAGACAGGTGAAATCTTCAAATCTTAATTCCAGCTGGCTATCCCTGTCAGACTAGTTTTACAGAATCTGGTAGTCAAAGGCCCTTTGAGCCCGTTAGAGTTCCTTTGGAAATAATCAACCATACACAAATTAGAAATGCTGTTATTGACAGGAGCTGTCCAGTGGGGGTCCTCCCAATAAGAACTGTATAAATATTGCAGTTACATATTAAGAGAAGAATGAGGTTGAGCTTGGAGAAAGGAAAATTATGTATTGAGTGGACATTAATAAACCAAATTCTATCCAAATTATGGGGCACCCACAAAAAGAAGAGGTCTTTGCCCCAGAGCTACTGTGGTATTATAGTATGCTGAATTCATACAGAGCTTTTTGTGAAGAGAAAGATGAATATATGTACTAGAAGGCCCCTGGCAATTTCTTTTGCTAAAAAGAACATTCCCACTATTCACAATGAGTTTCTGATCATTACCCTGACAGGTACTAAAGAATACAGAATGGATAGTTGTTTTTCTGTGCTTAATATTTCACTGCATTAGAAATGTCATGATGCCTAACAATTAAGTATTTTTCATCTAATTAAGCTCCATTTATTTAGGTGCTTAGTTAGAATCCTAACTCTTCCCTCAGACATCAATCTGCCAGGTATGACAATACACAGCTAGTTTCGTCTCCTTGACTGATATTTTCCTGAATATTTTTCATTTGCATATTTTCAGTAAGATTACACAGAAAACTCTAGAGATTCCAGATGGCTGAGAGATTTTGTCTGTGATAACAATGCATACAATAAAATGTTATTAATTCCTTAGTATGTGACTATGTATACTGCAGTTAGGACGTTTCCAAGTTTCTATGAAGGAGATCAAGACCAAGAGAAGGCTAGAAAATGGACTTCGCAATTCTCTGGAAAAAGCACCAAGTTTTCAAATATTAATTTATTCTATCCTGTACTGGAATGGAAACACAGATAAGCAATATTTGCAGTGGGATTGAATTTGTTTAATAATTTAATTTGTGGAAAAAGCCCACATAGTTGGGAAGACTGGAAATCTGGGAACTGTGCAAGCTAAATAGCAATCTAATCTACCTGATGGCCTGACCTGGCAGGGCAGCTGAATAACTGGAATACCTACTCCTGAATTTTTCCATTTATTCGACAAGTCTGTTGAAAACAACCACTACACAAGACTGAAAGGGTATACGAAGTATGAGAATCTTTATTCCTTGAAGATTTTCCAACAAGGGGTTTTGCAAAATTGGGATGACGGGAGAGAGAGCAAATGGTTCTCTCACAGGACAGAAGTCCTGACCAACTGCTGTGAACAAAGACAATGGCCCAAAAGAAGTCTGCTTAGTTGCACTAATTGATAAGGAAAGAAGTGGAGCTGAGAATTTTATACCAGCAAAGTACTGTAAGGGTGGTGGGGCACAGAAACAGGTTGCCTAGAAAATGCCCCATTCCTGGAATTGTCCAAGATCAGGTTGGATGGAACTTGGAGCAGCATGCTGTAGTAGAAAGTGTCCTTGTCCACAGCAAAGGGCTAAGAGCTGAGTGATCTCTACAGTCCCCTGCAACCCAAACTGTTCTTAAACAACCAGCTGGGGAAAGTGAAGGTATCAATGGAGTTGTACAGATATATAAGGGACATGCAGGGGAAAGGGGCTGAATACAGGGGTATACATATAAGCTTATAAATTGGATGCTTTTGTAGGGATATGTGGAATATGAGAATGTTATTTTCTCAGCTGTGGCAATAAATAAAGGGAAAAAGGCAATCAGACTCAAATCTGGGCAATTATCTTTACTGAAAACAATAACCAGAAACAAACCTAGTCAGCCACACCAGCTGATGAGCTAAAGAATCTGTAGGCAAACCTAGAAATTTGCAAATGATAAAGATGTAAATTTGAGGATCCAGGGTGTTGGAGTGGGTCAGTGGGACTATGCCAGCCAGGGAGGAGATGGGCAGGGAAGAGAGAGCAGGGAGGAACAAAGAGATGGGGGTGGGCAGGGAAGGGTACAGAAGGGGCCTGCTGCCTCTGAGCTGTGGCTGCTCAGTGGCTTGTCTGGCAGAGCCTGCACCTGATCACCACAGTGTGTCCTGTCTGCTGTCATCCACCTCACCTCAGCCACCTCATTCCCCATCCCAGGCACGTAAGGACTCAGTGCCAGCTGCTGGGGGAGCAGCGTGTGAGCAGCCGGGAGCAGCTGCTGGAGTCCCACCGGGCCTGTGGGTGCCTCTGGCCGGGGCTGTGGCTTCAAAGCCAGTGAGGGGGGAGTCTCAGTGCCAGCAGCTGGAGCGAGGGGGTCTTTAACCTCCAGCAACCGGGGCAGGAACAGTTTGTACCCTGAAAACCAGCTTCTGGGGTGAGCAGTGTGAGTGCAAGTCTCAGCATTGTCAGCTGGAGTAGGAGCATAGCTCACACGGCCCTTGTGCCTGGTGCCAGCTGCTGGAAGGGCTGAGAATTTGCACCTTCCCCAAAACCTGCTGAGCACGGAAAGAGAGACGGGGGGAAAGAGAGAGAGAGAGAGAGAGAGTATTGTGTGGGGGTTTGCATTCACTGACAATCTTCAGGCTGATACCAGTTGTGAGCAGGGGAGACTCAGCTCTGATCTGGGGTATCAGGTGAGTGGACACCATGGACATCCCATGCCGGAATTTGGGGGACCCGTGAGGGTGGGGTGCCTGTGGCACGAGTGTGTGAGTGCTGTGTGTCTGCAGGGAGCACCAAGCTGGACTGGTAGTGATTCAGGGAACCGAGGGCAGAAAAGGGGCACGGGGCTGGGAAAGGGATGCCGAATAGGCACGGGCACCATGATGGTACTTGCTATATCCACAAATGTGTGTGTTTGTGTGAGCTGGGAGAGTCTCAAGTTAGCAGACCCAGCTAAGTCACTGACAGGCTAAAGAGCCCTGATCTGAGGCAGTAGCAGGCTTAGGATTATAGCTCTCTCACAGCAATTTGTACTAGCCAACAGACTGCTTGCTGTTGTGGATGTTTAATAAGACTAGAAGTGGGAGGCAATCTTCCTGCAAGAGGTTTGACTTCAGGATTGTGAGATTTTAATTATATCTAGTAAGTCCTATTATATTGTGCTGTATCATGCTGAAGAACACCTCAGGAGATATTAAAAATTTAATTTCACCAGGAGAGATAAAACCAGAAAAAAATCCACACATGAATCTGAATATTGAATACTGTTACTAAACTTCTTCTAACTAGGTTCCTCTTGTCTGCCACAGATTATTTGACTTTAATTTAGTGGAGTTAGCAAGATACCTTTGCAAAGAATCATCAGGAGTATTGAAAAATTTAGGGATAGGCTATGATAAAATATCATAGACAGGAAATTGATATAAAATCAGAGTTAATAGACAGGAAGACTCCATCCCAATTTAAAAAAAAATCACAGGAGGTCAAATGATCTGTAGTCTCTGCAAAGCTTTGGTTGTTGTCACAAGTCTTTCTTTATTAAACTCATCCTTGGTAGAATTTTAAATATGACAACCTTAGTTAGCTTGAAGTTGGAATGATTGCCACCAGCTGTGCTATCAGTATGACGGGAAAAAATGACTCCTCCATTTATATGTGACATTTAAGATATTTGTGATCCTGCATGCATATATAGACAGCTAAAAATACACTCAAGGTTGATAATAAAAATAAAATGTTGTTACAGAGAACTGTATGCTTATGGGGGAAAAAAAAGCAAGACCTGTTAAAAATCCCACCACACTTAAAACTTGTTTCACTCTGAGAATAATTTTAAGTTTACAGGTTTTGAAAGCCATATTCAGCATCAAGACAGAGATGTCTAAAACCATTCCTGAGTAAACTGAAAATGGAAAGAGTTAATGGATACACAGCCAGAGTCTCCCCTCTCACAGGATACGAAAAATATAAGTGGTTTCTTTGAGAATGAATCAGTGGTCCTAGAGCTCTTCCTGGTTCTCCTGAGGCTCCCTTTCAAGAGACATCCTGTGATTACCTGTAATAAATAAATTCTCTGCCTTAATAACAGATCTGACATGAATGAAATAGCCCACTGATCCATGGGAAACACCTCCTATATGACTATTGCTGTCTGACTACAAAAATAATTTCTTCCAGCAGTTTTTTTGCATTCAGTGGAAAATGCAGTTCTGAGTTGCTTGATTCCTAGAAAAGTCACAGAGAAATCCTATTTATGCATATACCCACTTGCAGAAGAGATTTTTTCTTGAGGGTGTTGTCTTCTTGAACATGCTATACAGCACTCTGACTTTAACTGGTCTAGGCCCTGCTACCTCCCTGGCACTGCCGGAGAACAAACATCCCTGTGGTCACTTCTAGAACCCCAGATATGGCAGCTCCTTTCCTCTGCCATAATGCTGCTGTACTAGGCAAGCTGGCAACCTCTAAGAGAGTCACAAATGCTTTTGCTTCTCATTTGCAATCAGAGGAATGTAGTTTGAATTCAAATGCAAAGTAAGGTTGCACATAGCAACCATATTGTTCATTATTTTAACCTTATTTTTCAACCAGGCATTTTCCATCCACGACCTATTGTATGGACCACTGTAATAAAGGCTGCTGCATATTCATATGCACACTTAATTTCCTTCTTAACTCATAGGAAGAAATCCACTCCTACCTTCTTTATGAAGCAAATAATGTTAAAGATTGCAAAGAGGTTTGGTAAAGAAATTTACTTTGCTCTCAAAAGCTCTATTTGGTCCCTACTGTGCAAAGACACGCCTCTTACATTTTCCATGGCAACAGCAGTTCTGTGCAGTCTGCTCTATAAAGTTCTTTATGAGGATCAACAAAAAGCTAGAGGCAGGATGCCTGGGCCAAAGCTGGAGCTGTTTAGGTTTAATGCACTAAAAACATTCTTATGGATGCTGTTGTAAAGGCAGAATTGGAATGATAACTGAGAAGAACAGCTGAGAGGAGAAGCTAATGTGAAATCATAATGAGTTTTGGGATGGCAAATATATGCAAAGGCCACTAGACCACCTGAATATTGTTCACTCAAGGGTCACTTAGGCCTGTGAGGGAAGTAGACAGCCAGAAAGAGGATGTGAAAGAGTTTCCCTCTGATCTTTGGGAGTGCAGAATCTAGTTAGACATTTCCAAGCTCCAGCTCCAGCTCAGCCGTGCTCAGAGGGCTCTGCAGACAGAGAGAGCGAGCTGAGGCTGTGGCCTTACACATATTTTCAAAGTCACCACCAGCTGACAAAACATAATCTTTGCTCATATATCAATGGGAAACAGTTCTGCAAAGAGCTTGTCCCTGCTTCCATTCCTCCCTTCCCACACAGAGCTTCTCACCTCAAGGCCATCAGCAGGAAGAAAGCAGATGGTGTTTGCCATTTCTCATCATGGTAATATGAGGGGTCCTTAGATTTCCACTGCTGTAACACTGCTTATGGCACATCCTTTTGTCTCTGATCCATAAGGTCATTACCATTCAGGCATGGAAGTGTTACCTTTCCCATCCCTGCTTTAAGGATGTGATCTGAAGGCAAGAGAAATGTTTCAGGGGAAGGCAATTCAGTGTGATGTGTTCCCTTGCACAGTGGCTGGTCACAAGGCACCTACGGCAGTGAGGCTGCAAAATGAAGTCATCACCACAGGCAAAGCCTCAGTTATTTTTGCTGTCTTTCTACAATTTTGTGTGTGTGTCTGAAAGACCACAGATGACTGACAATAGCCCCTCCAGACAACTAAACCGTCCTCTCTTTCTTGCCTTCCACTTCTTTAATACACTTTATAGGATGGCCAGAAATGGCATTCCATGATAAAAGTCTGTCAGTGGATAAATAGAATGGAGCAAGGGATAATGTTGAAGGAAAGCCACACTGCAAACACTTTGTCTTCCTTTATTTCTTTTTCTGTCTTTGAAAAAATGTTAAAAGGTTTACTTCCAGGATGTCCCCTCTAGTCCCTCTGACAAATGCTAGCAAAAAGAATAGTACAGAACAGACTGGGCTGACATCTGAGCTCCATATCTAACATTGTCTCAGTAACACCCACATCCCCAGTCTACATAATACAATTTTGGAGAGCTGCACTTCTGCAATGGCTCTTCCATCTGCCTGTGCATGGCTCCTGCTCTATGTTCACAGAGCTCCCTCACTTGACAGGTTTTCCTTTCTCCATTCCCACCATCCCCATCAATAGAAAAAACTCTATTACACCTTCAAATCCATGCAATTATTTAGGCACAGTGAGCCAAAACGAGGGAACCTGCTCCACTGTAGCCCAGGTTTGGGCCTTTTCTGCATGAGTGAGAGTGTGAAGGTAAGCTGAAAAGAGGTGAAGAGAGTGAGATGGTGCAGGTCTTTTTCTGGTCTCAATAAGAAAGGTCTGATAAAAATGGCTTAATAAAAGAGCTGCTTTAATAAGATAGAAACAAGGGAGAAATACAGATCGCAAGTAAACGTTATATCATTTCAAATGCTGAGAACCCCATGGCTGTGCAGCACTGAGTGGCCCTGGATGCTCAGGTTAGCTGTACTGTGGATCACTAACTCCTTGATGCACAATGGTCTCCTGAGTACAGACATGGAAGGATCCCTCCAGAAGATTTTGTTACGATCAGATTTTATTACTGCTGATCAGCACCCTATATGCTTCTTCCATGTTTTCCACCCTATGCTTTGTAACTTCTGTTTGGCTCAAAAGCTTCTGTAACAAGCAATATCTTCTTTGCATGCTGATTATGTGCCAAGAATAAAATCATTGACTTTAGCACAGAATCTGTAAAATTTCTACTCGGCATAAGGTGCACACCTGATTTCACAATTACCCATCACTAATGTGATGCCATTAGCTTAGTTCTGAATCTTAACTAGACACTAGAGCAGGGCCAGTTTTGTAGTGTGCATTTAAAACCTGGAAAAACAGGAGATGTTACATGAGTAATTTAACCTCTGTGAGTGCTCTGTGCCATGTGAGGAACAACCCATTGTTCTGAAGGTGTTTCATGCAACCACTGTAGTAAGTTTGGTGGTTATGAGCTCATACTCTCATTTCACTCATTATTGCTTTGTTCTCTAGAAATTGCCCTCAGCATAGAAACAAACTGCTTGGATTTTGCTTTGTAAAAAACAAAGTATTGCTTTATGTAGTTTATTGTGAATATAAGAGCCTTTGGGGTGTTTGGATTTTTTAAAAATATCATTAGCAGATTTATTTTTATCATAATTTTTAGGAGAGTGTTATCACTTACTGTAGAGACTTTTACTCTCAACAAGGGTTATTGTTGCACTGGGAATCATATTGACCACAATGAATTTAAAAAAAACCTATAAGTCACAGGCCAAAAGTGAGAAAAAAACAAAGTAGAAATTTTAACTCTGTTTTCTGCTGCTTCATAATACATGCAAGAGATTTTCATAATTCTTATGCAATTTTCTCACTCTGGCCTTGCACATCCTAAAAACCTGAGCCATGTATAGCTGGATCTGCATGTATCTCACTGAAAATCACTAAAAAATTAGTGATTTTAACAGAAAACTGTGTGTTGTTTCCCTGATGCGGTGCTGGTTGAAGCATTGGTTTGGAGTTACACCAGCCATTCAACAGACAAAATAAAAATTGCTACAAAAATTCTCTTGCTTTTGGCATACGAAATCAGGAGTACTGTAGAAAACTCAGGAATCAAGCTTGGTGGGGCCTGAAGAAAGTAATGGTTAACCACCATGCCAGGTTCTCTTTTTTTTCTAGAACATATTTGAACAGAAAAAGCCGATGAATCCCCATAGACCTCAACTGATATTTCATAGAAGAAAGCAGAAAACAGATACAGGCAGGTTTCATAAACCATTTTCTTTCCTCACACATATATTAACGTGAAAAGAAAATATTTTTCAGAGAGAATTTACAAATATCTTGAGATGAGTATTGAGTAAATGAGAATCCAGGAAACTATCAATACCATACCATGTAACAAAGGGTGCCTGCCTATGACAAAGCAAGAGAAAATGGAAGAGTTCACTTTTAGAGAAAAGTTTCATAAAAAGTTTGAAATCTAGATTTCTAGACCAGTCGGAGCCAGTGCCAAAGGACAGAGGATTAAACATTATGAGAAGGAATAAAAAATTCATAGCACCAGAAGGCAAGAGGTGGGTATTATGCAGTAGTATAAGTTAGGGAAAGATTTTTGCTATATATTTTGAGATACATGATGTCTCTCTAGGCATTGCAAACTCCAAGTGACTTTGAGTGCATATAGAAGAGCAAGAATTTCCCTTGTATTTTACAGGCATGTTTTACTGAAAAGAAATTACTAGAATGTATCACAAGTGTATCAGAACAGCACTGTATACACAACAGTTTCTCAAGTCCATCACCAGACAGGATGACAAGAAAATTACTATCAATACTGCTTTTCTCACAACCCTTAGGAGCTTTCTTTGGCCAATACCTGCACATGAAAAAAATTGTATCAGATCAGAGCTGGTTCAGATTACAGCTGGTTACTGTCAACACTTACCACAACTCAGCATTATCAATGCATCCATCATTGTTTTAGATGTGCCAAAAGATGCAGTACTGGAGAGGCTAAAATTCAAGAAGGACAGATAGAGGGTGAGATCTGATGGCATTACACTTAATCTCCCACAAAGTATGAGATAAAAAGTCAGGTGTCCCTATCCTTACAGTGAGACAGAACAAATCCATTTCAGTTGTGTGCAATATTGAATTAGGACTGAAAATCAAGCAGTTAAAACTGTATTTTAATGTCGAGAGTTGTAGTATAGGATGTGCACAAAGTATTCTATCACCATCTTCATGAACTGTTGAATCCAATTGTTGAAGCAGTCTTCTCCCAGGCCCCCCTCCGTCTTCTGTTAATGTGTCTTCTGTTAATGGCCCATCAAATACCTGCTGCATAACTCATAGGTAACTCCCTCCAGGAGTTATCTCTCTTTAATGGGCCATCAAGGACCCCCTGTATGACTCATTGTCCCACTGTGAGATGCTCCACCCAGGGGGAGGAACCAAGAATTCTCACCTGGATATAATCTGGGATTTGGGACAGTACAAGCAGCCCTTACCCACTGGATTCCCAGAGGATCAGAGCTACCAGACCTTTCTAGGGGATCACTGCTTCAGGGAGACCCCCTCATCTGGACTGCTTCCATCATCCTGCTCAGGTTGTATTCTGACTCTGTCAGTGGTCTTTTGTATTATTGTATTTATTCTATTTTATTTTACATTTTTTTCTTTTTCTCTTATTAAATTGTATTTCTGACTTGGAGCCTCTCACTCGTTTTGCTTTCAAACCACTACAGTAAAATAAGGAGATGATCACACAGTCCACTAGGTTTGCCCTGGCAGTTGATACACAAATCCAGTTTTCCCTATAATAACTAAAAAAAGGATAGGTTCATGGGTGTAATAAATTGTAGCAGTATCTCCTAAAACACAAGGGATATGGTGATCCCTCAAAGAGAACCAAAATACTATAAGCAAAGAAATACTTCAGGAGATGCTTCACCAGAAACATTTAAAGCAGAAGTAGACACCACAACAGTACATTTACAATTGTGATTGGAGTGCAATTAAATAATGAATTTAAAATTGTGAAATTACAGCAACACTGGAAAGGAAATTCAGGACACTTAAGCCTAAACACCAAAATGCTGGGCTGGAAAAAGAATATCTTGACTTATAACAAATATTCAGAATTTGACCTATTTGTTATTTTGAAGAGACCAACAAATCATTTTAAGTCTAGCATCTGCCCTATGGTATTCTCCACTTCCCCTCTGCTCCTTTTTCAGCCTCATATCTCAATAAAGAGAAGACATGAATGACCTATGGGGAGATGCTGGGGTGGTGTGTGGAAAGGAGAGTGAAGGAGAGCTGTGGGGCAGGCAGACAGGGAGAGAGAGGAGCTGCAGGCATTGCCAAAAGGAGAGAAAATGAGATTCAGAGAAATCAAGTGTTACCTGTAGTCACTGTGTTTCAGCAGTAGAGACCAAGTTATTAATCTTTGTATCTCCCTCTCACAAAAACAAACAAACAAACAAACAAACAAACAAAAGACAACCCCCACCCCCAAAAAACAAATCCAAAATAAAACAAAACAACAACAAAAAAACCCCACAACCGAAAAAACAACACACACAGAAAAACAAACCCAAAAAAGCAAAAGCAGTCAAGACAGGTGTGGTGGGAGTAGGTGGTAAAGCACACTGTTTTGATTGAAAACTAGCTCCAAAGAGAGATGAGGGAACACACATTGCCTGGCTCTCACTCCTGAGCTCTGTAACCCAGACAGTGCTTACAGATGTAACAAGGAAGAAGCCTGGATATGGCAACCAGCATCTTCATCACAGCTTCATTGCTTTAATTTCTTGCTGGGTTTTCCTTGCACCTTAGGCAAAGCAATTTGTTTATACTTGCTCCTGCCACACTTTCACTCTGTTGGGATGAGAAAACCAGATGCGCTGAAGTTGGTGGCGTTCACATGCAAGCAGAATTGTTACACTATTAATTCAAAAGGCATCTTTAAACTTCACCTCCAAGCAGAAATTCCACTACATGAGGCACTCTTTAGTTTGTCATTAGCTAGTAATGGGTATGCATTAAGCATGAAATAGAAGTCAGTAAAATGTTTATGACTGTAATATTCGAAGCCAAGGCCCTCATCAGCACAAATTAGAGAAGAGTGGGAAGAGTAATTTTTTAAGAAGTTCTGTTCCCAGACCAGCTTTCAAAGTTAAACTTTCAAGAGGAGAGTAGACAGCAGATAAAATATCAGAAGCCACCATCTCCTGGGGAAGTATTGAAAGAGCACTGTGGCTCTTTGGTCACAAACACTGGGTTTTGAAAATTCCCGTGTAAGTTTTAAACATTCTGTGGCAGCCAGTTCCTCCCAAAATTATCACTGACAATAAAGGGAGCATGCCTGGGAGTAAAAGGTATGTCAGCATCTAATCTGAATAAAGTTCACAAACCCTTCTCCTTCCAGAGTGAACCATTAAACGTTGGTGTGGCCAAGGACACACACACCCCTGTCACAGTGGATTATCTGGAAGTATCTAAGCACAGTGCTCTCCCTGCTGCAACACAGATGCTTGGGGGACCTGCTCATCAGAAGAGCTGGCAGTTTTCTCTGAACAGTGCCTGCTTGTTAAGCATTCTCAGATCTGTTCATATGCAGAGAGAAAATCTGTATTTGGTCCAGTGGTCCACTCAGATTAATCTTGTAGCCTACAGAAATAATTAATGGATATCAATGAGGAGAATAGGATGCAAAGCATGAACACAGAGAGGTCCTCTCTCTTTCAACTCCCACCCTTCAGCAGCTCAGGCACCTGGCCAGGGTAAATTATGGTCATTTCAGAGCAGAACAGATTGTCCAGTCCTACTCCTCCTGGAAAATATTCTATGGAGTCCCTCAGTGTAGATCCACATCAGTTCCTTTCCAGCATGACAAAGGTATTCCCAGATAGGCTGCAGGATGTTTTCTATCTCCATCACAGTTCTCCAGCAGCTGAACAGAAGCCCCCTTATTAACTGGATCCCTCCACAAATGCACATGAAGTAATATTGAAACACTTGGCAGTGGTTGTTTCCTCCTGCAATTAACTCAGTGGGAGAGCGGTGCCATCAAAACAGCAGTACTTGTGCTCCAAAGATCATAGTAGAGCTGAAAGAAGCTGCTATGTCCTTAGGTTAGATATTAGGAAAATGTTCTTCACCCAGAGGGTGATTGAGCACTAGAAGAGACTCCTCAGGGAAGTGGTCACAGCCCCAACCTGACAGAGCTCAAGAAACATTTGGACAACGCTCTTGGGCACATGATGTGATTCTTGGGGATGTCCTATATAGGAGGGATGAGAGTTGGACTAGCTGATCCTTGTGCGTCCCTTCCAACTCAGCTCTGAGGCTCTGATATTCTGTGAAAAGTAGCCAAGAATTGTCATTTGGACTTTGAATCTGGAGGGCAAGACAACTTGACTGTTTCCTGGGTGCAAAATTCCAGTTAAGACTGCTTGAGACTGCAGGCAAAAGCAGGCACCTCAGAGCACAGCCACTTACCAGGCTCCATCTCTGCTCTCTGGGCATGCTAAGAAGCAGGAAACAGTGTTTAGACTACTGGCATCTTGAACAGCTGTGATGATCCTACCTTCTTCTTGACCTCTAGACTTTCTGAAAAGGCCTCCACAAATCCTGCTCCCACAGTGCTTGACTTCCCACAGAATGGAGGATATCTGACACCAGATCACACCAAACACCTAATGCCCACCAGTACCACCTGGGACCCACTAAAGGCCTTCCTTTATATCTACATCCCACAGCAGGCAGGAAATATTCTCCACTGAATTTGCAGAGCATATTGCAGATTAATGTCCTGACACTTCCAAGTGTTGCACAGACAATCTAAGAAGAGTGGTAGACGTATTCACCTGGGCAATTTACTGTCCAGAGCAAGATGTTTTTGTGGTGTATTTATGAAGGAAATATATCCCATGTCACTTATTATTTAATAAGTACACTTATTGTCCCCCAGAAATTCTACAAGTATACAACATTTTGGGTGTCTATTTTAGGATTCAATCGTTTATAATATAGATTAAAAATATAGAAATAATATACAGAATTATAGATTATTTATATAAAAAATAACTATCTTCTGTGATGAAACTAGAAAGTTTTTTCTAAGTAACAGTATTTTGAGAGCCACATGATTACAGGAAAGGCAATTTATGATGAAATAGGGGAGAAGAAAGGCAGATGCATTGGGATATAATGCTAAGATTTTGGCTGGTTCTTTCCTGTTTGTATGGGAAGTTTTCCCTAGTTCAAAATCTCAAGAAACCACTTATCAAAGATTCCTGTTAAAGTGGACCAGGTAAAAAGGAAGTGCAACTTGTTCCTTATGTATTATCCCTTGCAAGAAAGATCTGTGGCTGTTTAAAGAACTGTTAAGAGAGTCCTACAGCACAATGTCATACTGTGCAGAACTCAGACAGTGTAAGCTGTGCTGTGGGGATAAGGTCAAAAGAGACAAAAACTTCCTAACAGTGTTTTTGCCTTCCTCTTAATGCAATCTGTAGAATCACAAAGATTTTAATGGCAGATAAACTGTATAAACTGTATGTATAAACTGCTTTTTTTTACTAAAATCCAGGAAACTTCATGAAGGTAGAAATGAAATTAAAATAAAATAACTCAGTTCATTTTTTTTCCAGTGAACTGAAATTTAACCTCTATAGCGTGGACATTGTCTTAGGGGATGTATAAGTTGATACCTGTTTTAGTGCTGTAGGAAAAAAGGTGGTCTGTAAGATTGTTTGGTTATACCAGATGAAGCTTTTTCTCAGTTGCCAGTCTGAAATTGTGGTATGAATATTAGAAAGGGAGAAATATATTAGCCTATCTGAAATACTGCAGATTTTTAATACATTAGGGTTATTGACATGTACATAAATAACCAATATCAAATGCTGTGTTCTGGGTGCAATTTCCAGAAGCATTCAATCCACAAAAAAAATCCTATATCTCTCTGTAACCAAATTCCTCTGTTGTGTTTTTTTAGACACTAATAATATAAAAAGCATAGATGCTTCTTCATCACTTCAAAACACTTACAAATTAAGAAATGTTCAATGTAAAACATTAAGGGAGAAATAGATTTTTAGGATTTCTGTCTCTCAAAAGGAGACACACAGGGAATGGCTCCTTGACAAAGCCTTGTGGTTGCCATGGATACATAAAAAAATAACAGAACAATAAGAAAAAAAGCACTCTGGAAGCAATGAAGAATTAAGTAGCACACCAAAAGGGACATAGTTTAACACCTTGTCCTGGGTTGATGGTGCCTCCTATCCCAATCGTGCAGCTTTATCTCTGTGTACTGCACTGTTATGTCTAACCACTGCCCCCCCCCCCGCCTCGGTGGGGTGTTTTGCTGCGGTGGGGCTACTTGCTCTTTGGCTTTTGGTTGCTAGCTCGGCTTGGCTGCAGGCTTTGCTTTGCTTTGCTTTACTGCTAGCTTTGCTTTACTTTGCTGCTGGCTTTGTTGTTTTTTTTTTTTTTTTGCTTTTGCTTTTGTTTTTTTCCCCTTTGATGGTTTTCGCTGCTTTCGGTTTTTTTCCCTTTTCTTTTCTCTCCCTTCCCCACCCCCCCCCCCAGATCATAAGGCCGGCGCCGGAGCTGACCTGGGAATATCTGGGGGGGCCCGGCGGCCGAAAACAGAAGCTCTGCACCCTCCCCTCACAGCAACTGCTTGAGTATTTTTCTTTTCCCTTGTGTTGGGGAGTGTCTTTGTTTATTTGTCAATAAATAGGTTTTTTCCACTTCTCCTCCAAGGAATTCCTTCTCAAACCCAGAGCTGGGGGGGGAAGGGGTGGTGGAGGTTTGTTTTCTGGGGGGCTCCTTCTGGAGACCTTCCCCTAATTTGTCCTAAACCAGGACAGTATACTTTTGGTGCGTTGGCCGGGAAAGGGCCAGAGGAAGTGGAAAAAACTTTAATAATAACATTGGTGGTTCTAATTGTTGTGTGGGTGTATTGGTATGGTTTTTTCTGGATTCATAATGTCATTTGGGGGAGAAGCAGGGGAAGGGGTTTTCCAGCCTCTGTTCTCCTTCTTCTCCTTTGGATTGCTTACATCTCTATTAGAAAATGTTCAGTCTCCCCTGAGTGTTAAAGAGACCATCTTTCTGGCATTTAATTTAGTAAGCTTTTTCTATACTGTCCGCAGTTTATATAAAATGAAAGCTGAGATTTCCAAAGGGCTAATGAGACTTCTGATTTAGGAGTAAAGCCAAGCAGGAGAAATCTTGAGTGGAGTGGGAAATGGGAGGACATGGGCCAAATTTTAAAGGAATTCTCTGATCCTACAGTCTGGGACTTCCCATCTGAACAAATTCAGAACCCAGCTGAGGTGGCAAAGTACCTGAAAGAGAAGTGCCATGGTAATACTAAAGAGAAAAGGATTATTGTAGTGAGCTGGGCCCTGGCATATGTTTATCGTACTCTGCTAGATACTGCAGGGCAGCAGATAGAAGAAAGGGAACAGGGAGATAAATTAGTTACTATTCCAGTCACTCAGGCTGCAGCTAATATCCCAGGCTCCAGGCCAGTAGCTGAGCTAGACATTAGGCGCCTCAACCAGTGGCTGTTGCTGCTAATACAAGAGGCAGAAAGTGTAAAAGCAAGACCGATCGCAAGGTGGAGGATGATGATGATGATCCAGGAGAAGGACCTTCACCAAAATCAGAAGCCACATCGAGGGGTACAGATTCTGGAGCCAATATTGATTCCTTTTCCCTAAAGGACCTTCGAGGCCTAAGAAAGGACTACAGGCGACAACCCGATGAATCTATAATTAGTTGGTTAGTCCGCCTTTGGGATGCTGCAGGGGAGGCTACCATTCTGGATGGCACTGAAGCGAGGCATTTGGGATCTCTGTCACATGATCCTGTCATCGACCAAAGCATGATGAGGGAGGCTAGCCCTCACAGTCTCTGGGAACGGATCCTGGACGGTGTAGCACAAAGATACCAGTGTGCAGATGATCTCTATTTGCAGCAGACACAGTGGAAGACCACAGAACAGGGGATCCAACGTCTGAGAGAGATGGCTGTAGCAGAGCTCATTTTTTCAGATGACATAACAACTAGGAATCCGGACCTGGTACCATGTACACCTGTAATGTGGAGGAAACTTGTGCAACTTGGGCCACCTGAATACGCTTCTGCTCTAGCAATAATGAAGCGGGATGAGACATATGAGACTGTGCTCGATATGGCGAAGAAGCTTCGAGCATATGCAGATGCCATGCATGGCCCAACACATGCCAGAATTGCAGCTGTGGAAACACGACTGCAGAAACTAGAAGATAAGATGGAGAATCATAAGAAACTCAGGGAGGAGATTAGAGAGGACCTCTTCCAAATTTCAGCAGTACGGATCAGAGGTTCTGGTACCCAACGCAGACGTTCCCCAGATAGGGAGAGAAGGTACACTCCACGAGCTGAGTTGTGGTTCTTCCTGCGTGAGTCTGGAGAAAACATGAGGAGATGGGATGGAAAACCCACTGCTGCTCTGGCACAACGGGTACATGAACTGAAGGAAGGCAAGACCCAGAGAGGAGGTTCCACCAACAGGGAAGCAGCTCCAATTGCCCGTAGGCAAACTGCCAGATACCATGATGATGACATGTCTGACTCCCTTGAAGGAACCTCTAAGACATATGCCCAAGGAAAGAAGGAAAACCAGGCCTAGAGGGGCCCTGCCTCTAGCCAGGTAGAGGCTAGGGAAAATCGTGTTTTTTGGAATGTGTGGATTCATTGGCCTGGCACATCTGAACCACAAGAATATGAGGCCTTGGTCGATACTGGTGCACAGTGCACATTAATTCCATCAACACATGTAGGGGCAGAATCTGTTTCTATTGCTGGTGTGACCAGGGGATCACAGGACTATACGTTGGTGGAGGCAGAGGTGAGCCTGACTGGAAATGAGTGGAAGAAACACCTTATTGCAACTGGCCCAGAGGCCCCATGCATTTTGGGCATAGACTACCTTCGGAGTGGGTATTTCAAAGACCCGAAGGGACTCAAATGGGCATTTGGGATAGCAGCTGTAGTGATGGAGGGCATCCAGCAATTGAACACCTTGCCTGGACTGTCCGAGAATCCGTCGACAGTAGGACTTCTGAAGGGGGAAGAGCAACAGGTACCAATTGCCACCTCAATAGTGCACCGCCGACAGTACAGAACAACTCGAGATGCCGTGATCCCCATTCATAAGATGATCCGTGAGCTGGAGAGTCAAGGGGTGGTCAGCAAAACCCACTCACCCTTCAACAGCCCCATCTGGCCTGTGCGAAAATCTGAAGGAGAATGGAGACTGACTGTGGACTACTGTGCATTGAATGAAGTGACTCCACCGCTGAGCGCTGCTGTGCCAGACATGTTGGAGCTCCAGTACGAGCTGGAGTCCAAGGCAGCAAGGTGGTATGCCACTATTGACATTGCCAATGCATTTTTCTCCATTCCTCTGGCAGCAGAGTGCAGGCCTCAGTTTGCCTTCACATGGAGGGGAGTGCAATATACCTGGAACCGACTGCCCCAGGGATGGAAGCACAGTCCTACCATCTGCCATGGACTGATCCAGGCTGCACTGGAAAAGGGTGAGGCTCCAGAACACCTACAGTATATTGATGACATCATTGTGTGGGGGAACACAGCAGCAGAAGTGTTTGAGAAAGGAAAGGAAATCATCCAGACCCTCCTGGAAGCCGGTTTCGCTATCAAGAAGAGTAAAGTTAAGGGACCAGCCCATGAGATCCAGTTCTTGGGAGTAAAGTGGGAAGATGGACGGCATCAGATTCCTACTGATGTCATCAACAAGATCACTGCCATGTCTCCACCAACCAGCAAGAAGGAGACACAAGCTTTCCTAGGCGCCATAGGCTTTTGGAGAATGCATATCCCTGAGTACAGTCAGATCGTGAGCCCTCTCTACCTGGTTACCCGTAAGAAGAACGATTTCCACTGGGGCCCCGAACAGCAGCAAGCCTTTGCCCAGATCAAGCAGGAGATCGCTCATGCAATGGCCCTTGGCCCAGTCAGGACAGGACCAGATGTGAAGAACGTGCTCTACTCTGCAGCCGGGAGCCATGGTCTGTCCTGGAGCCTTTGGCAGAAAGTGCCTGGGGAGACTCGAGGCCGCCCACTAGGCTTTTGGAGTCGAAGCTACAGAGGGGCCGAAGCCAGCTACACTCCAACTGAGAAGGAAATTTTAGCAGCCTATGAAGGAGTCCAAGCTGCCTCGGAGGTGATTGGCACAGAAGCACAACTCCTCCTGGCATCCCGACTACCGGTGCTGGGGTGGATGTTCAAAGGAAAGGTCCCCACCACCCACCATGCCACCGATGCCACATGGAACAAGTGGATTGCTCTAATTACACAGCGCACCCGTATGAGTAAATTGAATCGTCCTGGGATTTTGGAAGTGATTACAAATTGGCCTGAAGGTGAAAGTCTTGGTCTCACAGATGAAGAACCAGAACAAGTGACACGGGCTGAAGAAGCTCCACCATATAATCAACTGCCAGCAGAGGAGACACATTATGCTCTTTTCACTGACGGTTCCTGCTGCATTGTAGGGACGAACCGGAAGTGGAAAGCAGCTGTGTGGAGCCCCACACGACAAGTTGCTGAGGCCACTGAAGGAGATGGTGGATCGAGCCAATTTGCAGAACTCAAAGCCGTTCAATTGGCCCTGGACATTGCTGAGAGAGAGAAGTGGCCAAAACTCTACCTCTATACTGATTCATGGATGGTAGCCAATGCTCTGTGGGGATGGCTAGAGAGGTGGAAAAAGGCTAATTGGCAGCGTAGAGGAAAACCAATTTGGGCTGCTGAAGAGTGGAGAGACATTGCTACAAGGGTAGGGAGACTACCTGTGAAAGTCTGCCATGTAGATGCTCATATCCCCAAGAGTAGAGCTAATGAGGAGCATCAAAACAATGAGCAGGTAGATGGGGCTGCAAAGATAGAGGTGTCAAAGATAGACTTAGATTGGGAACACAAGGGAGAGCTGTTCCTAGCCCGATGGGCCCACGATGCCTCAGGTCATCAGGGCAGAGACGCCACCTATAAGTGGGCATGAGACCGAGGGGTGGATCTAACCTTGGACAGTATTTCTCAGGTTATCCATGATTGTGAGACGTGTGCTGCCATCAAACAGGCCAAGCGGGTGAAGCCCCTATGGTATGGTGGACGGTGGTCCAAATACAAGTATGGGGAGGCCTGGCAGATTGATTATATCACATTACCCCAGACATGTCAAGGTAAGCGCTACGTGCTCACAATGGTGGAAGCCACCACGGGGTGGCTGGAGACCTACCCTGTTTCTCATGCTACGGCCCGTAACACCATCCTGGGCCTTGAGAAGCAAGTCCTGTGGAGACATGGTACCCCTGAGAGGATTGAGTCAGACAATGGGACTCATTTCAAGAACAGCCTTATCAGCACATGGGCTAGGGAACATGGCATTGAGTGGGTGTACCATATTCCCTACCACGCACCAGCTGCTGGGAAAGTGGAGAGGCACAATGCACTGTTAAAAACCCAGTTGAAAGCATTGGGTGGGGGATCTTTCAAAAACTGGGAGCAGCATTTGGCAAAGGCCACCTGGTTGGTTACCACCCGAGGTTCCACCAACCGAGTGGGTCCTGCTCAGTCTGAGCTCCTTAATGTAGTAGATGGAGATAAAGCCCCAGTGGCCCATGTCAGAGGTTTGTTGGGAAAGACAGTATGGATTAACCCTGCCTCGAGTACAGGCAAACCCATCCGTGGGATTGTTTTTGCTCAAGGACCACGTTGTACATGGTGGATAATGCAGAAAGATGGAATAACACGCTGTGTACCTCAGGGAGATCTGAATGTGGGGTGAGACTCTTATATAAATGTCATTGTTGGCTGAATGTTACTACATGGAACAGAAGGAAACGTATAAGTGTCAAAGGTCTGAGCAAGTAAGACGGAAGTAAATGTGTAAGTGTTGAAGGTTTGAGTAAGTGAGATGCAAGTTTTTTGACTGTATGTTCACGATATCGGATAAGGGGTGGAATGTCCTGGGTTGACGGTGCCTCCTATCCCAATCGTGCAGCTTTATCTCTGTGTACTGCACTGTTATGTCTGACAGCTGCCCCCCCCCTGCCCCGGCGGGGTGTTTTGCTGCGGTGGGGCTACTGGCTCTTTGGCTTTTGTTTGCTAGCTCGGCTTGGCTGCAGGCTTTGCTTTGCTGTGCTTTACTGCTAGCTTTGCTTTACTTTGCTGCTGGCTTTGTTTTTTTTTTTTTTGCTTTTGCTTTTGTTTTTTTCCCCTTTGCTGGTTTTCACTGCTTTCGGTTTTTTTCCCTTTTCTTTTCTCTCCCTTCCCCACCCC
>JANPWX010004477.1:0-15286 GCA_024734555.1 Trochalopteron elliotii
TGGGGCTAGAAATTAAGGGGTATTGATTAGGAATAGACATGGGATTGCTTAGCTGTTGCTGCCTTTTTTCACAATATTAGTTGCTTGTGAGAAAAGACAGGGTGTATGTGCAAAAGCAGCATGAAGAAATGCAAGGATAAGTGATAGAGAAGGATGTTCACCGGAACAGGACACGAGTATGCTAAACTCCCAAGGATAATGAGATAACAAGGCGCATTGGACCAGATGACTTCAGCCTTATGATTTGGACTCGGACCAAACAACCCGTGTGCGTGCACAAGACGGCAGGGGGAGAAGGTCACCCTGAGAGAGGCTACCACCAGAGACAAGTGCATGGGCGCAAGGGACTGATAAGAGAATTAGCATACAAAGTGCAACGGGGAGGAGACGGAGAATGAATATGCATAAGTGCATTGCAAAACTTGATGCATATGTAACATCTTAGAGGATAAAAGGGAACGCGGGAGACCGAGCAAGTGCACATGCCTTTGGAGGAGCTATACCTGTGTACCCAGCTGCTAAATAAACTACATAACTACTTTAAAAGTCACTTTGTCTTTGAGTTTTAGAGTTTACCACACATCAGTTCTGGCACCCCAGGATGGACATTCCCTGCCAGTCGCAGGACTGACTGAATTGAGGACTTTCCTAAGGCGCGCCCCAGGATTTTCCCTCGAAAGGGAATTCTGCTTCTTGGATTGCTCACTGTGGGAAGAGACAATGACCTCTGGGAGTGCCGAGAAACAGTGTATGTTTCTTTTAGAAAGGGGGCCCCGTAGGGACTGGTAAGCAGCTCAGAGATTTCTGGGGCACAGATAAGGTTCTGGGGGTGTTTTTTGGGCTTGAAAGCAGCCACTGACTGCACACATAGCCAGCAGCAGGGCTCACTCACCAAAAGGAAGCGGGGAAGGGGTTCACCAACTGACAGTGCAGCCGCTAGCGATTCCTGGGGGTGGATCGGACAAATTTCCTAGTATTGCTGCTATTTTGGTTTTGTGTGAGTGTTAGAAGTTCAGACATGTGTTGAGTCTGATTGTGTGTACTTGTGCGTGTCTGAGACATGCCTTTGGCGCAGAGCGATACACGAGTGTGAGTGTGTTGGCAAAATTTTGTTTTATTGTTACTATGAAGAGACAGACGGTTTTTTTAAGACTGCAAAGGCGATAGGGCCAGAGGGCAGCAGCCTATTCAGGAAGGCTTTTGTTATTTAATTACTTAGTAGCTCCTGAAACCCCAGTGTTAAGTTGCGGTCCCACATGGAGCCTGGGGGTCCCAGAGTTTGCAGAGACCAGACAGTGTTCCCTGTCACTCAGCCTGGCACACGGGCTGGCCCTTGGCGAAACCCATGGGTACCGGGCTCCGTGGGGGGCTACAACTGAGCCCCTCGCGAGTCCCTTGAGCCATACTTTGGTGCTGTATGCTGTGAGTGCTGCCTTAAGGGTTTGTCTGGTGAGCTCTATGCTAATATTTTTAGTTTAGTATTGTTTTAATACTGTGGGTACTGTTTTAGGGTTGTTTAGTGCATCTTGCTGTAAATAGTGCATTAATGACAGTCATACGAACTGTGGCAAGATGGGTGGAAAGTGTTCCTCTCCCCTAGTGGTTCGGGCTTGACCCTTGGGAATTTGTGACCCCTGAGAGCAATTGGGCAATAAGAGAAAACAAATGAGTTTTCTTGGAGGGGTTATACAGGACTTTTGAAGGGAAAATAGTGGCATTGGACTAGGAGCAACCTGCGCCAAAGGATTTGAATATTCAAATGAATAGAAGAGGTGGGACAATTTGTTTTTGCAAGCAGAGGCAACATTTAGCATGGGTGTTGGTTCAGTGTGGGTCCTGCAGAGAGGAGTGGTGTTGTTCCTAGGGTAGAATACATAGTGCTTGTGTTCAGTGTAGGGGATCCTGAACCGGAAATTTTAGAATATTTTTGGAAGATCACACTTGTTCCCAGAGATTTGGAGTGTAAGAGAGAGAGATTGGGAAAAGACTGTACAAAGGTGTGAGAAGAGATTTGGGTGGAAACGGAACAGGAGGAGGAAGTAATGGGATAAGAAAAAGGTAAAGAAATCCCTAGGGCAAGTGCTCTGGGCTGTATCATAGCCCACTGGAAGGAGATTGCAGGCCGGGCTGTATCTTAGCCCAATTTAAAGAGATTGCAGGCCGGGCTGTATCTTAGCCCACTGGAAGGAGATTGCAGGCCTGGGAGGTACAGAATCCAAACGCACCCATGTGAAGTACTGCACCCAGTGGTGGCCACCTAGAAAACAGAACTAGGTGGCCACGGACTGGGAGCCTGGAATATGACATTCTATTGTAGCTTATGTTATTTCTCAGATGGCAGGGAAAGTGGCCTGAAGTTTTGTATGCAGATATGTTTTTCTCCCTCTGAAATCACCCTGAATGGCAGAGGGATTGTGGGATCAGAGCCCCCTCTGATCCTCTGGTATTAGCCATTGAAAAGGAAAATAAGGCTAATAAAAGGAAACCTAAATGGTGCTGTAGCACACGCTCAGTTTATCAGCATTGCATGCACCGTGACAAGGTTTATCAAGAAGAAACACAAAAGCAAGAGTTACTGGACCTATTGGGGCCACCCTCTGAGGGGCAAGGGGAACCTAGGGGAGATTGAGCTGGAGCAGATGGTCCATCTGCCCCTCCACCTCCCGATTTACAAACCACATTGTATCCCCCATTGCCTGATAGTGACAGTGATGATAAGGGACCTTCTACGAGCGCAAATGGTCCCATAGCATCCCAAACTAGAAAACAAACAAAGGGGGTAATACAAGCCCCTTTACGGGAAGCAGTAGGACCTGGGAGAGGCACAATGATAGTTAAAGTCCCTTTTTCTATTATTAATTTAGAGAGTTGGGAAGGAGTTGCTAAAAAACTATAGAAGTGACCCAATACGAACAGCTAAGACGTTAAGATATATGATTAAGCAACATACACCAGATTGGTTGGATATGCAGCTATTGCTGGAAGCATTAACAGAGACAGAAAGACAGCTGGCTTTGAAAACGGCAGGGGAATCTAGCCAAAAGTGTTTGCAGAACAATGCAAGAGGATGTTAAGGATGTCTTTCCCCTCCAGGACCTAAACTGGACTCCGAATAACCTAGGGCAATTGAGAAAACTACAGAATTAGCAAGAATGGGTAGAAAAGGGGAAGGAACAGTCCATCCACAAGACTATAAATTGGTCAGCTTTATCTGCAATATGGCAGACTTCCTCCAAAACTCCTTCTGAGGTTTTAGATCACTTAAAGGACGCAAAGCGTCGTCATGCACCATTAGACCCGGGATCAGAAATAAGAATACAGCAGCTGGTAATTTTTTTCTTGGGACAGTCTACAGGAGATACTAGAAGGAAACTCCAGAAGATCCAGGGACCAGAGGGAAGGAATTTAGAGGCCTTTTTAGATAAGGCATGGAGAGTTTTTAGCAATCAAAACAAAGGGTATAAGCAAGGGATGAGAAAGTTAGTGGCAGTAGTGAAAGAGGAAAAAAAAGAGAAACGGGGACAAAAATCACATAGGCAAGGACCACCCCCGTTGTGCAAAGATCAGTGTCCAATTTTGCAAAAAATTTGGACATTGGAAAACTGAGTGTCCTGAACAAAGAAATGGGAAAGGGAACTGGGGAAGGGAGGTGGTGGAGGCTCACACAAAAAGTGACTGAGGACGACCGTATAGAAGGGCAGTGGTTTATCTCTCCAAACAGCTGAATGCAGCAGCTAAAGGATGGCCGTGTTGCCTCAGGGCAGTGGCTGCAGTTGTGCTGAACATTCAGGAAGCCTGTAAGTTCACCCTGGGCTAGAAAATGACTGTGCTAGCGTCTCATACAGTGTCCTCAGTGCTGGAAACAAAGGGAGGCCACTGGCTTTCCCCACAACAGTTCCTGAAATACCAAGCTATCATGGTAGAACAAGATGATGAAGAGATAGTGGTAACTAACATTGTCAACCCAGCTTCCTTCCTTAGTGGGAACCAAGGAGAGCCAATTCATCACCATTGCCTGGAGACCATTGAAGCCACTTACTCCAGCTGCTCAGACCTGAAGGACACCCCTTTGGATGATGTGGGAACCTCGTTCACTGATGGGAGCAGCTACATCATAAATGAAAATGACACGCTGGGTATGCATTTACCACATCCAGAGACCTGATCAAATCAGGACCATTATCAGCAGGGACCTCTGCACAGAAGACAGAGATAATTGCCCTAACCCGTGCATTAGAGATATCAAAAAGAAAGAGGATAAACATTTACACAGATTCAAGAAATGCATTTGGGGTAGTGCACGTTCATGGAGCCATCCGGAAAGAAAGGAGACTGTTAAACTCACAAGGGAAGAACATGAAACATGCACGAGAAACAATACAACTGCTGGAAACAGTTCAACTGCCTGAAAAAGTGGCCATCATGCACATTAAGGCACATCAGAAGGTGAGCTCAGAATTGGAAGAGGGAAATGAGCTGGTAGACAGAGAGGCAAAAGAAACAGTCAAAGGTGAGGTGACAGTAAAAGGAGCCCTGATTCCCAATGGCCAAATCTCCCTAGAAGTTATGCCAGTGTATAATAAAAAGGACAGAAGGCTAATTGAGGATCAAAAGGGAATGTATAACCAGGATGGATGGGCTGTTAGGGCAGAAGGAAAACTGGTTATCCCCTCTCATTTACTGTGGCCATTAGTAAGAGAAGAACATCAGAAAACACACTGGAGAATTGATGCCTTGTATAATTATTTGATTGAAAGAATCACTGCCAGGAACTTATATGCCACTATCATTCCAGTGGCCCAGCAGTGTGACCTTTGCCTCCAGTCTAACCCCAAGAATATCCCTAAACCAAACCTTGGCCAAATTGGAAAGGGCCATGGACCCGGTCAGCAGTGGCAAATTGATTGTTCAGAATTACCAAGAAATGGGGAGTATTGATATTTGTTGGTCCTGAGACATAGACTTTAAAGAATTAGGGATTTTAGAGGAGATTTTAGTTAGAGATAAGCTCTGCTGGAATTAAAGTTTGTTAAAAATTAAAAGTTTGTGGAAAGCAGATTTGAGTTAACCTTTCCAGGCCTAAATAACTGATTGTTTCTCTGCTGTGGGCTGAGGCCCTGGGCCTGGGCCTTTGCAAGGGCCCAAGAGCTGCCTGCCAAGGGGCCTTTTTCAGTGGGATGAGAAAAGTGCTGCTGCAAGGCTGTCCTCAAGCTGCCTTTACTGCAGATGTGGCTGAGGAATGCTGATTGCTTGCAGGCTCAGGGGCTGTGTTTGTGCAGGTGAAACTAGTGAGGGAGAGAGGGAGCAGCTGTGCTGGGGGCGAAGTGTTCTTTTTCTTGGGGGTTTTTGTTTCTTTTTTTTAATGAACCTGCCCCTCTCTATCAGCTCTGGGCAGAGCCATGTAACTGTATCTGCCACTTGCCTGTAGCACTGTGGAGGTAGGCCAAAGGAGCTTCTCCGAGCTGTGTGCAGAGGGATCCCCAGGGGCCCAGGCCGGGGCTGCTCAGCGGCCGGTGGGTTGTGCTGACAGGCGGCAGCTGCGGACGCTTCCCTTGGAGCGTCGGCAGGCATGGAATGTTGGGGCTGCCAGCGCTGTGGTGTCACAGAGAGAGGGGAAGATTAGAAGGTTGGGGCTGCCCTGTTGCTGCCCCAGGCGGCCAGAGGTGCGGCAGCCCCCGGAGAGGACACACAGGCCGAGGCGGAGGTGAGAATGGCAGAAGGGGCTGAGCTGAGAGGGAGGCAGAGGGATGCTGGAGTGGTGGCAAGGGCAGCCTGGGCATCTCTAGGACGGGTGTGCAAAGGCTGGTGGAGCTGCGGCAGCCTCGGGGCTGTGAGCATTCCCTGGGGAGCCTGGTCAGTGGGCCAGCCCCCCATGTAGGGGAAAAAGCTTTTGCTGCTGTGGGGCCCGGAGCCGTGCTGGCCCAGGCCCGGCCGTTGCCTGGGCTGGTGTCCCTGCTGGCCCAGGGCCCAGGTGGGACAGGGCCCAGCAGGGGCCTCGGCAAGGAGCTGCAGCCCCCGGTGAGCTGCCGGCTGCCTGTGCTGGGCTGCGGCCCGAGGGAGGGAGCAGCGGCAGAGCTGCGGGGAAAGGTGCTGGCCCTGGCTCAGAGCTTCACCAGTCCCACAGGGATCAAATTAACTTCCAACTTTTGCCTCACAGCAGGGCGGACCAACAATTCTTGGATGAGAGACTCTTTCCAAGGGCGTGCAGAGACAGGACAAAGGGAAATGTCTTCCCACTGCCTGAGGGCAGGGTTAGATGGGATGTTGGGAAGGAATTCTTCCCTCTGAGGGTGGTGAGGCCCTGGCATTGGTTGCCCAGAGAAGCTGTGGCTGCCCCATCCTTGGAAGTGTCCAAGGCCAGGCTGGACAGCACTTCCTGCCCAGGAGTGGTGTGATGTGATGTGAGGAGCGTTGGGAGGGTGGGATGGGCTCTGGATGAGACATCTGAAAGCTGAGGATGATGAGGCTGAGTGAGACCCCATTCCTGAGTGGGTTCTGGGGTATCCCACATTCCTGAAGAAGTTTCAGTGTGTCTCGGGTTCCTGTACACACGAGGTCATGGTTTACAGGATTAGGTACAGCCCCAGCCCAGCTCTCTGGGACTCTCCGAGGGCTGATTGGTGTTGTCCTCTCTGGGGGACGCAGAGCTGAGACCCCTCTGCTGTCCCCATTAGGTTCTTCTTCCCCAACTGGTGTGGCCTGGGACAGTCCCAGCACGTCCAGCTGCTGAACAACCAGGCCAGCCCTGTCCTGACTACTCTGTCATTGATTACCCTTTCACCCAGGAGAGCCCTGCCAGGCTGCCTCCTCAACCTGCTCCTCCTCCTCCTCCAGTGCCCACCAGTACCTGGGGGATGTGGATCCTTGGACCTGGCTCACCTGGAGCTGCTCATGGCCATCCCACAGTGGGCATGGGGCACCTCAGGTTGCCAAGATGGGGGTCACTGTGTCCCCAGGGGGGGACATTCCCCCGGGACAGAGCCAGAGAAGCAGCAGGAAACCAGAGCCCAGGGCAGGATGTGACTCACCTGGGCATTGGGACACAAGGACAATATGAGCACAGGCCAGGGATCTTGGAGTGCCTCAGGCATCCTGGCACAGCAGGAGATGGGAGGACCCACCAATCCTTGTGCCCTGCCCAGTCCCACAGGGATTTCCTCAGGGCAGCATGGCTGTGGGGCTGAGCCTGCCCACTCAGGAGGAGGGGCTGAGCCTGGCCACGCTGGACATGCTGCATATCACCAAGGAGAAGAGGCAGAGCCCTGGACAGGTCTGCAGCCATGTCAGGTAAGCTGGGGTCTGGGGGAACAGTGTGGCACCTATGGGACAGCCTGGAATTGCTGGGGTCAGCCTGGCATCCATTAGTGTTGCAGCAGCACTCTTGTTAGAGGGTAGAAATGAGCTGAGACACAGACTTCTTGTTTGTCACAACATAAAAAGGGTTCTGGTTTATTCCTCTTTACGGCTTAGCCATCCTGACTCCAACTATTCACTGACTGGCTGCAGCAAGCTCCCACTGGAGGTTTCCAATGCAGCCTCTGACTGCTGGTTATTTCCTGCTAAACTATGACTGCATGTATTAGTTTGTGGAGTCTGAATGCAGGCTTTTACCTACTTAGACTATGACTGCAGGTTCCAACAACAGGCTCTAATTGCACACCCAGACTGACCTCACAGCACAATCCTTCTTCATGATTCTCCCTTTCATCCTCCTCTCACCACCTAACCAGCTCCCTTTTATCACACTTGTCTTTACTGGATACAGCTGTGACTCATCAGGGGTGAGGCTGTATGGGGTAATCAACACAGCTGCTACTTATCAGGTGCAAGGTCACCTGTACTCCCTTCTCCTGCACATCAGGATGCAGCCAGGGGGACATTGTGACACCTATAGGGACAGCCTGGCCTCCATCAGGGCAGCCTGGCACCCGTGGGAGCAATGTGAAAACTATAGGGACAGCCCACCTCCACTGGGACAACCTGAAACCCATGGGGGCAGCCTGGCATTGCTGGGACAGCCTGGCAACCAGTGGACAGTGTGACACCCAAAGGGACAATATGGCACCCATGGGGACAGGCTGGCACCCATCAGTACAGCCTGGAACCCATGGGGAAAGAGTGACACCCATTGGCCTGGCACCCATCAGGAAAGCCTGGAACCCATGGGGATAGCTTAGAAACCCTGGGGAAGATCTTGAAACCATGGGGACAAAGTGACACCCATTGGGACTGCCCAGAAAACACAGGAACAGCCTGGCACCCCTGGGAACAGTTTGGCATCTATGGGGACATTCTGGCATCCCCATGGATTATGTGGCACCCCTGGGGACAGCCCGATATCCCTGGGGACACCCCGCCACCACCCACCTCTGCGTCCCACCCCTGGCGGCTCCGAGGCACTGCTGGTGGCTGTGGCGGGGGCCCCGTGGCGTGGAGACGAAGGTGGCGGTAGTGTCACCCCGGCAGTGTCCCCACAGAAGCTCCAGCACTTGTGTGACATCCCCGACATCGCCGACATCAGCACCGAGCAGGCGGCGAGCCGGGAGGGCGGCCCCGTGGAGAACCGGCTCGTCACCCTCCCCAGGGCGGACAAGCGGGTGCCGGGGAGCTGGGGGGGTTTGGGGAGCCCCCGGGGGCTCGGGGGGACGTGGGGCTGCCGCCCCGCCTGGCGGAGGAGGGGGAGTTCCCGAGGCTGCGGGAGGCTCGTTCCTTGGGGCCTCTCCTCGATGGCCACTCCCGGCTGAGGGCGGGTGCCCAGCGCTCCTTGTGCAGGGAGGTGGCCCCTGCCCGGCTCCTGGGGGACAAACCAGTGCCACGGGCCCCTCGGGGCCTGCCGGGACCCCCTGAGCAGCCCCGAGCCGGCGGTGACGGGGGAAGGGAGGTGACAGAATCCCCCCGGGAGGGCCGGGTCCCCATCCCACCCCCTGGACACCCCGGGACCTGCGGGGCTTGGGGACACCGTGGTGAGGGGTGGGCACAGGGGTGGGCACGGGGGGTCCTGGGGTGTCCCCGAGGGGGACCACGGCCATCCGTGCCCTTGGCAGCGCCGAGTTGGCTGTGACCGAGCTGGAGGCGGCCGGGGGTGCCCCGGGGCTGTCCGTGCTGTGCCGCAGCCCCCAGGCCTTGGACAGTTCCCTGCTGAGCATCTGCAGGGTCCAGGTGAGACCCTCAGGGAACCGCCGGGGGTTTGGGGGGCCGGGAGCACGCAGGGCCCCGTCCCCGGGAGGGAAACACAGCCCTGGCAGCCGCGGGGACGGTGACACGGGGACGGGCACAGCCCTGGGGCTGCTGCGGGCACCCGCGGGGCAGGAGGGTTTTGGGGGCTCCCGGGGGTCCCCGCCCCGCTGAGCCCGGCGGGGGCTCCACAGCCGCGCTCCGGCCGGGATTCCAAGCGGTGCCGGCTCCGCCGGGACGAGGAGGGACACTTGTGGCTGTCGGGGGTGGCGCCGAGGTTCTGCAGCCTGCAGGACCTGCTGGACACCTCCGGGCACTGGAAGCTGCAGGCACAGGGGCCCAAATGCTCCTGGAGGCTGCCAGCTTGCCCCGCCCCAGAGGTGACACTGTGGGACATTCCAGAGATGGGGCTGTGAGGTCACAGAGTGGCAGTGATGTCACAGGGGGGCTGTGTGATGTCCCAGAGGGGGCTGTGTCATAGAGGCACCTCTGTGGCTGTGTGTGACAGAGGCACAGAGCAGCTGTGATGTCAGAAAGGGGCTGTGGGACATCACAGAATGGGATGAGTGAGGTCACAGAGTGAGCTATGACATCACAGAGTGGGTTATATGAAGTCATAGATCCGCTGTGGCATAATAGAGGGAACTGTGTAACATCACAGAGTGGCTGTGTGACATCAGAGACCAGGCTTTGATATCACAGGGCAGCTGTGTGACATCACAGGGTGGGATGTGTGAAATCACAGAGTGGTGGTGTGATAATAGAGCCAGTTGTGGCATCAAGAGGTGGCCTGTGACATCACCGGGTGAGTTGAGACATTAAAGATGTCACAGGGAAGACTCTGACATCATAGGGGCAGCAGAGTGACATCACAGAGTTACCTATGACATCACAGAGCCAGCTATGACATCACAGCAGGGCTGTGTGACATCCCAGGGGGGCTGTGTGAGATCACTGGGTTGGTCACTCTGCCCCAGCCCCCACTCACATTTCCCCCCCAGACAAGTCGCCCCTGCTGCTCGTGCCCAGCAGGGTCCCCTGTCCCCCTGGGTCCCCCCTGCCCCCAGCCCTGCAGCCTCCCCCAAGGATGTTCCACAAATCAACCCCCAGAGCCTGACACGGGGACAAGGGGCTGGGCTGTGTGACCAGGACATCAAGGACAGGGATTATCCAGGTCACTGTGGCCTGGCTTGGGTTCCCCAGGGCAGGAAAGATGTCTGGCAGCTGGAGCAGGGTTAGGGAAGGGCTCCAGGGTGGGGCTGGAGCCCTTGGGCTGTGAGGAGAGGCTGAGGGAGCTGGGCTTGTCCAGCCCTGAGCAGGGAAGGCTGAGGGGCTCCTGATCCCAGCCTGGCAGTGCCACCCAGGAGGTGATGGAGAACACAGAGCCAGGCTCTTCACCGGGGGCCTGTTGGGAGACAAAAGACAATGGGTGGAAGGGGAAGGAGGGGAGGTTCAGCCAGGACAGGAGGAGATGAAATGAGTCAGGCTGGTATCTGCATTCACCAAAAGCAGCCTGACCCCCTTCTCCATCCCCCACTGACAGCTTTGCAAATCAGGAATTGTTCAGGCTGTTTTATCCCCACTTCACGCAGAGCATCATGATTCAACAACTGAACTGTGTTTATATCTATCAGAGAATCATCATTGTCTAAGATTAGTTTTGTACAGAAATCCCTTGTGAATGGTGGACATGTCAGATGTTGCTGGGATGTCTCACATTGCTGAGGAAAGAGTTTCAATGTTTCTTAAATTGTCACATTTACACATTTACATTTTTAATTCCTTGGTAATGAATAGACATTTTCTGTGCCTCAGAGTCCCACCAGTTCCCAACCCCAAAGGACACAAACCTGATGAGTTGTGGTTCCCACTTGCACCTCCCTCCATACCCAGAGCAGAGCTGCCTTGTCCCACAAAGTCCCTGGCAGTGCAGGGATGAAGGGAACAGGACAGGCTGTGGGGATCAGGGGCAGGGCACGGCCAGGGATTTGGGGTGGTTGTGAGGCCAGGGCAGGAGCCGGCCCTTGGCCTTGCTGAACCTCATCCAATTGTCCTGGGCCCATGGCTCCAGCCTGTCCAGATCCCTCTGCAGAGCTTCCTGCCCTCCAGCACAGCCACACTCCCACCCAGCCTGGGCTCACTGGGAACTGACTGAGGGTGCCCTTGATGCCCTTGTCCAGATCATCCATCAAGAGATTTAACTGACCTGGCCCCAGTCCTGAGCCCTGGGGACACCCCTGGATGTGACTCCTTTCCTCAGCTGCTCTGAGTGCCAGGGGCTGGATGAGGGAAATGGTGGGGTGGGGTAGGGACAAAGTGTGATTGATTGTCAGCCATGAAGGGTCTTGATTTTCTGATCTGTTCAGAGTGCATGAGGGGGTGCTGGGGATCAATATCAACTGGGGATTGCTGATATCGATCTATAAACAGGAAAAGAAAATTAAACAGGACAAAGCAATTCTCACTTCATTGTTTTCCATACACTATATTCACGTTGAATACGCTTCTGGAATCTGTCTAATAAACCACAGAAGAATTGAAAACTTGAGTTATTCCCAGGGGTTTGTCTTGTTTCGATGTTTTGAACAAATGTTTATGAGTCTTTGTCAATGAATTTCTCAACTGAAGAGCTGAAGAAAGGAGAGGCCTCTGGAAAAGTAAAATTTATCACCAACCTCCAAGTGGCTGAGGATCCATCCTCATCAGAGCAGCAATGAACAGAAATGGGCACAGCTTTGTGGCTGCCCCAGCTCTGGGATGGGCCCTGGGCCTGGAGCAGGAACAGCTCCTGAGGGCCACAAGGCTGGGGCTCTTGTGCTGGCCTGGGCAGATGGGATGGCAGCAGGGGCTGCAGAGCTCTCAGCATCTCCTGGAGAGGAGAGCAGGGCACACAGGGAGCCTCCTTTTCCTTTGGCCAGGCACCTTCCCCCATGGCTGGGGCTGAGCCCTCTCTGAGCTGCAGCTGCTGCTGTGCCCTTGCGAGGGGCTGAGGCCGTGGGGCCCCTGGCCAGAGCAGCCTGCCCTGAGCAGAGCTGTGGGGCCAGAGGGGGCTGGGCTGTGCTGGGGAGAGGCCCTTGGTGCTGCAGAGAGCTCAGGGCAGCTGGCAGAGCTTGGAGGGAGCTGGGCTGGGCTGAGAGAGCCTGGCACAGAAACCATCAGTGTCCATCTCAGCCTGTGGGAGCGTGCAGGGGCCAAGAAAAGCACCCTGGGGTCCACAAGTTCTCTGTGTGGGAGCTGAGCTTGTGACCCCTTGATTTCTCCCAAGTGCTGGGGCTGCACCTCCATCTCCAGAGGAGATGGGACAGATAGGAGCAGAGACAAAGAATTCCTGCTGGATTCTTTATTGTGTTTGCTTCTACAGGTGACCTGGATCCATATGTAGAGGAGGTGTTTTTTTTTCCAGTGACACTGGCAGAGTGATAAGAATAATGTTTCTTTGCTGAAAATAATATTTCATGTATAATACACAATGAAAAAAAAAAGACACCTATGACCAGAAGAACATCTGAGTTTTTCAGAGGATGAGAGACTCGTTGATGTTCCAGTAGTCAAAACTGGAAACTAGAGGCCAAGGCCAGCCAGAGCTCTCTGTCCTGCCAGCTTTTTCTGGGAGAACCCATGCATATAGGGAATTTTTCAGGGAGAGGATCAATTTTGGCTATGGGCACGTTGGATAGACGGATGGTTCTTCTCCATAGGAAGGAAAGCACTGAGCCCCTCAGTGCTCCAGGGGCTGATGAGAGGCAGCCCTCAGCATTCCAAGATCAGCTGGACCTGTCAGGTGGCCCCTGGGAGGCCAAACCAGCCACATCTGTTCCATGATACCTTGGTTTCATGAGATCCTGTAGTGTCACAATGTTCTCCTTGTTTCAGAGGTGTCACAATGGCCCCTTACTTCCATGAGGCCCAGCAGGGTCACAGTGGCCCTTTGGTTCTGTGGGGCCCTGCAGTGTCACCGTGGTCTCCATGATTCCATGGGGCCTTGCAATGTCACAATGGTCTCCATGGATCCACGGTGCCCTGCAGGATCACAATGGCCCTTTGGTTCCACCAGGCCCTGTAATGCCACAATGGCCTCTTGGTTCCACAAGGCCCTGCTGCTTCACACTGGCCCCTTGGGACCATGCAGCCCAGCAGTGCCACAATGATCCCCTTGATTCCACTAATTCCCACACTGTAACAATGGCCCCTGGGATCCATGGCACCCCTCAGTGTAACAATGGTCCCTTGCATCAATGGTCCCTCGCAATGTTACAATGATCCCCTTGGTTCTACAGGGTCACCACAGTGTCACAAGGTCTCCATGGTTCCGTGAGGCCCTGATGTGTCACCATGGTCTCCAAAGGAAGGAAAGCACAGAGCCCCAGTGTTTCAGGGGCTGATGAACAGCAGCCACCAGAAGCCAAGGCCAACCAGAGCTGTCTGTCCTGGCAGCTTTCATCTCAGAACAATGGAATAAATATCTTGGATTCCATATCTCAGATATATGAAATTTTGCGGGCAGAATCCCAATTTCAGCCATGAGCGCCTGGATGAGAAGGCCAAGTCTTTCCCATAGGAAGGAAAGGGCAGAGCCCCAGTATTACCAGGGAAGATTAGAGGAAACCACCAGAGGCCAAGGCAAGCCAGGACTGTTGGTTCTGGAAGCTGTAGTTTGGGAGAAAGCTTTGCACACAGTGAACTTTGGAGAAGTACCAATTTTGGCCATGGGTACCTGGGAAGGAGGGATGATTCTTTTCCATAGGAAGGAAAGCCCAGATCCCCAGTGCTTCAGGGGCTCCCTGAGAGAAATCCCCAACATAGCAAGGTCAGTTGAGTCAGTTAGGCAAAGCCAACCACACCTGTTCCCTGTTCCCTTGGATCCACGGCGCCCCTCACAGTGTCACAATGGTGGTGTCATATTGGATCCTTGGTGACACGAGGCCCTGCTGTGTCACACTGGCCCCTTGTTTCCATGGGGCCCCATAGGATCACAATGGTCCTTTGCTTCCACGAGGCCTTGCAGCATCCAAATGGTTTCCTTGGTTCCACGCAGCTGCACAATGACACAATGGCCCCCTTGGTTCCATGAACCCACAGTGTCACAGTGACCCCTTGGTTCCCTGAGTTTCTGTACTATCAACAATGGTTCCATTGTTCAAACAAGGCCTTGCTGTGTCACAATGGACTCTTGGTTCCATTAAGCCTTTCTCTGTCACACTGTACTTTTGATTCCATGAGGTTCCAGAGTGTCACAATGGTCTCCTTGGATCTGCAGGATCACAATGGACCACTGGTTCCATGTGGCCCTGCTGTATCTAAAAGGATTTTGGTTCCAAGATGATTCAAGGTGCCACAGTAGACTGCTTGATTGTGTGAGGCCCCTCTTTCACCAAATCTACGAAATATCAGAATAGGACTCCTTAACACTAATTTGGTGTTCAAGAGGGCATCACTTATACAGGCTTTAGGTGTAACATGTGCTAACTCTTAATCGTACATGAACATGTGATTCGAAAAGAGCATTACTTATATACAGTTCCTAGATATATATTACAATTTATCCATTACCATAAAAGCCACCTGAACTTCCCAGATTCAGTCCTTGTTTTTTCCATCACTGCATTTTTGAGCCAGATGTTGTCTTCTTGTCTTACAACTGTCCTTGCTGGGAAAGCAGGCTCTGCATGCCTTGTTCCTGTGCTTAAAATTCACAGGCACAGTAAAAATGGAATTAACCCTTTTGGTTTAAAGCCCAAGGCTCTGTGTGGCCAGGCAGAGGCAGGCAGGACGCAGAGCTGTCAGCAAAGGAAGGGCCCAGCCAGGTGGGGCAGCCGGGGGATGACGACAGCCTGCAGGGACAGAGGCGCAGGGCATGGACACCGTAGGACAGCCTGGGCTGGACAGGGCACAGGCATGGGCAGCAGCTGCAAGGCCCTGACACAGCCAACTCCTGCAGCACTTTGGCCATGGCTGCTGGGCCTGGGCCTGAGCCATGACCAGGAGACAAGGGACCCTTGCAGCCCTGGGGCCTCATTGCCTCCTTGGCCCTGCTCAGCAGCCTGGCAGGGGCCGCCCCATGGTGCTGCCCTTGGCATTGCACATCCCCACATCCCAGTGGCCTGGGAAGAGC
>JANPWX010004649.1:0-11596 GCA_024734555.1 Trochalopteron elliotii
GGGGGAAGGGGTGGTGGAGGTTTGTTTTCTGGGGGGCTCCTTCTGGAGACCTTCCCCTAATTTGTCCTAAACCAGGACACACCTAAACACCAGGAGTTTTGGTTTTTATCTTTACTGCCCCTGTGCTCTCCCTTCATATAAATATATATATTTTTTAATATCTATATGTAAGCCTCAAACAAGTAGACTCTTCACATTTCAGTGCAGCTTTTCTGTGGGGTGGTGTATCTGTCACAAAAAGTTTATTGCAGTTTTCAAAGGAATTTTGACTTCTCCATCACCAGGATAAAACATCCAGAATAAACAAAACTGAGTACTCTAACAAACAGTCTGAAAGACTGAGATCTTAACAAAACACCTAAAGGAAATCAGCCCCTTCATAAACAAGAGTAAAAAGCCTCTTGTCTCACACTGTTTCCTGAAGAACCAGCAGTAGCTCCTGCAAAAGTCAGTATGTTAGTCTTCTTGCATTTATCTTGTGGAATTTGGTCATTCCTGTCCTCTCAATACATCAACAAGAAGGATTATTCATTAAAATTACAAATTACTTTTAAAAAATCCTATCAAATATTTTATTTTTTCCCAGTTATTAAACAGAAACAAGCCATTTTAGCTTGCCTCTCACTTGAATAACATTCACTATAGGAAGTCCCATTCCTGTCAGGCTTTAAAAGAAGAAAAGGCTGGTAGTTCTTCAGTCTCCAGTCATCTTACTATATGCTAGGGCATTTTGAGAGGCTTGGTCAGCTTTTACTGGCTACTCCTACCGGGAGTTTATCCTCTTGTAGCCTTATATGATGGAGATCCTTGGCACCTAGCACAGCTGAACTTTTCTAAATCCAAACAATGCTGACTAACTTGAGCCTCTGATTCAAAGTTTTTGTGATTCTTTGTTGACATCAAGTGGCTCTAAACACAACACTGACCAACAAAGATGAACTCAGTCACATAGATTCATAGATTCACTTCATCAGATTGCTAGACATGAAATGTTTTAGCCCAGACTTATTCAATTATCAAACAGAAATTAAAGAAGCAGCTCCAGACAAGATCTCTTCCTCCAAGGAGGCATTTTGCAGAGTGCTGGGGTAGATTCGGGCCTTGTTCTCTTCTCCTACAGCATGCAGCTTTTTTTTGGGACGTAGTGCTGGTGATCAGTTTTGTTGTTGCTACCCATAGCTACATATCAGGAGCAACATGCTGGTGCTAATTGGATGTCTATGCTCTGGCATATCCCACAGTAATGTTCCAGAGCGAAACTGTCAAATATGGATGGGCAGCAACATAGCACTCCCTATTCCCAGGGAGGAGATGGATTCACCATCCCTGGATGTGTTAAGGAATGATTGGACATGGCACTTCTTCACATGAAGATGTTCGGCCAAAGATTGGACTTGAGGATCTTGGGGGTCTTTTCTGACCTGAATAGTTCTGTCATTCTGTGATATCTACCCCTCCTTCTCTCAGCAGGATAGAGAGAGCCTATGATTCCTCAGCAGAGGCTTCAGGGATGGGAGGAGACGGGCCTTGATCTTTTTAAGTGCTCCTGTCCCAGGGTGAGTGCAGTGTTAACTGGCAACAGCCACCACATTTGTGTTGCCAAGGATCTGCACTGTCACACATGGCACTGCTGAAATGCTCAAGAAGTTAAAAGCCTTGTGACTCCAAACAACTGCACAAAAAGAATGAGAGAGGAACTAACCCCTGAATAAACTTAAAAGTAAACTGTGACTTTCAGATAGGCCTCTAGAGTAGAAATTAAGACTTGCAGTGTGAATGTCATCAGACAGATAGACAAGGTCTCTAAGAAATTGAATGTGGTTTAATCTATTTTAGTTCAGTGTAGCAAATCAATAATCATCTGTGAAGAGCTCTGCTTAAAAAGGAAGGATTTGAACTGTGACAGCTGTGACACTGGTCAAAGAAGGGCCTGTAAGGGCAGATACTTGATTATTCCAAAAAGAAAAGGTTGATAATTTTTTATATGGTTCAGTATTATATACAAGTTTCTTTCAGTGGAAAGGCAACATTAATGCAAACAAAATGTCATGAGGCTAAAAGAGGAAAGAGCTCCAGATTTTGTTTTGGTAAATGAGATGGTGCCAAGGAAAATGCAGAGAAAAAAGATGGTCCTCATAAAAATTCTCTTTGTCAAAATAGAGACTACATGAAGGAAATCCTTCTCATGCAAAACTGTGAGCACAAAACAAGTTCAAGGCCAGTTTGAACTGGGACTTTCTGTCTATGTATACTTTGTGATGATACCTACAATTGGAAATTTTGCAGACATTATAAGATTTGGCATCATCAAAAGAAGAGCCAAAGCATAAATAATCAGTGTGAGGTTCCCATAGCACCACTGAATGAAATGAATTTGGTATGTTTCTATTTCAATGAACCCTAAGCAGAAGCCATTTTAGTCATAAGATAAAAGAATTTGCCGTTTGAATGTTAATCCCAAAATTATGTCTGCAACAGTAGCTGTCTAAGATGCTTCCCTTTCATAATACATGACTGTTCTCCTCTTTCACAAAAGAGGAGCAATGGGATTTTATTAATTTATTAGCCTTTTTTTGTGTGTTCTAAAGGAGAACATTAGTGTAAGAGGAAAGCTGGATTTGCAGAGAAAGCTATTTTTATGTCTCCCAGCAGAAGATCTAAACAGTCAGACTAGCTCTCACGAAATGTCCTCACTTTCCCTTGTGACCCATCCTCTCTGCCATTTGCGTGTCTAGCTTCACTTACTGTGAGAAACACCCATGAAAGCCAGCTGTCAAAGAGTGTGCTGGCTGAGAAGGAGGATGTTTATTCTGTCAGAGCTAGGATTTGTGCTGAAGGTCCTTCTAAAACATGTCCCATTTCTTCCACCATTTCCAGGACTGATGCAAGAATTGTCAGGTGAGTTGTTCTCCCATGTTACAGAAAAAGTCCACTTAGGAGACCACAGAGGATTCCTGCTCCATCCTCTGTGGATTTCACGACAGAGATCTGAAAATCAGGGCTGTGACCCAGAGCTGGAACTGACTGAATTGAGTGCCAGCACAGAGAGCAGGATTATGTGTTCTGAGATTGTTTTTTCAAAACAGTCAGGTAGCAATGGCATTACAAAACCAGAGGCACCTAATGAAACAGAAATTCTAGTACAGCTGGGGGACCACATACCACCACAAATCCTGTTGTAAAAAGAATTTAACAACTTTGCAAGAGGGAAGAACTCAAGAGCTCATACTCAGACTTTTCTCCTTTTTGTTTGTCTCTTGAAAAAACAAGCAGATCTCTCCTGAAGAGATAATGACAATTTGGACAGTGAGGTGCTCTCTGCTAAGATTAATGCACATCTTTTGTTTTCTATAAATCCAGGACCAAGTCATGTATTTAAAGAAATAGGGAGATGCACAAAAAAACCCCATAAGGAATACAGTATTTACTGTGTATGGGTATTGAGATAAAACCCCCATTGTTTAGAACACTAGAAAAAGGGAATAAGAAACATTTATCTCCAGTACTTTAATAGCACATAAGTAAACTAAGTTGAAGAAGGTATAACCCAACATATAAGCATTGCTGCAATGAGGCAGGAAGTGTCTTCCGGAAAGGATGCATTTACCTACAGCACCTCTGAAAGATCTCAGGGCTAATTCATTAGAATTTATATGCAAATACATGTAGCATGCTAATATATAGCAATGTGTAGAGTCAGAACATTAGCAAAGAACCAACTCTGGTTGACAGCTGTGCTCCTTTTTGAGTTGTTCCCTTTAAAGAAATTTACCTTTAAAATTCCATTACTTTAGTGGAAGGGGATTATCTTCACATCCTTTTCAAAAATTCAGTTTTGCCTTCTCAGCCCAAGAATCAGCCTTGGCACAACCCTTCTCCAACTACAGTGAGACAGTGCCTTTCATTACTGCAAACAGATGATCTTCCTTGCTACTGCTACCTGAAGCCAAACAAGCACGTGGAAGACAAGTTAATAACTTTTGCAGCAGACTTTCTACACAAACCCTAGATATGACTGTGTACACCCTTGAGCCTCCTACACTGTGCTTACACATGTGCATAAATGTGCAGGGCTGTCTCCACAGTGTGAGTGCTATTGCATTTTGTCCCATACACAGAGAAGTCAAAAAAGAAAGTCACACATGGAGAGAGCAGGAGTGGGGGAGGCCTTTATTTACTTTGGATGCAGTACAAGTATCTCCAGCACCCACAAAACAGAGCCTAAGAGAGCCAAACTACACAGCTTGTGTGCTAAGAAGCTTGAAACAGAGTAGAAACTTGGTCTTAGTCAGACAGTTCTGAGAAGTCCTACAAGTTGCAGTGGTCCCCTGCATTATATAAATTATTTGAGCTGCCAGTGGCACTGCATTTCTCCTGCTTCCTCTTCACCGATGCTCAGCCTGAACTGAGAATTCTCTTGAAATGAGAGAAGACTGACTGTGCAGCACCAGTTGTAAGTCTTGCTTCTCAAGAGCTTGAGCTTCTGAGGTTCTATGAGCAGGTAAAATCTCTCCCTTCTGCTGCTAGACTCCTCCTCAATACTTGACACCATTCAGACATGCATTTTTGGGTGGATGGGATCATGGGTGTTGGGGAGTTGGGGAAGATATGGAGGGTGTCCTGTCCCAACATTTGCCAAAGCCTGTGTGTGAGAGGGTAAGGCCACAGAACTACAGCACAGGCAGTTTCTTTAGATCATACATCCCTGTTGAAATGCTTTTCTCCATCATTCTGATGGTGACTCATGTATAACTTCAATTTGTCTGCATCTTATGTAAGATATTCTGAGACTCAAGGGCATAATTTCTAGGGAGTGAACCAAAAGATCATATACAATATAAGAAAGAAAGTGATCAGCTTTAGGCTGATGGCAAGAACTTTAGGCTACATGAGGTCACAGCCCTTGGGACAATGTCTGTGACTTTACCATCTATTTGTATTGCAGGTGGTCCTGTAAGGCACTGGATCTATTACAGAGACAATAATGCAATATTCATTTATGAAACTGCAGGCCTGACTTTCAATCAAAGAAGCAAATCTCTGAGAATGGGTTTATGTTAGTGCCCGTGAAAGTTCAGTGCACATCCAGCTCTGAAAAAAAGTACCTACCAGACATACCTGCCAGGAAGGTGGGAAATCACATATTGGTGGAGATAGCAGGAGCTGTTGTCCGGGAATTATACAGATTTACAACACGAAAAATCTCCTCAGTCTTAAGTTATGGCACACAGAACTTGGCTGATGAGTCTGCAAGTGGATAGGACATGCATAGCTGAATTATTAGCTGCATATAGTTCCAAAAGACCTTCACATGCCTCATGGTACTAATTTCTAAGTCATTAACCGTGACTTTACAACTAAGTTATGAGGTTGAATCAGAAGGCTTGATCTGATTTGAGAAGTCATCCTGTTAATCTATGACAATATACTGTGTGTCTATTAAGGTATTAACGTCAGGGTTTTCTGTTAGAGTAATTACAGAAATTCATATCTGTTTGAGGAAAAAGCTACTGGAGGACTGAAATAATTGACATTTCATGAGTTTTGTACATGAGCAAAGTACTGTCCTGTGTTTCTGCCAGAATATTTAACATATGGCTAAGTGCCATGAAACAGATTTCTCACTAGCACTCACACATTTTTGTTTTGACTGTGGAAGCAATGAAAGGAGTTTCATATACCCTAAATGAAAGACTCAGAAGTTTGAGGTAGGAGAGTGGATTAATCAAGCTTTTCTTCATACATCTTGTTTCTTCATACATAAAGGGAAAGGATAGGACCGTCATATACATTTACCTCATCAAACAACTGTTCAAGACAGGTTTGGACATGCTTTACATCTTAACAAAAGAGAAGCCATCTCAAATACAAATGTTGAACTCTTGTTCTTTAAATAAAATAGAAAGTCTTCTCATTTGCTGCATAGTTTAAAGGAATATATGTAACTAGACATACACCCACATACACCTACCTGAAGATAGACAAACATGTTAAAATTAAAGAGAGTTTTCTAAATCAAGCATCACAAACTGGAAAATGTTTGAAATAAGACCAGTTTCTAACTCCCATCATATCATAAGTATCAAACAACTACCATACATCCTCCAATTTTCCTGGCACAACTGCGAACAGTTGCTTAGTTAGACATTCCTCCTTAGGAATGGACAGTCCAGCTTCACTTTGCAAATCTGGCTGAAACATTTCTATGTTGTTGGCCACCCATCTCTGCCCATCAATTTTCTTCAATGTAGTACCAAACAAACAGATCAGTGTCCTGAAAAAAATTAACTCACATAGTAGATTCCTAATTGATTTCCAGGTTTCAAAAAAGAGAACCTTCCCCAGTGACTTCTCAGGAGTTCAGTTCTAGCTGGCTACAAGTAAGAGCAGGATGAGACTTTTTCCTTCAACTCAACTGGGTGCCCCTTTCAGGCATGGGACAGAAATTATTAAGTCCAGTTGTTATACTATTATTATTATTATTATATTGGTTTATATTATTTTTTTGTTTTATTATTATTTTAAACCTTGGTCTGAGTTGAAAGGTCACAATACAGGTTTTCTCTTGGTCACTACTCAGAAATATTACAACATTTAGCAGGGATTAACAAGAAGAAATGATAAGACTCAAACTGCCCATGACCACCCACTAACAATTTGGCTATGTGTTTAGAAATGCCAGATACTTAAATCACAAGCAGGTAGGGAAAAAAGAAACCAACCCTGTTAGTTCTTTCTTAGAAGTAAATTTTGGTGAAGAGAAAGAACTTGGAAGAAGTCAAATGCCATGGGACCATCACCATGTTGCATTCACATATGAACTGCTTGTGTTTACTGTTATAAAAAACCCAAAGATTCAAACAAGACCAATGGCACATCACAGAAAATAGAAAGCTTGCTCTTGAAAGGGCTGACCTTATCAAAGCACTGTACTCCATCCTTTTCTTTTCAAGGGAATTTCATCAGAAAATTTTGGTAAACCTTTTATTCTGATGAAATGGCCTTTTGTGGAAGAAAATTATTCAGGTAGGACATTTGCAAATGACTGCATAACTAACCCATTCATAGAAGCCTGCTACATCATTATCTGTCTGAAAGATCAATTCATTTTTTAGGTAATTGGTATATCACCTATACCAGTGTATGTTCCTTCTGGAGTCATATATATTTTCAGACTGAGATTGCTTTACTAAAAAATAAATGGAGGTATACTGGATTTACATAAACTGAAAAATTACAAATTTGCAGCTATAGCAATCACATAAGGGAGTTATATTTTGAAGACATACTGCAGATATAAATGAAGACATACCTTGTTGAATTTGAAAGATCAAGCTTAGAAGACTTATACTGCTTTTAACTGTAACCTTAGCTTGCCAGTGATTCCCTTACCTGCCTATCCACCATGGATTTGCATTTCATATTTATGAAATGCTGAACACAGATTGCAGGGACTCATTATTTAATTGATGTTCTGAAAACATGGGCTTTTGCTGTGCTCTGTTGGTGACTGCCCATTTACAATTTATGCCATATGCCAAACACTTGCTCTTTGCAAAAGCAGAATGACCCCTTGAAAAACACAGGCTGCACTCAGCTTGGGAAAAAAAAATAAAAGGACAAAGCATTCCCACAGGCCAGGGACACAGGCTACAGGGCAGAAGTGTAGCAAGATTCCTAGTTAAGGGGAGAGAGTCTTACATGTGAAAACAAAAATACTTCATACTTCTGCCCTGATTGTTTACCACCCTGTCAACTGGGAATGAATCCCGCATGTCATGCAGGAAAGACACCTCAAGGAATTTTGCATGCAAGTCTTTCAATACTGAATTAAGAAATGTTAAATGTATTTTTCTTTAATTCTTTCCTTTCCACTGCCTCTTTTCTCATGGATGGGCCAGGAAAACAGCTAGACCAAATAGCCCATGGAATGCAATACATTCCTCAAAATGGTGAGCAAGCCCCTTCATAGCATGTGGAAGGAGTTTTTAGAGGCTGTCCTGGGCATCCAGTTGTTTTAATTTTATAAATCCCAAGAAGACACTGATGGTCTATGGTCATTTTTTCCCCACTGTGCTGCCTCAGAAGTCTAAGGAGATGTGCTTCAGGAGAAGAGGACTCTCCAGATTTACACAGCCATTAATTCTGATCAGAACACTACAGTTAATGAGAGACTCTGGCTCCTTGCCTACAAACAGATGCTCTTTCACCTTTCAGAGTCAGGGAAGGGAGAAAAATTTACAGTGATTCTTTGAAAAGAGCATTTAAAACATTGGATTTTCACTCCTCCAGTCACATGAACATGCCTCTGCCTACAGAAATGAGGCAACAATTCATCTCTCAGTAAAGCAACACATTTCAGAAACACAATGAAGATATTTTTAGTATCTAAGCAACTGGCCACAGTGGTGTCTTTTAAAATAACAAATTCTTCTCTCCCTAACTGAAGCTTGCAGAATTAACCTGAAAAATCCCAGTCATGTTTCTCTCACTTGTTGGTCAGCTATGAAACTGCTCACTTTTTGTTTGTTTGCTTTTGCAGCTGACAATATTGAGCCATTCTCTGTTCAGCTTGAGCGTTTCTAAAACTACTTTTTTGGCAGAAATTATTTCCCCCAATGGCATTTGAAAAACTTTCTTTAGAAAACTCATTTAGGAGAAAACCCACCTTGCACTGGGCTCTGGCTGAGAGAAATTTACAGAGTTAACTTTCTTCTTAACAGTCAATATAATGCCATGCTTTGCACTTGTGACTAAAATAATGTTGATGACATACTGCTGTAAGGGACATAGCTGGGAATGCTGCAGATACCCAATAACATATGACCTTCTGCTTAGCAATAAAAGTTGGGGGAAAGGAGGAAGCAGGAGGCATGTTTGTGGTGATAACATTTGTCTTCCCAAGGTACCACCATGTGTGCTGAGGCCCCACTTTCCTGGAAAAGGCTGGATGTTTACACACAATGCAATAATTTGCAGTTGTAATGTGGAGAAAGGACAGGAGCTAGACTTCCTGTGTGTGTAAACTGTCCATCTTTGCTGGGTCTGTGATGATGTTACTTTGATTTTCAGGTGTGGATATTTTTTTGTGGAAACAAGTGAATTTCTAAGGAGTATATGATGAATACATAATTTAATGACAATTCAGTTTCACAGAGACAGGAAGTAGGAAATATTTGATATAGGTGTCCAGGCTTTGACAGTGGAGGGTCTGCAGCACTAGCCTCTGTGAAGAGGCCAAGAGTTAAGTTGTGCTGGACACAGATGATCCCAGGCAGTTCCAGCTGGTTCCAACAGACCCAACACAGGACACAGCTGAGCCCCTCAGTCAAGCTTATGTCACCACTCAGCAAAGGTATTTAAGAAAGGTCACAATGCCATGAATAGTGAGATTAAAAAAAATGCAAGAAAGACCCTGCAAACACCAAGGCCAGAAAAGGAGGAGAGGGAAGAAATTGTCCAAGCTCTAGAGCAGTGATGACCCCTGTGGCCCACAGAGAGATTCACACTGGAGCGCAAAGCCACATGGCAGTAATGAAGGATCTTATGCCAGAAGAGGTAGATATTTTCTGTCAGGATCTGTGTCCTGTGGAGAATTCTTCTTCCCAAAAGTTATGCAGACCCTAGCTAGGCTATATCATGCTTGACAATGCCTTTCTCCACCAGTATAGAAGGACTCTAAACAAGGACTGTAAGTACAATGAAATACTGTATTTATAGGGCACATGGGATTGCTAGTGTCCTTTACATTTGAGCCCTGTCTCATTCTGGAATAACTGTGCCTTGCAGGCAGAAGGACATGATTAACTCAGTTTCGGCTCTTGTCTTTCTGTCCTCTGGTGCTTGACTTCTGCTTCCATCCAAGACTCAGGGACCACTGAGTCATCAGAAAAATTTGCTATTATTAGGGGTATCTTCTGCAACTGTAGTTGAAAAATGAATGTAGTTGAATGAATCCTGCAGTTAGAAACCATGAGCATCACTGAAGAAGTATTTCTATGAATGGGTACAAGAATTAAGGTATATGTTCCTTTCATAGATCTGCATTACAATATAACTATTCAATGCACCATTCCCCAGGATAGTAAGGTGCCCACTTTTATAGCAGAGTGCACTTGTGAGTCTACACTGCTCTTAAACAATTCATTGCTATTTGAGGAGAATTCAGCCTTGTCCTGTCAACAAGGCAGCTGAAGTGAGTGATGAATGTTCCTACCATCATTTCTGTGAACGCATGCTCTTGTGACAGCAGAGTTAAACCGGTAGCCTTCTCAGTTACAGCAGAGAAATAACTGCAGATGTTTCATACTATTTTCCTGGGCCAAGAATCCCTTCACATTAGCACTGCATTGAAGTCCTTTGGGAAATAAATATCAGAAGGGGATTTTTTGAAACACAAGTTCAAAGTGACCTGAAATACTGTAATGTGGAGCTCATTGTTCCCATCCTGTTCTTAAGCTGTATCCGAGATCACCTTGAACTTTTGAGTTCTGAGCCTGCGCCCAGATTGAGGAGTGAGGATTTCACAAGGAAATCCTTTTGTGGTAATAATTTCCTGAAGCTTTTCTGTGCAGTGATGATATATCACTGTAGGTCTCCTCACCGAAAGAAAATGGGAAGTAAGCATTAAAAACTGGGGTTTAACACCCTATTCTTAATTTGTTCTTTTCAGATGGAGTGTTTTTTGGGGTTGGTGTGGGGCTTTTTGTTGTTATTGTTGGGGTTTTTTTTTGTTTTGTTTTGCATGGGGATTTTTGGTGTCTTTTTTTAGTAACAACATATCATTCCACAGAATTTTTAAAAAAATCACTATTTCCTGCTTTCCTTATTGTAGTCTTTTAGCTCCTGGAGAAAAAAGACCTTGTTTCTTGATCCTTCCAGAAACTGTGAACTCTCCTGCTGACCTTCTTTTGACAGTTCTAGACTCCTGAACTGGCTACCTTTCTCTGTGGATGAAATCCAAAAAGCTGTTTTCTGGCCAACTCATCCCTTCATAGCCCTGTAAAAGCAGAATGACACAGGTGTTTTTTGCCACATACCCATTATTTAGAGACTTTCAGATGCTAATGCCACTGATTATACAAAGAGATCTCTCCTTATACACCTCTGAAACAAATTTCACTTGTGCAGCACTGAAACGAAGATACAGAGAATTTGCTGGAAGAAAACAGTGTACTTTCAGAAGAATGCTTTGTGAACATCAGTGGAGGAGAGAAAGATTATGCCTTGAATGAAGATGGCAAATTAATTTTTCTTTCAAAGAAGAATAAAGGACATACAAAATTAAAAGCAGTACTGCTTAAAAGGCAAATCACAACACATATAGATCACAACAACTGAAAATTCACACTTCATCTGCTTGGAAACCACTATTAGGGAAAAAATGGCAAATTACTCTATAGAAAATGTAGAAAAAAGTACCTAGAGCAGAGAAGAACCAGTCATTTCTTTGCATGATTGTCAAGAGTTAATTCTCCCCCTTCTTGACTCTACAGAGATTCCAAGAGTTTTTCTTTTCCTTCTTTCTTTCTTTCTTTTTCTTTCTTTCTTTCTTTCTTTCTTTCTTTCTTTCTTTCTTTCTTTCTTTCTTTCTTTC
>JANPWX010004744.1:0-10183 GCA_024734555.1 Trochalopteron elliotii
GGAAAACTGTTTTATCAGTGCTGTGAATACAGCGAGGTCATTTTAGAGTATTGTCTTTCAAACCATCTTTATATATAATTATTTTTTGCAGCAGTTGTTAATTGCCTCTCTCATTGAGATTGTTGTGTATGCTACACTTGCTACTTGAGAGACACATTCTGGTGCAGATTGTTGCTAGCAAGAATATGTTGAGCAGAACTTTGTGGTAGAGATCTTAAAGCAAATAACAAAAAGTCAAATTAACCAAGTGTATATTACTGGGTTGTTCAGCTTTTCAGCTGCGTATCTTATCCTGCATGTATTAATTTTGCTGTTCTGATTTTCCTTCCAGATCACCAAGGGGAAAAATACAGAGAATTAAAAGGTTTTTTGTTTATCTGTCTGCTTGGGTTTGTTTTTTTAGTAAACATATTGTTTTAATTATTTTAAGAAGCAATTTTTTTTGTGTTGTATCCATCAGGATACACTCTTTTGTTAGGCAGAAAGTTATTGCCATACCTGTTATTTTTTTACACTTATTTTACTTCATTTTCTCCTGCAGAATATAGTTTTCTTTTTGATCTCTACATACAATGGGAATTTTAGTTTTGACTTCTGTGCTTATGCTCTTAGTTCTGTGCTGCACTTGCAAATTAACATCAGAATAAATCAAAGTGATTTCTGCCTGAACTGTGTGCAGGTACTGTAGATGTTTTCCAGTTTGTGGATACTGTTTGCTTTTAATTAAGTTTTTTTTTTTAAACAAAGTAGGGATTCATTTGGACTCAGCATTTTGTAGATGATGTCTTGATGAAGTTACCTATGATTTTGGACATGGAGGAAGGGTGAGAAGAATGAGGAAGAAGTTCCTTAATTTTTTACATGAAGACAACTTCTGGAGATGCTAGAGAAAAGAAAGGAACAAAGATCACTTGATTAAATACAGAATGACAAAACCCAAACCAAACCACCAAAACCCCCTCTGAAGCAAACACCTCCCCTTTCCCCTGCCCTGTAGTGAAGTTTTGTTCCCTCGCTTTTCCTTGCTTTTTCTGTGGGATTTTCCATGGAAAGGGAGCAGTTAGCTAATCATGAATAACATGTATCTTCTTATAAGCACTCGATGTTTAGCTCTAGGGATAGTATTTCAATTAAATGCATCTGACAATTTTAGATCTGCTCATGACTTAAATATTGCAATTAAGCAAACTGCAGTTAATAAGAGTATTAAACAATGTTCTGTTTTACAGATTTACTGCTTTTAGGTCTTTTTTTTTGTAAAACCAATGTGTTTTTTAAACCAATTAAGTACATTTCACCCATAAAGAAGAATATTTTAAGTAACAACAAAAATTTGTCTCCACCTTTTTCGAGGGACTCAGTTCAGAATATTATGTGGGACTTCCCTGATATTAACAAAGTGAAGAGAGATCTATTGCATGAGTTTTCAGCAAGGGTTTGGATATTTCTATGCAATAATTGCCAGCGCAAATTTTGGTCTGATGGGTGACCTGCAGCTGCTGAGGTTGGTTGATTTTTGTCATTGATTACAGCAGGAGATGGCTGCAGGCCACAATTCAAAGCAATTGCAGTGCTATTTATAAAATTTGAGTTTTTTAAAATCACTTCTTACGTAGCATCTTAACATACACAATAAATATAACAGAATTTACAGACTTGGAAGTTTTTATAGCTTCTGTGGGACTGGGCTGAACTTGGAAACAATGCTCCAGAAGACACATTCCTTATTGGTGCTTTCCCAAGTCCCAATCTGTGTTCTGTGGCACTGTAAGTAGCAAGGATGGAAGGGACAAAAGCTGTTGTATGGGAACTCTGCTTGTTAAGAACAGGGTTTACTTTTTTCCTCCTTCATGGATAATTAATGTAGTTATTATTTTAAGGTTACAGTCTGCTGCTGAATTGCTTCTTGCTCATGTGGGAAGGTTCTGTGATAGTTATGTGCGTGAAAATAATTTCTTGTACAAAGTTTGCATTATAAATTAGCTGTGAGTTTTCCCAATTTCATGCCCTTCTGTGAAAGCCATTTTACTCTGTGTATCCTGTGATTCCAAGCTGTTGGTATGAGGGAGTTGGTGCCTTCACTCCCCTCTCATCCCTGCGTGGCCACTTTGTGATTAGTGTTTAATGCCTCCAGCTTCATTGTCTAGATTTACTGATGCCATCAGGAAGGAGTGAAACTTGTGAACTCCAGTCCACTACAGGGAGCTGTCTTTGCAAGAGGAAAATGCAGCCTTGAGTGTGACCTGGAGTGGATGTTTAAGGAGCACTGTGTTTTAATTTCTGCGTGTGCTGGTGTGATGCCGAGATGACCCCATGCTGCTGCTTGTCACTAAAATCTGGTGGCAGCCCTGAGCTACTTGTGCTGCTCTGGGCTCCAGGAAGGGACTCTGTACCTGTGTATTGGAGATGTAGGGATAGAGAGGTATCTATCTAGTGAGTGCTGTCTTTCTGGGATGTGCAGCAGTACCCAAATAATTTACCTACTTGGATTGCCTCTGCTGTCACTGCATGGTGACGTGCAGCATGCAGCAGAGGGTCTGTGAGGCAGATGATCAAAGTTATTTGGAATATGAATGTCTCTGTAGCAGTGCCTTACTTCAGGACAGTTTGTAAATAGGCATCAAGGCTCTATTATGAATTACATTTTTTTAAATGGTTTGCTGTTATTTGAGCATGTATAACATTGTATTTTGTTAGATGATTTTTCTAATGCTTTTATGCAATCACATATATGTGTGTATATATATAAATACCTCCTAAAAGCAGTCTAGAGATGTGAAAGGTTTTGCACTTTTTGAATGTTTAGCTCACAAACACTGAGGTTTTGCCCAGAGCAAGGTGGATCATGGAGCTGTCTGTGCCTCAGCACTTGGATGCAGCCAGTGGAGTGAGTTACTGCATCTGTCCTCATTAATGCAGAAGTCTCAGAACAGGAATTAAAACATGTCAGGTGTGTTGAAGCTGCAGATGTTAAAAGGTGTGTAACTGTTGCTACCTGGCAGGTTGTGCAGTGCTGCTGAAATGTAAACAGCCAGTCTGTTCCAGGGTGAGTTATTCCTGGCCATCGCTTCATCCTGTGGGATAGAACACTTGCAAATTAACAGTTCTCAGTAGTTGTATGAAAATTGAAGCTGGAAGAAAATTATATTTTCTCCTGTTGAGAGTGGTGAGAGTTAAGGTAGTTGGAATGAAAAGTACTGGTGCAGTTTAATTGAGATAGCAAATTATGTCCTACAGAGCAGGGTGGCACAAAGGTGAAAAGTGCACATCTAAATAAATGTCAGGGAAAGGATTAAGTGTTTCCTTTAAAGAGTCGTAATTAATCTCACAGTGTGGACTTTTTGACCATATGACAGTGTAATAAGGCACAAACATTCTAATTCAGGGTGGTGCCACGTGCTCCAGAATGAGGAGCTGAACCGTTCTGTCATGTAAAGCTGGTTCTGGACTGGCTCTGAAGTTACTGGTGTCTTATCAAATCCACAGTTGTGTAGAACAGAGCAAGTATGGCTCACATCTGTGGAGTTTTACTAATACAGGAAAACTCGTCTCTTCTGGTTCTGTCAAGATTTTTGGTGATTCCTGTGAGTGGTGTAATTGGAAAAGGGTGCAGGAATTCCAGCAGTACCTGATGTCCTGTTGTGTTTTATTGCTCTGTAGGTAGTTTTGTAGAAATTCACAAATATTTTTATTTGCACAGTTAATAAAATTAGATAAATTCTGCACTCAGGCTGCAGCTCCTTTCTTGTTCCTGTTGAAGGTATTTTCTTGACTCGAAATCCTGCTCAAGTTCTCCTTGCATGGGACCTCTGTTTTTAAATGTTATGGAGCCCTGTACCTTCCACAGAGATGCAGACCTGCAGCTGGTGTTTTTTCTTGGTGTTTGTATTGATAATTGATGTTGCTAGAAGCTGTGTGAGATCACTTACTGCTTCCAGTGTTTCTGTGTTTAAAACAAAAAGAAAAGCCATGCCTTGGTGGCAGCAACTTAGTTTTGAGGGGACATAAATGAACATTCTAGAAGGTGCTGAGTGCCTGTGCGTTTGCCATTCTGCTCTGGAGTTTCTCCCTGTGAGGTTTGTGTTTATAGATTTCTATAATTTTTTCAGGTGAAAATGAATTGTAATTGTATTAGGATTTATTTATCAGGCTATTTTACCAAGCATACCTCCAACAAGATATAGTATAATGTGGTGTTCATTTACATAATTTGGAAGTGAGTAGTAAAACATGCAGCTTTGCAGAGTTCATCTTCAAACTCAGATTATTGGCATCACCAATAACAGCTCAGATGGGACAAAGCAGCTCTGTTTATAGACACTCTCACACTCAACATAATCTCATGTTCCAAGTTTTTTGTCACTACATAAAAAGTAATTTTTGGCTTCTGTCATTACTTTGAATTACTTTTAAGTCATTTTTTTCCTGTGGTATAATGAAAGAAATACCAGTTGATTAGTTAGTCTTTATCTTTTCTTGGGAGAGGAGAAAATGTCCAAATTTTAGGAGCAGTTTTGATACCTTGCTGGAAAAGAAAACACAGAAATCCATTCCTTTGCTTTCCAAGCTTGTGGTGTTAATGTTTGAGCATATACTGGATATTTGTGGAAATATCTGTGAGTCTTGGAGGTTTCACAACTTCCATCACAAAACCGTGTTACTATGGAAAAGCGGCATTCACTCTTTTGACAAGTGTGACACTTAACAAGGAATAAAAATAATACAAACCACATAATACACAAACTGAGGAGGGAGTTGTCTGCACAGTTTGTTGACACTTTGTTGGAAAAGATCTCTCTGATCTGTTTGTTGGGAAGGATCAAAAATACACTGGAATTGGACAGGGTTGTGAACGTTTTATGGGGATGTTGCTACATATACATACGTTCTAAATTGGGGCAGAGCTGTTACGGGCTCGGGGCCTTCATGTTGAACAGAGACTGTCCAGGGCTGGGGAAATGCCACCAGCTTGTTAGAAAAAAAATGCAGAATCCAGCACTTGAGCACTATTTCAGAATGAAGATCTTTCTTCACAGCTTCCCATGAAGATGCTAAATGTAAGGTGCACAGCTCTTTACAAATTGGAAAAAATAGAATGTCTTTATATTTTTTTCTTGTTAAGATTGTTTTCCAAACATGGATGCAGTGAGACAAAAATGTGCAGCTTTTTCTTGGCGCAGGCTGTCAGAAATGGCACTCACAAAGGTTTATTTCTGCAAAATATAAAAGTGTGCTCATATAATTGGTGCACCTTTTTTTTTTTTTTTTTTTTTTTTTTTTTTAAACCATGTTTAGAGTTGGCTGTAGTGGAGTTGACCGTTTGGTGCTTTCCCCCCCACCCTTTGCTAAAGGTTTGGGGGCAGAGCATCAGTGTTTGTGTGTCGTGTACGGTGGGTTCTGGTACACCTCGTGCACGGAATCGCCCGCGAGATCCATCCTTTCCATCCTTTCCATCCTTTCCATCCTTTCCATCCTTTCCCCTTCCCTGCTCACGGTCTGGCTTGAGGGCTCCCAGCCAGCCCAGGTCACTGTGGATGTTGTTCTGGAGTCTTTTCAGTATGGATGTGAAGCAGTTTGTCTGTCCTTTGCTTAGCAAGAATTCTCTTTTTCAAAAACAAAGCTGTGGCTATGAAGTAGCCTATTTGTCCTAAAACTTATGAAAAGGAGGGGGAGGGAGTGCTGAGACCCATCTTTATAACAACAATCAGCCTTTGTAAGGTTTCATTCTAGGCTAATGGCTGGTGAAATTGTTCTGGGTAGTTAAAATGAAATGAATTAAAGAACATGAAGGAGAGCAAGCAGAATGGTTTATTGCTTTTCTTTGAAGGCACAATAGCTATACTCTGTCTCTTTTTGTTACTCATACCTGTGTGGCAGATATTTAAAGTCAGGGGTTTGAATAGCATGATGGCTAAATGAGGGCTATAAATCGAGGGCTATGGTGCAAAATTCTAGTGCCAGCAAGTACTAAAACACAATACCAAAGAGGCTGGGGTTTAAAATTGTTTTAGACTGATGAATATGCAGACATAAAAACAACAGAATTGTCCTGGTTTAGGACAAATTAGGGGAAGGTCTCCAGAAGGAGCCCCCCAGAAAACAAACCTCCACCACCCCTTCCCCCAGCTCTGGGTTGGGGAAGGAATTCCTCGGAGGAGAAGTGGAAAAAACCTATTTATTGACAAATAAACAAAAAACACTCCCCAACACAAGGGAAAAGAAAATAGCCCCAGATGATACTCAGGCAGTTGCTGTGAAGGGAGGGCGCAGAGCTTCTCTCGTGGGCCTCGAAGATCCCAGATATTCCCAGGTCAGGTCCGGAGCCGGTCCAATGATCTTCAGCGGGGGGGGGGAAGAAAGAAAAGGGAGAGAAAAAGGAAAAAACCGGAAGCAGCGAAAGCCAGCAAAAGCAAAAGAAAAACAAGAGCCCAAAGAACAAGTAGCCCTGCTGCAGCAAAACAGCCCGCCGAGGGGGGAGCCCAGGGGCAGCTGTTAGACATAACAATGTAGAGCACAGGGACAAAGCTGCACGATTGGGATAGGAGGCACCGTCAACCCAGGACATTCCACCCCTTATCCCATATCGTGAACATACAATAAAAAACTTTCATCTCACTTACTCAAACCTTCAACACTTACACATTTCCTTCCATCTTACTTGCTCAGACCTTTGACACTTATACGTTTCCTTCTGTTTCATGTAGTAACATTCAGCAAACAATGACATTTACATATGAGTCTCACCCCACATTCAGATCTCCCTGAGGTACACATCGTGTTATTCCATCTTTCTGCATTATCCACCATGTATAACCTGGTCCTTGAGCAAAAACAATCCCACGGATGGGTTTGCCTGTACTCGAGGCAGGGTTGATCCATACTGTCTTTCCCAACAAACCTCTGACATGGGCCACTGGGGCTTTATCTCCATCTACTATATTAAGGAGCTCAGACTGAGCAGGACCCGCTCGGTTGGTGGAACCTCGAGTGTTAACCAACCAGGTGGCCTTTGCTAAATGCTGCTCCCAGTTTTTTAAAGACCCCCCACCCAATGCTTTCAGGGTGGTTTTTAACAATTCATTGTACCTCTCCACTTTACCTGCAGCTGGTGCATGGTAGGGGATATGGTACACCCACTCAATGCCATGTTCCCTAGCCCAGGTTTTAATAAGATTATTTTTAAAATGAGTCCCATTGTCTGACTCAATCCTCTCAGGAGTACCGTGCCTCCAAAGGACCTGCTTTTCAAGGCCCAGGATGGTGTTGCGGGCTGTAGCATGAGACACAGGGTAGGTTTCCAACCATCCCGTGGTGGCTTCCACCATGGTCAGCACATGGCGCTTGCCTTGGTGGGTTTGAGGCAGCGTGATGTAATCAATCTGCCAGGCCTTCCCGTACTTGTACTTGGACCACCGCCCTCCATACCAGAGGGGCTTCACCCACTTGGCTTGCTTAATGGCAGCGTACGTCTCACAGTCATGGATAACCTGAGAAATGCTGTCCATGGTTAGATCCACCCCTCGGTCTCGTGCCCACTTATAGGTGGCATCTCTACCCTGGTGGCCTGAGGCATCATGGGCCCATCGTGCTAGGAACAACTCTCCCTTGTGCTCCCAGTCAAGGTCTATCTTCAACTCCCCTATCTTTGCAGCCTGATCTACCTGCTGATTGTTTTGCTGCTCCTCATTAGCTCTACTTCTGGGGACATGGGCATGTACATGGCGAATGTTCACAGGTAGTTTCTCTAACCTGGTAGTGATATCTTTCCACTCTTCAGCAGCCCAAATTGGTTTTCCTCTATGCTGCCAGTTTGCCTCTTTCCATCTCTTCAGCCACCCCCACAGAGCATTGGCTACCATCCAAGAATCAGTATACAGATAGAGCCTTGGCCACTTCTCTCTCTCTGCAATACCTAGGGCCAGTTGAATGGCTTTGAGTTCGGCAAATTGGCTGGATCCACCCTCTCCTTCAGTAGCTTCTGCGACCTGTCATGTGGGGCTCCATACAGCTGCTTTCCACCTCCGACTCATCCCTATGACGCCACAGGAACCGTCGGTGAATAAAGTGTAACGTGTTTCCTCTGCTGGCAGCTGGTTGTATGGCGGAGCTTCCTCAACCCGGGTCACTGGTTCTTGTTCTTCATCTGAGACACTAAAACTTTCACCTTCGGGCCAATTTGTAATCACTTCCAAAATCCCAGGGCAATCTAGTTTCCCAACTCGGGCACGTTGTGTAATGAGGGCAATCCACTTGCTCCATGTAGCACTGGTGGCATGGTGGATGGAGGGAACCTTTCCTCTAAACATCCACCCTAGCACCGGTAGTCGGGGTGCCAGGAGGAGTTGTGCTTCTGTACCAATCACCTCCGAAGCGGCTTGGACTCCTTCATAAGCGGCCAAGATTTCCTTTTCCGTTGGGGTGTAGTTATCTTCAGACCCCCTGTAGCTCCGACTCCAGAATCCCAGTGGTCGGCCTCGGGTCTCACCAGGTACCTTTTGCCAAAGGCTCCAGGGCAGACCATGGCTCCCGGCTGCAGAGTAGAGCACGTTCTTCACATCTGGTCCCGTCCTAACTGGGCCGAGGGCTGCAGCATGAGCAATTTCCTGCTTGATCTGGGTGAAAGCTTGTTGCTGCTCAGGGCCCCAATAGAAATTGTTCTTCTTGCGGGTAACCAGGTCCGGATTCCTAGTTGTTATGTCATCTGAAAAAATGAGCTCTGTTACCGCCATCTCTCTCAGACGTTGGATCCCCTGTTCTATGGTCTTCCACTGTGTCTGCTGCAAATAGAGGTCATCTGCACACAGGTATCTTTGTGCTACACCGTCCAGGATCTGTTCCCAGAGACTGTGAGGGCTAGCCTCCCTCATCATGTTTTGGTTGATGACAGGATCATGTGACAGAGATCCCAAATGCCTCGCTTCAGTGCCATCCAGAATGGTAGCCTCCCCTGCAGCATCCCAAAGGTGGACTAACCAACTAATTATAGATTCATCGGGTTGTCGCCTGTAGTCCTTTCTTAGGCCTCGAAGGTCCTTTAGGGAAAAGGAATCAATATTGGCTCCAGAATCTGTACCCCTCGATTGTGGCTTCTGATTTTGGTGAAGGTCCTTCTCCTGGATCATCATCATCATCCTCCACCTTGCGATCGGTCTTGCTTTTACACTTTCCACCTCTTGTATTAGCAGCAACAGCCATTGGTTGAGGCCTACTGTCTAGTTCAGCTACTGGCCTGGAGCCTGGGATATTAGCTGCAGCCTGAGTGACTGGAATAGTAACTAATTTATCTCCCTGTTCCCTTTCTTCTATCTGCTGCCCTACAGTATCTAGCAGAGTACGATAGACATATGCCAGGGCCCAGCTCACTACAATAATCCTTTTCTCTTTAGTATTACCATGGCACTTCTCTTTCAGGTACTTTGCCACCTCAGCTGGGTTCTGAATTTGTTCAGATGGGAAGTCCCAGACTATAGGATGAGAGAATTCCTTTAAAATTTGGCCCATATCCTCCCATTTCCCACTCCACTCAAGATTTCTCCTGCTTGGCTTTACTCCTGAATCAGAAGTCTCATTAGCCCCTTTGGAAATCTCAGCTTTCATTTTATATAAACTGCAGACAGTATAGAAAATCTTACTAAATTAAATGCCAGAAAGATGGTCTCTTTAACACTCAGGGGAGACTGAACATTTTCTAATAGAGATGTAAACAATTCAGAGGAGAAGAAGGAAAACAGAGGCTGGAAAACCCCTTCCCCTGCTTCTCCCCTAAAAAACTGAGTGCATAACCATAACAATGAACCATACACTTCTGGAACGGATTCCAGCATTTTTATAACCCTCCTGCAAATCATCACAAACAAGCCCAGCCCAATGAATATTCTGGTTAGTGCCCCATGGCTACAAGAACTATGTATTAGGGACAATACCAGAGCTATTTCTGGGTAAGGAAGTAACCCTAGGTACCACAGAGGTATTAAAACTTCAAAAAACCCTAGGGACCAGAAATACCGGCAGGCTTCCACCCCAAATGACATTATGAATTCAGAAAAAACCATACCAATACACCCACAAAACAATTAGAACCACCAATATTATTATTAAAGTTTTTTCCACTTCCTCTGGCCCTTTCCCGGCCAACACACCAAAAGTATTTCTGTCCTGGTTTAGGACAAATTAGGGGAAGGTC
>JANPWX010004858.1:0-22547 GCA_024734555.1 Trochalopteron elliotii
CAGGTCTTTGATCTCTTCCTCAAGCACCTGGTGGGAGGGCTGCACACGGTCTACACCAAGCTGAAGCGGCTGGATATATCGCCCGTGGTGTGCACGGTGGAGCAGGTCCGCATCCTGCGCGGGCTGGGGGCCATCCAGCCCGGCGTCAACCGCTGCAAGCTCATCACCAGGAAGGACTTCGAAACTTTGTACAACGACTGCACCAACGCGAGGTTAGTGCAGGCTCCGCTCTCGGCCCCGGCCGGCCCGCGGGGAGCGCAGCCGGGGGCGGGGGCGCGGCTCCCGGGGCAGGGAAGCGTGGGGGACACCGAGGGGCTGAGCGGGGCTGGGGTGCGGTGGTGCCGACATGGAAAACTTTCCCTGCTTCCATCAGCCCCCTCCATGGCCGGGACCGCCGGGCAGCGGAGCGGCTCCGCGCGCCGGGCTCCAAACTTTTCTCCAAACAGGGAAAGACGATAGTTCCCGAAAACGCTCCTTAAAAAAAAAAAAAAAAAAAAAGCCCCAAACCAAATCCCCAGAAGTTTTCTCCGTTATTTTTGTCCCGCTGGAGTCCCGCTGTGCTCCGGCGCTCCCGCGGGCGGTGCCAGCCGGGTGCCCGGGCAGGGGCTTCGGGTCCCGGTGCCCCCGGAGCGGCTCCGCTCCCGCACTCGCAGCTCTGGAACGGCTGCAGCCCCTGCCCTGCCCGGATTCGGTCACCGAGCCCCCGGATCCCTGCTGGCTCCTGCATACTCGGGGGTTATAATCCTGGTTTGTGACCTCATGGCTGCTGCCTTTAGAAATGATAATGATCTAAATAAACACTAAACCCTCTCGGGGCTCGGCAGGAACACTGGTGCCGTGGGGAAGGGTGTAAGCAGGGACTTTGGGGATGCTTCAGCAGTTGGTGGGGGACGTCTCCAGAAACATTTCCATGTCAGCGTGCTGCTGCGTTCTGTGGCAGCAAACTTTCTTTACAGCCGCTTCAGCGAGCTCTGAGTGCGATATCCGACCTGCAGCGTGCCAGTGTTCAGTGACTGTGGGCTTTGTGTCACTGTTTCGACCTGCTCAACTCTGAGCAGGGGTTTTATTTCTAATAACTTAATTTCGTTCCAGTGCGGGGCCTGATCCTGCACTCGCTGCTGAAGCAGGAGCAGACTGGGCGTCATTCTTGAATGCAGTATTTGCTTTGTTTTAAATCACTTTATATTACAAGTGGCAGTTTAGAGATGCAACTTAATTCCTAGATCTTAGTGTCGTATTGGCTAGTTTCCTAGATCTGCTAATATGAACTCTAGATTCCTAGATCTGTTAATATGAACTATGTGTTTCTTTCCTTGCTCTCATTCTTTCTCTGTAACCTCTTCTCCCGCTGCCTGTTTCAATGTCAGGCACCTCAATGACATCACGCCCACTGTTTTATTAAAGCGATGGGTTTGGAAGCGAGCTCTGAGACTTGCATTAATTTTATTCAAATACATTAGATTACTAAGGGGCACATTTAACACGTAAATGCTTCTGTGAAATGTTTCTGAGACTCGACTAGCGTGAAAGTTGATGGTTAAAGAAATACATCTCAGTAATTTCTGTGACCGTGCCAAACTTTTCCATTAGGGAAATACAGGATCTGATTTGATGATGCAGCCTGCAGATGCAGTCTTAATGATTTCTGTCCTCTTACAACCAGCGATTTAAAACCTTGAAATTTTGGGGTGTTGAATGTCCTAAGACTTGTATTTCCCAACTTTATTTTTTTTTCCCCTCTTCTCTTTGATAAAGACTTATGGGGGTGATAGGATGAGGGAATGGGTGATACAGGGAGCAGTGGGAAGGGCGCCTAGGGGAGCTGTAGGTGAGGGGCCAAGTGATGCTCCAAGAGGGGCTGAAAGGTGGAACAGAGCCGTGGGGAAAGGCTGGGGATAAGGCAGGGCAGTGTCAGGGGGCTCCTGCAGGGCAGAGCTCTCAGCTCAGACTCACACGTGTTGAATGTGCTCAAACTCTCCCCACCCTGCTGTGGAAACCTGGTGTATTTTACCCGTTCAAGAATAGCAAATCCTTTTAAATCTCACTTCTTTATGCCCCATGAAGATGCCAGTGGTCGGAAGGAGCTGCTCACATCGAGGTGTTTTGCATTCACGGTTTCAGGTGTAAGGCGTGAGGAGTGTTACCAGCACACCTGAAACTTTGCTCAAGGATTGCAACTTAATGTTAATTGTATTCTGTCATGCTAATTAAATGCTTAATGCCTCATTTTATTTACAGATTATTATTTCTCTTGAACAGTCCATACTTACTGGAGACAATGTTGGGTAAAAGTAGTTAAATACATGGGTAATCTTAATTATTTTTGTTTGCTGTGAAGTGACCTGAGAAGCACTGTGGTGCATGTTATCGAACAAATTAAATGCAGGAGAACTGTTAAAAGACATGCTCACAGTTTTTAGTTCTGTACCTGCAAAGTGAAAGCTTGAAAATGTGTGGTATTTTAGAAATACTGCTCTCAACTAAGAGTACTGTGCATTGCTTTTCTAGTTAAGTTTTTTTTTAATTGATAGCTATTTATGTATTTATTTGAATACTGTAGAAATGCTGCAATAAACTCCAGAGCTGCCAGAAAAAGCAGTAAGAAATGCTGGGTATCATTATTTTCACTGGTAATTGACTTGTAAAAGCCGACATCTCTTACGTTAATGTGCACTTTTAGTTATTTTTTTAATTGGAATGCAAACTCTCCAGTTATATATAACTGAAAAAAGGATAAATTCTATTTCTGCTGCTTACTCTTTTGCATTTTTCTAGTTGAGTTTGTCTACAGAGCTTGAAAGAGCTGGAGAGAAACACACCCGTGGGTGAAAGTTTTTTGGTGTTTGTGTTCTGTAGCAGGAGTTACTCTGTCCAGCAGCTCTGACCTGGGTATTTTCATAGTGCATTCACATGCACTGTTTAAATTTTCATTCACATGTTTGCAGAATGTTCCTAATTTCAGAATTAGGAATTGCAGAATGTTCCTAGCCAGCACCACGCACTCTAATTTGCAGGCAAGGTCTGTGAAATGAAACTAGCTGCTCATTTCATTGCAGGTCCCACCTTCAAGTGAGTAAAACATACTGACAAAATCTACCTCCTGATGGGCAATACCTTAGAAGATTACTTAAATTATGGAGGAATGCTTAAATTTAGTAGCAAAGCCTAACATTTACTTAATTAAAAAAACCCCAGCAAACTATAATGAGGACTTATTTTTAAAAGGAAATTCAAAACTGTAGTAAGAGCATGTTTTTGATAGTACATATTGGTCCTGAAAGGTAGGATTATGTGACTGTGATCACAAACTCCTCCACATGGTTCCGTATTTGATGGATGCTACTGGCCACTGAAATATCATAGTGTTGATCTGGATTATTCAGTGAATGGTCAGAATACTTTCCAGAAAAAAGAGAGTTTCAGTACATGGCACATTTTTCATAATTTAAAGTAACCAGTTAAGCTAATATTTTGCATTACTTTGGCTATTCACAAACAATAAAAGGCTTTAGAAATGAATTTAAGCAGTAAATGCAGACATTTAATTTTATGAGATAATGAGGGTCTAGTCATGTTGACTATTAAAAGCTACCCTATAGTCAGCAGTACTCTGTCTTTTATTAGGAGACTGATGTCAAGATTATAATTAAAGCATTCCAGCCATGTAGCACTGCACACAGCTTCCTGTATATTGATAGGAAATGTGGACAGCTGATTGTCCGTAAACTTCTTTCTCTGAGTGGATATTTAGCCTGCGTTCAGACTTGGCCGAATTTGTGAATTTTGGAGGTGTTAGCATTTTTAAATAAAGATCAGTCTTTCGATTTCCTTCTCTTCCTTGGAGAGGGGGCTGACTTCAAACACTCTGGAGAGAGATCACTGGCAAAGTGGATTCTGTTTGAGATGGAGAAAGGAGTTCTCCCACTTCTGAGCAGTATAGTTATGCTTTTGGAAAAATCCCTCTTTCTTTTTGGATATCTTGAAAGTCTGTGCCTGTTCAAAACTCCTAAAATACTTGAATATTTTTATCAGATGCATATCTAATCTGTAGAACCCTTGATTAAAATTCCCTTCTTTCTTCATAGCACTAGAGCTCCCCATTTGAAGGATAACATGCTTTTCCTCCAAAATGGAGTATTTGTATGATTCCTGCATGTGTATATGCATAATACATATGTAATTTTCTACTGAGACTTCTACAACTGAAAAATACTGTGTTTTTGTAGCAAAGACAAAAAAGCTAAACAATTAGGTATTAATGATATTCTTGTTGCATATTCAAAAGGTCTTTGCAAGCATTTCTTCTCCTTTTTTTCTTTTCACCATTTCAACCTGCAGAACTCTTCACTGTCACTTCAAATCACACAATTCTACAAAGATAAAACAACATTTAAACTCATTTGCTTTGGGAGGAAAATTGAGCATTTGCACCCAATAAGCCTGATTGTGGAACTGCATGCAAATTGTGTTTTGATTTATCTCTTTTGCACTTTTTTCCATTTGAATTGATCTTGCATTAATTTCGCCAAGCGGCTCTGTGAGGCTGCAGATGTTGCCCTGTGTTTAATAAATCAATGAGACAGATCTGAATGAATCACTTCAGATGGATTCTCTGCTCGGTTTGATGTCTAGATGTTATTCTTAGCTTGTTATCATGACAGATGCATTAATGTTCCCATACACTGCCAGCAATGTCAAAGAGATTGAAGCTTTTAAAGTGGCGGTATCCCCTTTTCCCCCTTCTGTTGGAATAACTAAATTGCCTTTAGGAATAGGTCAAAATATAAATTTAATCTTGGCATTATTGTGGGGGAAGATGCTAAACTTCTGATAGTGTTATAGCGCAGGCAAATGCAGATTCTTACAGAATGATTAATTATTCCCAAATAGTGGAGATCAATATTAAAATCTAAACATAGGATAGCTCCTTAATAGAGTAACCACTTTCTCAACATTAATATTTCATTGTAATAGGAATGATACGAATAAATAATATAAGACTAGAACATGTTAAAAGTATTGCTATAAATAGAATATCATTGTGTCCAAATTGATTACAGGCTGAAGTGAGGCTTTTTTCTTTTTTTCCCTCATTAAGAATTTTCTTTCAAAGTTAAGTATGTCTGGATTCAACATCTGTTAGATTTAAAATACTTGTTTATTATGTTTCTGCTGCTACTCCCCAGGTAGGGCCAGTTATGCTGGAGAAGTTGTTGATCACCTTTAATTTCGGGTGAGTTTAGTCTGGTATCCATTAACTTGGACAGAACCTGTGGAACACAGACCATAAGAGGCTGGAACGTGTCTTTGTGGAAAGGTTTTAAATTCTGAAAAAAAGATAGCACAAAGTACAAAATACTCTGCCATGGATAATGAAGATCTGTTTCCCACATAGGCTATGCACAGCTTATATCCTTAGTGTTTACTAAACCACTCGTGGTCATCTTTGTTTTTCTTTAGAGGATAAAACAGTGTTTTGTGCAATCATTTTGTTAAACCTGATTTCTCTCTGTGACGCTTTTATTTTCATTTCAAAAATCATCGGGAATGTTCCTTTCCCTAATCTTTCCTTGACACAGAAGAACTTTGACTTTTTGTCTTTAAGGCTTCTGAGAATAAATTGGAGAAACTGGCTGTAACGGATCTAGATTTATGTTGGCATTCTTGGTATTCTTGCTCCAGTAGTTCCAATTTGATAAAGGAAACAATATATGTAATAGAAATTCACAGTTTATTCAAATGAGTTTAAGCTTTAGCATTGTTATATTTGCCTTTCTCTCACCAATATATCAATGTGTGGCAATAGCATTATACTCAGAAAGCCTCCAGAAGGGACCAGCTCTGTAGATGGGGAATTATTCTCACGCTGGGGCTGTGGCTGGACACGCAGCCTGTTTGTGCACTGGTTTGAAAGGCAGGGAAAATCAGCTTTGGTGGAACTGAGGAGCACAGCAAAACCCACTGAATTAAAGGATCGTGTTTTATTGTGTGGCAGTGGCCTTAGAGTGAGAAACTTAGTAATTTTGCAGTAAATACTTCAGATGAGCCTCATGAGATGTTTTAAAGAATTGTCTTTTTTATTTCACTGCTTTCAGGCTGGAATTGGTGCTTTGTAAGGGCTGTTTGTCAGCATTAGTATTAAAGGGGTGTTGAAATCTGGGGTGTAAAGTCTCTGTTTTGACTTTGCTGAGGTGAACCTCCCTTTCATCCCAGGGGCTGTTTGCCAGAACAAGGGCAAAGAATTTAAAAATATTTCTAGGATCTGAGCCCTTCTCATCAAAGGTGGGACACTCTGCTTTTGAAGGAATTACGTGTTCCTGTGTTTTTTGGGTCTGATCTTGTACTTGCTGAATGTAGGATCTTGAATCTCTTCTGTGCCTTTCCAGAGGTGGTAATTACGAATTTTCTGAAGTTACAAACAAAATTATCCAAATACTTACTTAAAAATACATGGAAAGTTCCCAGCTGGTTGCTTTTGTGAGTTCTTAGTGTGATTATCAGTGTAATAAAATCTGAAGGTGTATGGAAATGCATGATTTTAATGATTATTTACATACAGAGAACTAATATGAAACCCAAACATAATGAGGCTACTTCAGAGTTCCTGCTGTCTAGGATGTGTTCCTTTGGTGTAAGCCAAGGCAAGGTTTTTATATGTTCTGATTAAACCTGCATTCCCAAGCACAAGTTAGTAATGATTCTTAGTGATTTAGATTTATCCTGCTTGATATTAGAACTGTCCCTCGGGGCTACAAGCTTTTGATCTTTGTTCCCTCTTGGTAAAACAGGGTTATCCAAAGTGACTTGGTAATAGGGTTTCCCCTCTCCCTCCCTTCTACAACCTGTAAGAAACACTGATACCTATTAACCAATGTACTTTGATACCTGCCCCAGAAGGTTCCAATATCCGAATCCTGTAAAGCAGAAACTTCTTTGCTTGCCTTTAATTTTTGGTAGCACAGCCCCGTGTTGTTGCGTGGTGTGTTTGTGTAAAGTTTATTGTCACTACCAGGCGTGGGGAGATTATTTTCCCTTGTCAGTACATCTTGACCCGCTGAGCCCATTTTGCTCATTAAAATAGATTATGTCAGAGCCTTTCGTGGCTCACTCACAAATGCCACTTCTCCAGAAAGTAAGGACCAAACCCAATTAATGTGCTCCCTTTATTACTGTGCAGTGGTTTAAAGTGTGATGTTCAGCAGTGTGTATTGTTCCGACGATAAGGTATAAAATGTTGGATTGCAATTGTGCCTGATGTTATCAAGTTTCTGGAAATTGATACCTGGTACCGGCATTTAACCTACATCCACTCTGTCTGCTATCTGTGGGATGGGTTAAAAAGAAAAAGTACTATTGATCTGTAGCTGGATTAAAGTTTGAAATCGGCAACAGCATGAGCACAAAAGGCTTTTTTATGATTTCTCAGCTTGCCATTGATCTACCAGTTTTATTGCATTCATTATTTATTAAAAGAATTTGCAAGCTAAACATAACGTTAAGCTAGTTTGCACACAGGGACTGCACTTAGGAAATTGAATGGAAATTGCATTAGAGATGAACATCTGTGCTATTTTTCCACTCGTGTGTTTATGGGTTTGTATAAAAGGTGTATTGGATTAACAGTTATAACCATTATAGCTTGCAGCAATATGTTAGAACCCCAAGCATTTAGTAGTTATTTAAGAAGGAGACTCTTTTTTTCTTACATTAAAAAGTATGGTAATGCCATGACAAACAGAGCTTTTATTAGATTATTCTTTATTAATGGGCTTTTTACAACTAATGTGTAAAACTTGAGGTATCTTGCTATATTATGCATGTACACTATTATCTATGCTACATAAAACTCCATTAATATTGTCATTAATTGAAGGTTTCCAGTGACAGTATTAGCTAAGGATTTGGCATGTAGTCACTGAAGTATTGAAATGTGTTTTGTAGGAATGTAAGTACTGAAAAGATCCTTAATATATGTTCCTTCAGATTTTTTTCCGGTAAGTCAACTGGCTTACTCTCCACCTTGAGCTGGATGCCTTGTGTGAAGTATCATATCAATGAATCATGTGAAATCTTAAATATTTTGAAATATTTTTTCATTTCAGTTAAGTGGTTCAGTTGCCCTTAACACTGCCTGTATTTGTGTGTGACATACAAAGTGTAGGGTAGATCTCGAATTTTAAGGTCATGTCCTGTAATGATTTTGGAGTTTCTTTCTTCGTTGTGCTCCTTCTGTAAAACAGGAAAAATTACTTCAGGGGCTTTGGGTGAAAAGTGTGTTTGTATAATCAAGATGTTACCTATTTTTTTGGTCTAAAAGTACGTCTAGTCTGCTTATGACTAAAACGTACTGAAATATGTCATGTTGTGCATCACCAGTGCACTTGCAGTTTTTCTATTCAAGACTCAGCCTGGTAAAGCTTGCAAGACTTGAGAGTTTCCTGTGTTCAGACACAGAAATGAGCTTCATGCCAGGAGGTTGTGCTGCCTCCTTTGAATGCCACCCCCACATCCTCTCTGTCTCTGGTAGGACGACAGTATTTTGAGCAGAGGTAGTTCTGATTTTTCTTTGAAAGAATCTCAGGGGTGTGTTTTCAGCAGCATTTTGCTTTTACTGTTCTTACTCTTCCTCACTCTTGTTCCCAGCCATAGGCTCCTGTGATCAGAGTTTTCATGTTCTATCACATAACACCTTTCAGCTACCCTGTAAGTTGAAGCAGGAGTTATATTTAATATAGGACTTATGCAAGTAAGTTATGCACATATTCATTGATAAAATGTTTACATACACACAAATTTATGTATGATGCAATTTAAACTAAACTTCTGCATTTTTCCAAAGCACTGTCAACCATGGAAATCAGCCTTGCTTTTTGGAGAAGGAGACTTCAGAATAATCCAGAAATTTAGTTTAATGTGCATTTGCTATGGGCATGAACTAAAATTGCTAAATAAACTTACAGGGCTGTGTGGGCTATCTTGGAGTCCTTAGTTAAGTCCTTAGTTTTTTTATGCTTGTCAGAGCAATGTGAGTGAGTGATATTCTCACTTTGTAATTCAGTTCTCTCCAGCCCGTGATGAGAACTTTTAGCCTGGGATGCCCTCATGGTATTTTAAATCAGCAAAACACCAAGACTTTTTTTTTTCCTGTTTTCAAACCTGAATGGACAGTGGAATTAAAACAGAACACTTTTTATTTTAAAAAGTTCATGAGAGTTACTTACTTCACACTGTGTATGCAGTTCCAAATCTAACATATTTTGCCGAATCACAGAATTGTGGAGGTTAGCAGGGTCCTCTTGAGGTCATCTTTGTGCATTTTGAGATGATGGCTATCCCTGTCTCTAAAGTGGAGCTGTGTGGACTGGATGGAGGGACCATGTGATGAGGAATTGGCTGGATGGTCATGCTCAGAGCTGCAATCAGCTGCTGGATATCCAGGTGGTGCCCAGTGAGCAGTGGTGTTCCAGGGTTGGGATTGGTACTAGTGCTGTTTAACACTGGGGACAGGGACAGGGACGTGGAGCCACTGATTACAGGGACATGGAGCCCTTGGTGACAGGGACAGGGGCATGGAGCCCTTGGTGACAGGGACGTGGAGCCATTGGTGTCAGGAACAAGGGGATGGAGCCCTTAGTGACAGGGACAGGGACATGGAACCCCTGGTGACAGGGACAGGAGGTGGAGCTCTTGGTGACAGGGACAGGAGGTGGAGCCCTTGGTGACAGGGACAGGGACATGGAGCCCTTGGTGACAGGGACAGGGACATGGAGCCCTTGGTGACAGGGACAGGGACATGGAGCCCTTGGTGACAGGGACATGGAGCCCTTGGTGACAGAGGCAGGGACATGGAGCCCTTGGTGACAGAGGCAGGGGTGGAGCCCTCAGCAGCAGCCCCAGGCTGGGTGGGGTGGTGACAGGCTGGAGGGAAGGGATGGATCCAGAGGGACACAGGTGGGACTGGGCAAACCTCGTGGAGCTGGAAAAGGCCAAGTGCAGGGTGCTGACTGCCCAGAGCAGCTGTGGCTGCCCCTGGATCCCTGGCAGTGTCCAAGGCCAGGCTGGATGGGGCTTGGAGCAACCTGGGATAGGGGAAGGTGTCCCTGCCATGGCAGGGGGTGGGATGAGCCTTTCCAACCCAAACCATCTTGGGATTCTGTGGTCTAGACCAGTTCTCTGTCTCAGCAGGGTCAGCTGGAGTTGGTTGTCCTGAGCTGTCTCCAGTTAGATTTTAAATAACTGCAAGGATTGAGACTCAGCCTTTCTGGGCAACTTATTTGCAGGGTAGAAATAACTGTGGTGTGGAAGAAAGATTTTTATTGGGATGGCTGGATTCCGTAGCAGCTGGGAGTAGATGTCACTGGCAGCTACTGCTGAGGTCACTGCCCTGCTGAGGAGTTACTCAGGTCAGCACAGGCACTCTGCTGGTGTGTTTGTCCTTTCTGGGAATCAGCCATGTCATCTTGTGCCATCTGTCTCACAAACAGTTCCCTAAAGTCCTGTGTGTGTGCTGAGGAGCTGACTTGTTCTATTCCCCACCACCCCTAGAGAAGAATATTTGTGTATTTGTAATTTAAAAAATAAAGGTGCCTGTAAAGAAATCTCCTGGCACAAGTGGTTGTGCCAGTAGGGGGATATAGTTACTTGTATGTTACAGTAACTTAAGAGTTGCTAATTAGGAAGGTCAAGCTAGTTGAAAGAAAGAATAGTTTGAGCTTCATTTAGAACCTCTAATCAGCCTGTTTAAAATATTATGCGTTATGGTTTTTCTTACATGTGTAGTGGTTGTTTTTGTCTAGTGCAAGTTTTACATGCTGGCTAATAGACTGTTTTGATAACAGTTAATCAGAGAATGTCCTGTGTCTGTGAAATGTTATCCCTGTTGTTTTCTGTAAGGCTGATGAAGGCATCTCTCTTCAGGGCTGCAGGTGTCTGCAGCTGCCTCCTCTCCTCCTCGTACTTTTAAATGTTGTTGTGTGCTGAAACAGGGCAATTTTCTAAAGAGCTGCTGAGATAATACTGAAAAATAGAAGCAGGAAAAATGTCAAGTCTTTCCAGTGAGACTTAAAATACATGTCTAAGCAAGAAAAACTGAAACTCCTCCCCCAAACACACAAAAAGTCCCAAAACCAACAATAAAAAAAAACCAGAGCAGAGCATGGTGGTAAAATGCTGGCAGTGAGACAAGAGCAGAGTATGGATACTGAAACAGGACCCAAGGTAATGAACTCAGTGTTCTGTTCCTCTGTTGTACGAGCTTGTTGCTGAAGGATGTATGTGTAGGTCTGGGGAGTCTTTTGGCTTGTAAGGCTTTATTTGTTGGGTTTTTTTATGTGGCAGTTCATGTATCTGATAGGTGACTTACCAAAATTCCTTGAGTTTAGCATCCTGCTGTTACGAAATCATTTTTATGTTCTCCCAGGCTGTGTGACTGTTTGCAGAGAGCTCAGTACAGGCTGTCTGCATCTTTTGCTCCCCTGCTGCATTCCAGGTGTGTGCCGTGCCTGTGTCCCTGGGGTGATGTGCTGCTCTCGAGAGCCACAGTGCCTCTTGCAGGAGCCCTCAGCAAGGGTTTGGCCAGAACTGCTGCTGTAACACACTGCAAACCTCACTTGTTCTCATGGTCAGCAGTGCTGAAGGGCATTAATGGATCCTGCTGTTCTATGAACTAAGATCTCTTGTCTCAGAGCCAGAATTGGTGTCGCTTCTTTGTGCTCTGTTTTTGTGATTTCCTTTACTTGCTACACAAGTGACTTTTGGTTCAAACAAATCTCTTCTTTCTGGAACTCACAAACATTTCTGTCTTTTAAGTTTCATGAATGACTTTTCTCTTACATGTTAAGCTAGAGAGTTTCTGGTTGTCCACTTACCTTGCCCTTTTTTAATATGCTTCCTTCAGAATTTTAGTTTGCATGTTCCTCTCCTAGCCCACAACCACAGCCCTCTAATAAAACTGCTCTGTCTTAGTTATTAATCCTTAAAGGAGAGAATCTCTATTCATGTTTATGTGGAAACAAAACAAAAAATACTGATGAGACATTCATTGTAGTCATCTTTCCTGAGTATTGCACAGTGCAATAGAGTAGTTCAGATTATGGCATTAGACTTTTAAAGCCATTTTTAGGAACTTGTGTTCACTGAATGAAGGCCAGTTGAGTGACTGAGTTCTTAACACTGGTTTATTCTGATCTGGATAGAAACTCTTCATAAGAACGTTTTTTATTCATTTGTGTGGAGTTTTGGGTAGTATAAATGCTGTATTTTTGGTTGGTTGTTTTTTTTTTTGTTTGGTTTTTTTTTTGTTTTTTTTTTTTTGAAACTTGGCTATTAAAAAGTTAAATGCCTGGCAGGGATGAGCATCTCTGTTTCTCAGTCTCACATTTCTGCCAGCTACGTAAGGGGCTTATTCTACCAGGACTGCATTTCAGGTTTTCTTTGACATCTTCAGGTTCTTGTGGGCGCACAGCTTCATCTTTCTGGCTCATCTAGATTGACCTGTCATTCACAAAACAACACAATAACTCAATACGCAAACAGCAGACACCACTCCTGGGTTTCATTTGCTGTGTTGGTCACTGTGTTGTCTTTAAACTTTAAAAGTGTCTTTTAAGCTCAAATAATGTAAGACTTTCTTGACCATATTTTGATATTGGTTTTTGTTTGTAGGGATTTTGATGCTGCTGTTTTCACTTCTGCTTTTTAGTTAGGACCCCTTTTTAGCATCTTAGGCACATGAAGTAGTTTATCTGATGATGTCAGATTGTTTCCAGAATAATCCCCTGTAGTGTCTGGTGCTAGGAGAATTCGAGTGAGAGTAAACAAGTTTACAGACAGTAGGTGGGCAAAGAGTATTTTTGTTTAAGTGTTTAGGTTGATTGCTTAGTTTGGTTGTGTGACTGTAGGCAAAATTTGGAAGTTCCTTTTTTTTCCTGTTGGTTTTTCATAATGTCCTGACCCAACCAGTGGTTTCTGTGTAAGACTGCAGAGGAGACTTGAATGAACATGAAGGCTTTGGATCTCTCATGAAGGCTTTGGAGGAGATTGCTTTGCTTTGTGTTTCTGACTCACTGCAGGTGAAGTTCCACAATGGAACCATTGCAGAACCAGAGTAATTCAACTGATTTCAGTGATTTTTGGATCACCAGCATAGAAGCCAAAGATAGATCATAACCATAGGGACAAACCTCAGTGCATAGCCATAAATTAATCTGTAGGTTACTTAGGGCCACACCAGGAAACATTTCATGCAAATTTGGAAGTGGAATAATGAAACAATCCTTGGGACATCAGTTGTATCCCCTTATATTTAGTGAATCTTGTATTTGGATAGACTTTTGTTAAGTCCATTTATTTGTAGAGGAAATAAACATAGAGAAATTGCATATTGGAACCCCAAGCCTTTCCAATAAAGATACACATATCTGCATTTTTGTGATGAAAGGCACTACGTGGCCAGGAGTAGTGAGAATCAGTAGATGTTTATTTGCACTGCATGGTAAACATTTGTCAAGAATCAGGGGTTACAGGGTGAATAGGAATATTCACTTTTTCCATTGAGGGAAGTGTTTACCAGTGGTGATAAATACAAACCATTTTAGTATAGGGAATACCATAAGCTTGTTGCTGTGCATGTATTGTATGTACACTGCTGATACTCAGAAATCCTTACTTGGAGCATAATCCTGTTCAATGTATTTGAGACTATCTTCATTATTTTTAATAGGGGAGTTAATTTTAGTATTCTGAATGGAGGTTGACTGCATGTAAAGAATAGTGAAAAATAATTTTATCTACCTTAACAGTTTAAAAAGTAGTAAACTGATAGCTATTATGTGTTTAATTAGCACATACATTTCATAAAGGTTATGGCATCATAGGTAGCATCCTGGCTACTTAGCCAAATCTTGATTTATTCTTGCACAATTCAGAAAAGACTGAAAACATGATGAAGGGCAAATCACCAAGCCCCTGTATTTGTGTGAATACTGTATAAGCCCAAATGATATTTGGTGATTAGTACTTCACACATGCACCTGGCTTTTCTGGGACATCCTTTGCACTCTCTGGAGGGGAATGACCATTGGTGGGCTATTTATGACTCTGGTTTTGGTGGAAAATTTGGCCTTGTGTGTCATTTAGACTTTGTGACACGTGTAGCCTCCCAGGGCCTAATGACTTGTCTGCAGATGGGCTGTTATTTATTACAGTCATGTAGAATAAAATTGATTGTCTTCTAAAATTAATTTTTCATTTGCCTCCAGCTCTGCTTTAATAGAGGACACACAGTTGCCTGTTTGCAGAAATACTGTTTAATCACATTAATATCTCAGCCCCCCAGGCTGGTGAAGATAATTGTACAAACGAACAGCAAAATCTGTATCTTTAACTTCTTTTTATGATTAAATTATGCAAATGACTTATCTCCTGCCCTTCCAAGCACTAATCATCTAATTAGGAATGATGTGTTAAAGGGATGGTTTTGAATCAGGAGAAGGGGAGAACGGAGGAAGCAGAAAATGGGACCTGACAATGAAACTGCTGAAAGTACTATAGCAGTACAAGATAAATTTGTGTACGTGTTCAAAAAGCAATAATAAAGGCTTGCTGGGCTATTTCTAGTCCTGTTTTAGTGCTATTTTCATAAGAGGATTTCAGTCTGATCTTTGCCCATAATTTTCCATATTAACTTTAAATTCTGTATTATTGTTGTTATTATTAACTTAGTACTTTCTCTTCCAGTTCTCATAAACAACAAGTGCAAGTGTCTCTGCATTTGGTTTAGATAATACAATGGTTTGAAAGACATAATATGTTTATTTGTAGTTTGTTTTTTATCAAAGTGCTTGTCACTGTACTGGTAGATGCCTGTTAAATACTTCACATAACACAGTCTCTCTTTTTTGAATACTTAACTGCTGGTTAAAGAAACTCACAGCTTTGCATTTTCATATAAAAATGCAGGTGTCCAATTAAAGAGGGTGCTCATCTGTTCAGTATCCTGTGCCTAGTTTGTGGAGTATCCCTTTCAGTGAAAGCTTTAAATTTAGATCTTTAAGCAATCATAAATTTATATTTTAAGCATATTTATATGAAATTATCATGCCTTGACCTCTCCAAGAGCTTACAGCCCAGATTGCCGTATTTCTTTTCCCTATTCTATCAGCAAATTATGGTTTTTGTAAGGTATGCCTTTATAAGCAGATCCTCCTGCTTGAGGCACATGCCCACATTGGGCCCCAACTATCAGTGTGTTAGAGGTGCAACAAACCAGCTCATACCAGGTGATAGCCCTGAGAGCTTGGTAATGTATTTGTCCTTGTGTTCCCTTTACTCAACTCTTGCTGTACTTTCTATACATGATTAAAGTGCTGTTAACCAATAAAATAAAAATATTCTAGAGACTTAACTGAAAATTCAGGTATTCCTCTATGAGAATGTATTAATTGCTTTATAAATGTGTGAAAGTATTTATGCTTGAGGGTATATAGATTCATAGGATGTTGTATGTGGATAACTAGTACTCTTTCACACTCCCTAAGACATCTTCTAATATCTGCCTCATTCTTTAAGGAACTTTAGCTTCCCTGCCTGTGTGTCAGGCTTGTGCCCCTTTGGCTGTCAGACAGAGGTTTAGGGATACAATCTGAGAAGTTTAACTTCCCCAGGAAGGTGTGAAACACTTTTACAAAGGTAAGTATATCCCCCAAGAGAAGCCAAAGGCAATGATGTCAAAATAATCTTTTTGTTAGTGCTTAGGTGTATGTCTCAGGGATTTAAGAAGGATGAAAAACCTCACACAAATGAGTTTAAAAAAAATAAAATCCTGACTGGGGCAGATAATCTGGCTTTTCTGTGTTGTTTTTGGATGGTTTAGCATAAAGGATGCAAGTTCTGACACTGCTTTCGTTTGTCTGACACAGACGTAAATTGCTGGTGGAATGTTTTCATAAACACTTCATGGATGGGGAGGCTGCATTTCTTTCTGTACCTTCCAGCAATAGGATTGAATTAAATCAGTTCACATCTATCTTTCTGTGTATTTTCATCATAATCCCCTCAAATTCTTCTCAAAAGGATTGTTGAGACTACCTGGTTGAAGAAGGCTTGCACCAAATCTTTGTGCCTGAATATTTGTGTAAGTAATTTCAGTACACAAGGTCTAAATATATTTTGGTTGAATTACAGGAGACTCAAAAAGAACATGGGATTTCTTACTGTGTTAAAAGGTTCTGGGATACATCAGGGATTTAAATTGCAGTGAGGGCTTTGAGCAGAACTGTTCTTCCTTGGGTAGGAGTTCTAGGATAATTAAGGAGTAAACAATCCTAGACTGCTTTCTTCTGTTTCTTTTAGAGTGGCTGGATCCAGATACCACAAGAAGAGATAAAAATAGAGGCTTTGTGCTTAGGCTGATAGTGTGTGATAAGTCAATGAAGAGCGTGCTGGACAGCATCCAGCTGCCATTCTTTGCCATTCTTTGTGTGGCTGAATTTCCTAAGCCTGATGGCTTTTGGCTGAGATGTTTCAGTCTGTAGGGCAGTGGTACTGAGGTCAGGATTTCTGAGATGGGCACCTGCTGAGAGACCATTTGTGGATGCTTTTAGCATCAACAAGGAACCTAGAAGCTCTTGTAATCTGTGGTCTGTATTTCCCAACTCTTAGGCAGAGGCAGGTTGGAAGAAGGTAATTTGCAGTAAGGATTTGGATATCTTTTTCTTTTCTGAGCTGCACATGCTCAGGGCTTTATCTTACCCAGCTGCTCATTCAGATGTTTTTCTTATCTCTCCACTGGGCAGTTTGCACTGAGTAATGATATGTGACAACAGATGGTAGATAGTGAATTGTTTTATGAATTAAGTTGATCTTGCAAGAAGTTGAACAGGAAAGAATTCTTCTAAGGCTTCCCAATTAATAGTGGTGGAGCCGTGTCATTATTTTTCTCCATGTTCAGAAAGTATTAAGTCATTTAACTTCACTCCCATGAGTTGTTCCTCTTGGTGGCTGGAGTGCTGGGCTTACCTAGAGTGACCAGTTCTCTGTGCTGACATCAACAGTGATTGCTAAAATATCCAGCAGCCTTTCTTAACGTGGTCAAATTGTGAAGTCTTTTAAATGAGAGATAATTCAAGCCACTCTTGACCTCTCTAATTACTGCCCATGCAGGGCGTGGTGAGAGAAATGGAGATGGGTGTTTCAATTACTCTCATGCATTACTGGTCCTGTACTTTGTGAAGGAGAGGATTATACCCAAGTAAGCAGCAGGAAAGTTAATACCTACTACTTTTTCCTTCTTTAGTTTTGAGTTTTCTTTCTCTTAAAATTGTTCAAGGCAAAGGCTGTTTCAGTATTAATCAAGTTACTAAACTAAAACATTTTTTGCACAGAATACAAACTGTTATGCCCTTTCTCTAGGATGATCTTACAGGAAATCCTGTGTCAGTTGTAAGGTTTAGGCCAACTGTGACATTTAAGAGCAATGAGAGCTGTTACAGAGGAGTGGTCATAGTTATTGATTTGTCTGCTAATTTCAACTTAATTTAATCTAGAAATCCAAATGAATTCCTTTCTATGGTCTTATTGTGGGTTGGGGTAATTGAATATTTTTGAAGAAACACATAATCATGTCATTGGGCTGAGGCTTTGGCAAATACTGAGAAATACTAGAACATTTAAATATTCAAGGATCCAGATGTCAGTGTACATTATTTGATACACAGTTTCTGGAATTATGGGTAATACAGAATGAAGCTGTATAGGTCAAGTTTCCTTGACTTCCCAGGAATAATGTGAAGATCTTTCTTCATCCATATGGTTGAAACTCCAGTTTGATAAACAGAAAACAATAGTCTCTGCTTTCCATGGCAGTAGGGTGCCCACTGCTTCATCTCTTTTTTTCAGGGCCTGATGGTGCATGAGCATGAAATGACACCCTGAGCATATTTGTGTGGCCAGTTTAATATATTCCCAAAGCTCTGCTATTTCTTAAAAGTTATAATCTTTGATCTTGGTTTTTCAGAAATTGCTGAACTTGTACATTTGATGACTCACAAACGTTAGGGAGGTCAACTTTCTTCATGGACCTGTGATTAGCTGTCCGTGACTCAGTGTTGTTCAGGCTGGAATATGGAATGCTTTTCAAACTGCAGCTGTATGAAAGTGTTGTGGGAAAGTGTGTGGAAAAAAACACGGGAAATACTGAGAGGATGCACATCCCCTTTTAAACTGTGGAGGCTGTGTGTAAGTTATCCTTGGGGTGTATATTCTCCCAAAGTAACCTCTCTTGATCGTATCCTGGGTGTTTTAAGAGTCAGGAGAAATAAGTAGTCATTAAGTTAACAAGTGATGTGTAAGAAGGTGAAGTTGGGATTTCAGGGCTGTGGACACATTGTTCTGTAGGATGGGTTAATACTTCTGTAGGAATTGATGTTGGTTTCTGCAGTAGTGGTGTTGACAAATCCTTGTTGTCAGCCATGTACCATGGAAAACAGGACTGGGGAAGGGTTAACCTTGTATTTTTCAAGTGAATTCTTTGTCCAGTTTTGCAGCTGGTATGCTTCTGTATGTGCAGGAGATAATTAGTATTGTTATTAATATCTTAGGCCGTTAATGTCTGGTTTTGGCAATGGTCAGAGCAATAGTTTGAGGGTAGTGAGGGTGCCTAAACTGTACCCCCTTTATGAAGCATGCTGGTGCATGTGTCTTCTGTTTACTTGTTTTACTTGCTAAGCTTCAACCCTCTGCCAGCAAATAGGGTGAAATAGTAACGGGGCACATCAATTCTAGATCTGTTCAAATATAAACAGATTGCCTGAGGGCCATTCATGTAGCTACTTCTACTCAGAAAATACTAAGGTGTATCACGACTGGGTCTTGTCTCTTTACATTTGAGATCAGACTGGTGTCTCTGTGTCTCTAAACCTGTACAGGCAGCCTGCTCATGGAATTGTGTATCCGAGTAGTTAGCAAGGAGCAGCATGATTCCTAACAAGGAAATTGTTGGAAATTGTTTGACAGAGTCTGTGGGACAGACAGAAAGCAGCAATATGGGACTCTGTAGATTCAAGAGTCACTTTTGTCTTGGGAAGTGTTGGGGGAAAAGTGAAGGAATGAGAGCAAAGGTATCCAGGAGCATTGACCATGTGATTTTTATTTTTTTTTTAACCTCCCAACACTGAAAATTTCTAATTTAATGGCATAATATATTCACCTTAGGTAAGCAGTTAAAGTTAATTAAAGAAACCAAACCAAACAATCACTCTGTGTGAATGCATAGTATGAAATACATATGTAATAATCTGGAAAAGTAAGGTATGTATTCCATAGTGCAGTTATTTTGGGCTAGAAGGTTGCTCAGATCCCACTTTAGTTATTAAAAATGATTTTTTAGGAATGGAATAATTTTTTTTATATGACAAAATAAAAACTTTAAAGGGAAGAATCTTTCCCTATAGCATGTTTTTTAATAAATTTCTTCTAACTTTTTTTCCCAAAGACATCTGGAGAAAATAAGTCTCGAGTGTTGGTAATATGAAAGAAATAGATTCTAAAACTCCTTTGAGTTCAGCAGCTGCCCCAGAAGACTCTGGGAATCATTTCTGTAGACTGAACAGCCTTGGGTTGTTCCACAGCTGGTCAGGAAGGAGCTGGTTCCATTCCTGGTTGGAGCCCTTGGACACAGGTCTGTGCCTGGCAGGAGGAATTGGTTCATAGCATCTCACTTGCTGCTGTGGATTTGCAGAACTGAGATTGCATTTGATTCTGGTAATCAAAGCATTTTTTAACAGGTGAAAATTCCAAGAGACATTATGCCTGGACAAAATGATGTGGTATGGATTTTTGCATGAGAAATTATTATTTTTTTATTTTATATTTTGTACGTGTACTCTGTACTGTATATGTATAAATCATAAACTAAATTTTCAAAAAGAATGTTTATTAATCATAGCTAAGTTGTATTTGCATTTCTGTAGCACTTAGTGTTGTGGAATTCCCCAAGGTGTTAATTTTCCCTGGGCACTGGATGTTAAACTGCTCCAGTAGTTTATGAATCTCAGATCTTGATTTTCAGGTAATTGACAAAAAGCATAAAGAGCAGCTATATCCCCAGGGCCCCCTGAAATTCTTTTGGTTACTGGGGCAAGATGAGTATTTCAGTGGCTGGTTTTGAAAACTTTAGCCAGAGTCACTCAAGGTCAAAGGAAAGTTGCACACATCAGAGAAACAAAATGTAGAGAGGCAACTTTTCCCTATACTCTGCAAATACAGCAGCTTAGAAGGTGCAGCTTTATAGAACTCTGTAATAGTAACTCTGTTTTATTATGGGGTGAACGTGAAAAATACTTTCCAGATTTTACCCTTTATGTTTTCATCATAACAGCAGCCTTAAAGTTTGCTATAGGAAAAAAAAAATGAGGTTTTTTATCTCTTTATTCTCCTAGTACCAACAGTCTAGAGCTGGGGGTTGCTTCTTTTTCCACCCTTGTTACACTTAAGAATCAAAGTGTGAAGAATAACAGATTGATAAATTCAGTCTCTGGATCTCTGTCCTAAATTAATTTATCTTTTCAAACATTCATATGCAAAGTCAATTGGAATTAAGATTTAAAAATCCAAGCAAACTGAGCTTGTCACATCTGTGGTTATGTAAAAATAGGGCTTTACTTTGTGATATTAAAGCAACAAATTACTGGTTTATTCCTAGGACAAGCAGATCATCTTTCTCAGTATAGTCTGATTTTATCATTTATAGTTCGGTGAATATCCCATATAATTTGCACTTTGCAGATAATGTAGACTTCTGAAGATCTTCACCATGGAAATTTGTATTTTCTTTTTGTGGTAAGAAGCAGAGAAATAGGGAACAACCCTCTCATCATTTATGTATCATGACCCAGCATCTCGGAGCCTTGGGCTATTATTTCAAAATCCAATATATTCAAACTTTGGCCTCAGAGAGCAGTAGGATCAGTACACAAGAACAACAGAGTGATAAATATAGATTTTTCATTAAGGAAAAGACTATATCCTGTCATTTTTGAATCAGTGTTGGAAGGAGTATCTGAATTCATCGCCTCCTATAGGCTCGGACATTGTGTTTGTTCCAAAAAAAGGACTTTTCGCAGCCTTTTCACGTCGCTGTGAGTGAGGCGCTGCTGCCACGCAGAAATAAAATTTTAATAGATGCTGAAGGAGGGATCCACTACCACTGTGACATTAATTCAATGCAAGTTTTGAGCTGTGGAGGCCCGCTCATTGCCAGGCCTGGGTCGTGTGGGGCGGCGTGGATCCAGGTGCTGGGCCTCGGCTCGGGGTAGGCCGGGCTGCCTCTCCCCCCTGCACCACAAACTTGCTGTTCTAGTCACATTATGCACAGGATCATTCTTTGGAGCACAGAAACCCCAGGTTTCTCGGATGAAATGGGGCTCCTGGATGGATGGCATATGCTTTTAGGCATTTCGTGGATGAATGTCCATATGTACGTGGAAGCACACCACCCCCACCGAGGAGGGGGATCTGCTTCAGTTCTGGAAATTGCTGAACTCCTCAGAGCTGTTAACACATGTGATATTCTGGGAGACTTTCCGATTCTAGGAATGCTTTTTCTTTTTGTTTAAACAGATTTTTCACTCAATTTCCTTAAATAGAGCAGCTGTGATAGTGTACAAACAGTCAGAATTTGTGCTGAAAAGTAATTCTTGTGCTGTTTGCTTCATTCTCAAGGAAACAATTTATGTTCTCATTTTGAACCCAACAGTCTGATGCTTGTTACTGGAGAATGCACCAAACAGTGAAAAGTTCTGGTTTGTGCAGTAAATTTAAGAAACTTGTGATTTTTTGTTGGGCTGAGATGCCACTAAAGCATGTTTGACCTCATCTGTCAATATGTGTGTACCTACTTAACCACTCATACTTCAGATTTGAATGTAAACAACAATGCTGGGGAGGGCTTGGGATGGACTTTGTTCGTATGTGGTGATTATATATTGCTGTTGTACCTTTTGGAGGTTTACAGAGGAGGACCTGTGTTTGATTTGGTGGGAGGGAGGGTGGAGGTGGATTGATAAATCATGGCCTTGCTTTCCTAGTCCTGTCAGGGAGATGCTTTATTCTGTATTGTTATCAATGAGAAAATAAAATTACAAAAATAATATTATTTCAGAAGTTTTCTGCTTGCTTTTAGCTGACAGGTCTCAAAGTGGATATAGCTTTTTCCACCTGCAATCAAATGTAATAAACCATCTTCACTGCAGAAGTCACATTCCTGGAAAAAAAGAAGTTGGAAGCTCACACTTGCACCATAAAACCTTGTTTATTGCGCCCATCAGTCTTGGAAGATATGCCCCACAATGGGGTTTGGTAAAGCCATTACAAGGTGCCGTATGAGTTCCATTTGCCTACAGTAAATAGAATGTCAGAAGTGTCAGGGGGAAATAAATATCGGGCTGGTTAAAAGGGAGCAGAGATGGCTCAAAGCATCATTGAGAGGATTGATTTATCTGGCATGCTGTAATGACTGCAGATGTGGATCTGTTATTCTAGATGAGCAATGA
>JANPWX010004872.1:0-18065 GCA_024734555.1 Trochalopteron elliotii
GCAGCCAGGGATCCCTGCAGCGGTGCAGGGTGACGTGGATCAGGCCGTGGATCAGCGCCTCGGTGTAGTCCCCGAGGTAGCCCTGCAGCATGTGGGTCAGCCCGTCCCTGTCCGGGCCGCAGATGCACAGCGTGGACAGCGCGATGCTCTCCACCTGCCGGGCCTCCCACCACTGCGGGCCGTAGATGGCGTCCAGGCTCTGCCGCAGCCAGGGCCGCACGGGGTCCAGCAGATGCTCGTGGCCGTGCAGCAGCTCTGCCCACAGGTCGGCCGGCAATTGCTCCGCGGCCTCTGTGCCCGCGCGCCTTGGCTCAGCCGGGGCCGGTGCTGCCTGCGAGTCAGAGGGCTGGGTGTAGACCAGGCGGAACAGAGCCTTCCGTGCCCAGCTGGCGGGCCCCAGGGGCGCTCCGGGCGGGCTCAGGATGCACTGCAGGAAGTCATTCCGGCCCTGTACGGAGAAGCGGGCGCTGAGCACGGGGCTGGCGCACTGCGGGCACGTGGGGCTGGTGGCGGTGTGGCGCAGCAGGCAGCCCAGGCAGCACTGGTGGCCGCAGGGCACCGCGGCCGTGTTGCTCTGCACGCTGTGGCACACAGGGCAGTTCCACTCCGTCTGCGTGGCCTTGCTCACGCTCGGCGGGGCCGAGGGGAGATAAAAGGACAGGAGGCACCCCATTGCTGGCACTGGAGGTGGTGCTGGGGAGGACAGCTGGACTTGGGTATCTTGACAGTCTCCTCCAGCCTTGACGATTCTGTGATTCTGTAGCACTTCCAAAGCATGTCACGAACTGCAGAATGGAGAGATGCTGTAGCCCCTGGCAGTCCTGGGGCATGGAGGGGAGGAAGAAAGGCCCAGGCCCCTCGAGGACACTGTCCCTGCTCCCCAGGCCCCGCTGCCTGCCTCACAGACACCCTGTGAGGAGCATTTCCCCACGGAGCTCACCTCCAGTGCTGCAAGTGCTGCAGTGACGGCTGCCCAGACCAGGCAGGGCTCGGGACATGGAGTGATGCTCCAGGACAGGCAGTGAAATCCCAGTGGCCGCCCCCAGCCCAGGACACAGCTCCAGGAGACGCCTGGCTCAACCCTTCAGGCCTCGCAGCCTTGCTTGGCAGCAGTCTAGGCTGGAGCCACACTGGCCCTGCCAGTGCCCAAATGCAATCAGGTATGTGACATCACAACACATCCCCCAGTGATGCCACAGTCAGACACTTGGTTTGTCACCCTCCACCAGCAGGTGACATCACAACAGGACATTGGCCCCCAAAGGCATCAGGGGAAGAAGGAAAATACTGCTTCTTGTGTTTAACTGTTGTTTTTCCATGTTGCTCTCAGTCACCTGCATCCATGTCTGTGTGTCCCTAACGCTGGCCGAGGTCCCCTGTGAGGAAGAGCCTGGTGGGAAGTGCCAGCCCTGAACCCACCCCTAGTCACAGCTTCACACGGAGACAAGGCTGGGTGGATCCAGCATGAGCCATGGGGCTCCTCAAAGGCATCCAGAGCAGTTTCAGCTCTGATTACACCCAGAAAGCACATGCACACTTTCTTCTGGAGATGTTCCCAAATCACAGAATGAGCCAGGTTGGAAAAGACCTTTGAGATCATCCAGTCCAACCTATGATGTAACACCTCCTCATCAACTAAACCATGGCACCCAAGTGGCACATCCAGTCTTTTTTTAAACACATCCAGGGATGGTGACTCCACCAGCTCACTGGGCAGCCTATTCCAGTGCTCAGTCACTCCTTCAGTGAAGAATTTTTTCCTGATGTCCAACCTGACCTTCCCCTGCTGCAGCTTGAGGCTGTGTCCTCTTGTTCTGTCAGTGGTTGCCTGGGAGAAGAGCCTGACCCCCACCCTGGCTACAACCACTTTTCAGGGAGTTGTAGAGAGTGACAAGATCTCCTGAGTCTCATTTTTTCCAGGCTAAACAACCCCAGCTTGCTCACCAGTTCTTCATAGGGTTTGTGTTCCAGGCCCTTCATCAGCCTTGTTCCCGTCCTCTGGACATGCTCCAGCCCCTGAATGTCCATCTTGAACTGGAGGGGCCAGAACTGGACACAGCACTCAAGGAGTGCCCTCACCAGTGCCAAGTACAGGGGAAGAATGACCTCCCTGCTCCTGCTGGCCCATTATTCCTGATCCAGGCCAGGTGCCCTTGGGCTTCTTGCCCACACTGCTGCCTCATGTTCAGTCACTGTTGAGCAGCACCCCCAGGTCCCTTTCACCCCTATCTGAAGCCCAGTTCTCTTCTTTCCCCACCTCATAACTGGGACATAACTGAGGGAGGCAAAATAGCAGGGGGGCTGCTCTGACACTCATTCTTGCACCTGCCTGTGCTGCCAGCCCTGACCTCAGCCTCACCTGATGGGTTGTGAATTGTGTACTGACTTTCATGGGGCAGCACTAGCCCTGCAAAACATTTGGGCTCCAAACAGAATAATGGGGTTTTTGTGTATGCCCAGGCGGTGTTTTCATGTGACAGAGGTTTTGCACAACAGCTCTGCACTCTGTAGCTCACAGTGCCAGGTGGAATTGGCCAGGTGAGCATTGAATTCTGCCCTAACAAGGAAAAGACCAACACAGCAGCTGCAGTTACCTGGTGCTACTGTAAAGAAAGCTGAAAAGATACAACAAAGGAGGGTGGGGGTGTGCTTGCAAGATAAAAATCAGTATTTTGTGCCTTGTTATTACTCGTGCTGGAGGCACCCCAGGAACCCCACCCAAAGCACACTGGGGAGGAAGGGTTAATGGTCATAAACAGCCTGACCTGTAATAATTTGCTGTAATGAGTATAGCTGTAACAGAATTTTAGACTTAGGAGAGAAATTTTCCCCTTCAAAATTAGCTGTAAAGACTACAATCTGTCCCCTTGAGAGATGACAGATCCAGACTCTTTAATAGCATTAATCCAAGGTCAGGGTGGATAAACACGTGTTTTCTCTCACTAAACTGGCTGTAAGCAATACAGAAATGCAAACGTGCACCACACAAAGCTGTTTTGGTTTGACCTTTTTTCCTCACTGCTGTGGTATTACTAACCACAGCACTTGATCATGTGTCAATTACCAAACACAGGATCAGTGTTTCCCCCAGCACAACTGCAGGTCAAGGAGAAAAACTGCACATTATACATTTAACTTCCTACAAAGTACAACTTCTCCTTAATTGCTGCCTTTTCCCCTCTAAGAGTTAGGAAAATGTCTTCCCAAGAGGAATACAAAATAATCCATGGTACAACATTAGTTCCACTTTTAAAGACATGAAGATCTTATTTATGTCTTCTGTAAGTCAGAGTACAAAACAGTACTAATACAGTAGAAGTTTTCTTTACATCATCAGTATGGGACATCAGACTTTTCATGTGTAAATTTCAGCCTCTTCTTTCCAGAAGGGCGAAACTTCCAAACAGCAGTTTTTTATAAAGTATACATTTGCATAAACCCTTCAAATGCTGATAGCTTATGGAATGTGTACTCAGGAAACACACTGCACAATTGCAAACTATATTAAAATGTGTAAAAATAAAAATAATTTAAGACTGAGACTGCTAATCTATAGTCCCTTTCAAACGGATTGCAGTCATTTATTTCTCTCTTGTTACCACCTTAAGGCAATTTCATGGCTCAGGAGAGGCAGAAAATGGCTTGTACCTTAGCACTTGGCTCAGGCTGGCCCTGCAGAGTGAGGAGCATGCCAGGAGCTGTCTGGATGCTCACAGCAGGTCTGGACTGGGCTCCCAGCCCCGGTCCATGGCTTGGCAGCAGTGCTGGGCAGAGCATGCTCCTCAGCAAAGGCCTTGGCAGCACTGGAATCCCCATGGGCACGGCAGAGGGTGTGTCCCAGTCTCTCAGTCACTGTCATACTCCTCGATCCTTAACTCCTCCTCCTCCAGGATGGCCTGGGCTGCGATGGGCTGGGGCTGGCTGCCAGGCAGGTCACTCCCGCTGGACTGGCTGGAGGGGAGCCCCTCGGGGTCGCCGTCCGCACCGTCCCCGTGGAACGGCTCCAGCACCCCGGGGTCCTTGTCACCCAGAGCTTCCAGCTGCAGCCTGCAAAGCACCAGTGCAATGACCACTGCTCCCACTGCCAGTGCTCAAACAGAACCTCATCCCCTCTGACAGAGAGAGGCACTTCAGGGATTGCTCAGTAACACAGTTTATCCTCTATCAGGACCCCTGAGGGAAGCAAACAGTGGATACTGACATTTCTCTCTACTACGGTTTCTGCACACTGAACAGATGGGAAAGGATGACAGTGTTTTCAGCAGGAAGTCACCCCTCAGATCAGACATTGCGACACACTGTTGCCCTGATTCTTCAGCCTTCTGATTTTGTTTACATATTTCTACTGGAGTTTCTCACACATTTAACATAAACAAAGGAGATTGTTTTCTCATTCCTCTCTGTGATGGACTGCTGGTTTGACCACTGGGGTCAGAGGGGTGTTCCTCTCATCTCCCAGTCCTTGACCAAATCCCAAAAACTATGTAAGTTGAAATTGGGAAAAAATTCCCAAAATAAAGTCCTTCTTTCCTTGCTCTCAACGTGACAGGTGAGTGTCGTTCTTTCGTGTCGTAACTGCGACAACACACCACCAACTTATTAATGCAGATATGAAATGTCAGTATCCACAGGTATGCTGCAGGGAAACTTAAAAGGGATGAGGAAGTTACAATTAACCTGCTTCACACCTTGTGGCACAGACTGGGGGGATTACAAAGAAATACACCTCTTAGGGACACTCTCCTTCCTCCCTGACTAACACCCAAAATGACTTTTAATACAACAGCTGGGGAACAGGGTGCTGCTTGGAAATACAGGTTGGAAATTCACAGTTAAACTCAGCAGCAACACCAGGGACAAGAAAGAGATGCTTTGTCAGATGCCTCAACAGACTTTGTCCTGGTTAGGAGATATCAGTTTGTCTCACTGCAGCTGTGAACTTAATTCTTTGCTAGAAACACACCAATTAAAACACTTTTTAAATCCAGAGGCATCACAGCTATAGAACTGTAACTGAGGCTCTGTGGGGGTAAATGAAGTCTGATTCAGAGGGCTCACGAGAATCACAACAGAGGTCCTCATGCCATGTCACTCCTGAGGCTGCACATACAGCCTGTGAGGAGGCCACTGCAGTCACACAGTGAAAACCCCTGGCTTTTCAGCAGTCTGTAGCCATAGCCTGATGAAAAGCCATGCATTCTGAACAAAAGTTTACTCTAAGTAGCCTTGTAGGCAAAACTTCTACAAGATTAAACCAGTGCAGATATCTAATTTTAGATAAAGTAACTCATTAAATAAAATTTAAAAAATACTTTATCTTTGAATGTCACATCACAGACTTACATGATGAAAGGGTTCTTCCCCTTCATATATGACATAGTCCCACTTTTTTTAACTAGACAGAAGTTCAGCTTACCTCCCAAAATGTCTTTTCAGTGGCAGCCTCCCCACATCTTGGATAAAAGCAATCTGAGCTAAGAATAAAGAACCATCAGTGTCATATTAGGTAGATCATAATGAACAGACAGTTGAACATACTGGAAAATAAACAATGACCTTAGTCGATTATTCCTGTATGTATTTCAAACACTTTAGATACCAAGACGCTGTGCATGTAACTGTTTTTTTTTCCCAAACTGTTACAGTTTACCGCAACATATTTACAGATGGTCTACACACAAAATTTGAAATCCCTGACATTCATCCCCTGTGTATTTATCATGTAGAGCTACTATTCCACAGCCTACAAAATTCACTCATCCCGATACTAAGATGTGATGCTTTTTATTAGAAACAATTAACAACAGCATAAGTGACCCAGCTCTCTAAATACTAATTTCTGCATTATGTACCACAAAAAGTAAATTTTTCTGCATGAATGTTTGCTAATAGATCATCTCAGATTTAATTTTTTTAATGCACTGCAAACATGGATTTTGCTTCTTTTATCTGTGAAAAGCTTTTTGAGGTGTTTTAAATCTGTTGCTGTTACTGGAAAGGTACCAGTAAGCAATGAAGATCTAGTGAACATTGCCTATTAGGTTTTTCAAAACTCTTCTCATCAAATCCTCCAGCAAATACAATACATGTAATAAAAGCCCTAAGTCTAGAGAGCACCTTAATCACTAAAGTTTGACCAATCTACCAGGGCAGCTTTAATTTTGGCTGTGGTACTGGAAGCATCTTTAGGCATCACCTACATAACATTTAGCAAGAGAATGTTTTATGCTGAGGCAAAAGCATAAACAGTATTGACAGCATAAAGCTGTCAATAAAAGTATTGACAGTCAAAAGCATAAAAGTATTGACCTTTTGACTTATGAAATTTGTCAGTATGTTTCAACTGTAAAGAGTCCAAGAGTTACCTTGATTCATCTTACCTTGGTTTCTCATTGGGTTTGCTAACTTAGCAAGATAAGGCAGCAGTTCTGTCTGAAGGCACTCAGGTGGCAAACAGAAGCTTGAAAAGAGAGATTTTGCAGCAAGGCAATTTTCCCGATACTGTAAGAGTTGGGGTGGAAAACACAAGTGAAAAATCAGCCATTATGAATGTAGATGTTCTGTACCATAACACACAGATTTTCTTACTGCCAGCTACAGGGAGCTACTGAAAAATGAGACCAGATAAACAAAAGTTAACATACCATAAAACAGAACATAAAAATGGTAGAATCCTTCAACTTTGCCTTTTACTGGGCATTAAAAAAAAAAAAATCCTTGATTACAGAATTCCCAGCCCACCCAGGCCAATGCTTTTTGCCACCATATTAGCTTAAATGTAAAAAATGCCAAGACCTGCTGTATCACCTGAACAATCTATTTCTGATAAACATATAAACTGTAACAGCAGAAATTTCTTACACTTATAAAACAGTTCAATGCGCTTCAAGGCACAAAACCAAACTCAATTTTAGAAATATTTAACAGTATTTCAACCCAATTGTCTATTAATTTCGGGTTAAGACTCTCCCAGGAACATGCCAGCTTGGACACAGGCATCAGACTTTGTCAGAGGCCTCCAATTTATTTTTACATTAATGGAGTTACACGAACCGTTGTTCTGGCAAGTGCTTTATAGAACCAGATTATCTCAAAATAGGGTATGTGACAAAATAGGGTATTAGCACTGTGATCAAATTTCATCTATACTACTTAATAGTCACACCTTAGAGGAAAAAGTGTTAAAAAAAAAAAATCAAGGATTTACCTTTTTGCTGATCAAAAACCACTGGGGTTTATGTAGGGGTCGGAATCTCATGCCCCCCTGCTGCTGGGCAAAGGCTCTGGACGTGTTGGAGTGGATCACCCCTCGGGTAGCCACGGAGGCACTGTAGCTCTCCATCACAAGCCGTGTCTAAGACAGAAATGGGGCCCTGTGTGAGCTCCAGGTAGCACATTTGCACTGAAACACACTCAGTAACTGCAGTAGCATAACACACGCAGCATTTTAAAGTTTAGGTTACTGCAAAGCTTGTATTCAAAGCAGCTGAGAAAAAAAAAGAAATGGCTTGATTCCTTCTTAGCACAAACATATTTACTCAAAAAAACTTCGTAGAGTATCCTACAAACACTACAACCCACTATGATAAAATTCAGACAGAAGCTGAACAAAATGTTGGCTCTGCATATCTTCTTCAGCTAATGTACTTTAGCATTCATTAACAATTCATATCACTCACACCCTAAGTTTGCAGTGAAATTTCAAAAACACAGCGAAAAGTCGAGAGGCCTAATGTCAAAGTACATAAAAACAAGTGTGGGCCTATAAAAAGATGACACTTACACTCCAGTTACTACAAAGGACATCAGCAGTGCTCAGATATTCACTGGCTCTCACGACATCATCTATATCAGAAAAAAAGTCCACATAGTTCTGGTGAAGGTATAGATTGAACATGCTTCCAGACATATGTGATTTTTCCACAATATCCTGTTAGGAAGAAGAAAAGTTTGAATTTTACAGGTGGATAAGGAAAAGGATCCTGTATATAAAAAGCTGTGATACATCTAGGTCAGGGAGCTGGAACACAATGTCTGTGCAGTGATGCCCAGACAGAAGGAGCTGGTCTGCCCCAAGTGGTCCCTTCCAGGTGAGTGTTTTCTCTAACTCAGACTGAATGCCCACCAACTGAGATCAGTATCAAACCCCCTGTGAGTGAGAATTTGCACCAATCACTCAGGACCCAGCTGAACTGGTGAAGCCATTGCAGGAGTACCTCAGGCTGAATGAGCAAGGTGTCCCGGTGGTGTTCAGCCAGGTGAGCAGGCAGCTGTGGGGACTCTGCTTCTGACACTGCTTCTCCTGAAAAGGATTGCACAGGCTTTAGTCTTCATGTTCACAAAAGTTGTTAGCAACTGTCAGCTCCACCAGCAGCTAAATTATAGCATTTTCCATTCCCAGAAAGCTCTGGTACAGGCACAGTACTTAATTATTATAGTCAATATTACACAGTCATCAACACACAATTAGTTGCATTAAGCTTCATACAACTAATCTAATCAAGTTATTTTTGTATTCCCACACCTCACTACTTGTACTCAGTTGCTTTTGGAGCCAGTATTGTGGATTACTACCAAAATATGCACAGTCAGTGGCATTAGAGACCCTGATTTAGCTGATTTCATACTGTTGTTACTGACCAAACATCCCAGACAGAGGCCATCTGAAGCCTTACTTTAGCAACTCCAGCTAGTAGCAATTGACATGCTTTGCCCACTGAAAGGGAGAATAAGTCAAAGTTTTCTTACTTTTGCAATAAATAATTTTCCCCAGAGCATGGAAAAGAAAAATGGATGCATCCCTGCCACCAATAGCTTGTATCTCCTGGTCCTCTGAGGTGTCACATTTACTTTTCCTTCTTACTTTGGATACTCCTGCTTCCTCACATTTTATTGTGGAGCTCTTCTTCTTCTTTGACCAAAATTCTTTCTCCAATGAGCAGTCTATCAATAAAATCAAAAATAAAATCAAGAGAGAGTAAATGATTCTGCAGAAATTTTCTATTTTGTTGCTGCTGCTGATGTTCTATGTGAACAAACAGTACTAATAAAAGGAACAGAACAGGCTATATAAATGGGAGCACTATGAGAAAACTCATTTATTAGGAACACAACCCAGTCACCTAAATTAGCATCATTCATTACCTTCATTCCACTTCTGTCACTTAAGCCACAGCTGAGGTACCAAGTACTTTTTTGAACAATAAACAGCTGTTTTTGAAAAAAGCATTCAGGCTTATCCCTTTTGGTTCTGATGCATACCCCACTTGACCATGTTTAGATTTTCACATTTATAAAGCACAAGTACAAATATGTATATGTAAATTATATTTCAGTTACATCCTGTTATTTCAGTTACATCCTGTTTACTTATCAATTTTGTCTTCTACTGGCATTTTCTGTACAATAACCTCCCTGAAATACAAAGTGGCAAAGAAAACCTTTCACGTAGATGATTCTTCCAACTGCCTGCTATCTTCCACCAAGTTTTGAACCTCATTAAATAAAACCCTTATTCTACTCTAAGTTAATAAATTTGAAAAATTTCACTCACAATTTCAGTTTGTGGCATTTGAATGTTCCTTATTGAGCTAAGATAAATTATCCTTTAGGTATTTGTTTTTCTTTTCTCCCACAATTACCATGGATCTATTTTATCCATTAATAGTGTTACAAAGTGAATGTATCAATTGTACTTACGTAGATACACACATGAAGAAACACACAGTACATACATAAAAACAAATGCTGCATGCTCAGGAGACCAGCAGGGAGATGGGGTGTCTCCCAAACTTGTGCAGTACCACTGGCTGCCAATCATTCACCTCACTGAAATACCTGCACAACTAAAGATGTTCTGTTCAAACACGTTCTCAATGTTAGAGAAAATGCGAGAGGAGAATGTTCAGTGTGCTGGGACTTCACTTCGTGATTCCAACAGGCCACACAGAGGAAACTCTAAAGTCATATGCCTTTGTTTTCTCCCCTGTTCAAACTCTCATGGTTTTACATTTCCAAGGTAACTTATTAAAAATACACAAACTGATTATTTTAACATTATTTAGATTTTCCGGAGGATGTGTCCAGCAGTGAGATACTGCATGCTTTCCTCAGAAATCACCAATCTAATATTCACTCATACTAATGGCATAGTCACCACACTGAGAGCAATCCTCTGCTTCTCTGATTCACAGAGAACAATCCACACTTGGTACGCCTGAAGACATCATCAGAATTATTGACCTTCAATGTCTGCAAGTTAAACGTAGAAACTTTACTCTCTGCCTTGTGTAATGTAACTAACACTGCCTAGCTAATTTCAATACACCCTAAAACTTAAAGTACAACATTTCCTCATAAAAAAGGGACTTGAAACTACCTTTAATCTTGTATTCCATGAGCACATTTTCTATTTGCAAAGCAAAAGGTAGGGAAAAAAAAAAAGTGTGACAGAAACAATACCATCACTAGGTCTACCACATATAGCAGAAGACAATTGATGAGTGTCTTTCCTTATGTCTAAGTTTGATGTAAATGATGTCACTATTTCACAGTCCTGAGAGTGAACAATACATGCCAGAGTACTGCTTTTAAAAATGCAACTCACATCAGTTCCTTAACAACTACTGTCTTGTAAGGTGCTCATATAATGAGCAGTTTAGGAAATGCAAAAATCAAGCAATGGAAGTATCCCTTTCAAACTCAGGCTGCATCATAGAAACTTTGAACAGCAAACACAAGTAGTAAAGATACCAGGAAGAAAAGAGGGTACTTAATCCAATTACATCAGCACATGCACACATGCCATGGTTTAACCCCAGCCTGCAGCAGCTGAGCCCCACTCACGCCCCCACACACCCTGTGTTTATTCCTGCTCACAGAAGCGTGTCAAGAATGTTTTTGCAACTCATCCACCTGTGCTGCAAATGTGAATAGAACACGTTTTCAGCAGAAATAGTCAAAATACCACTTAACTTAACAAAACCATAATTTTTACCTTTCATAGAGGAAAATTGAAGGCTGTTTATTGCACTTCTTATGTCACCTGAACAACCTCTGCAAAGCAACTCCAGAGATGTTCTATCAAGGGTGTAATTCTTCTCTCTGTTCTACAAGGAAAAACAGCATTCAAAGCAACAGAAGAGCAGGAAAAGCCATTTGAACATGGCTCTGGGAACCCACCTCTGACACGCACCATGAACAGACACATCAGTATCCACTATGTGCTCAAACCAGGGAGTACTGCGGACTTTAAAAAACTTAATCCATTTAAGCACACTGTCACAACTTATATAACATGTTAAAGAGAAAAATGCACATAACTCTTTGCAAGGTGTCACTCAATATGATACCTGCTTGTAATCAAAGGAGTTCAGGGATAATACAGTATGTAGGTTCATGATCTCTTCTGGCCCCACTGAATACACAAATGATTGTATCTCTTCCTATTATTTGTTTCATTTACATAGTTACTGTAATAACAAGAGCAATTTTCAGAAGCAACTGTGTATCCTCAGACCACAGATAAAGTGAAACTAATCTTAAAAACAAGGTATCTTTCCAGCTTGTTCCCTCCTTTCCCATGCCTAGGGGAAAATGTTCTTTTCCTTGGGGAGATGTGGGGCTCTGCTATCAAAGATCAAATACAGTAACAGAAATAACATATTTTTATATGGTCCCAGCACCGCACAGAAGTTGTGAGCTTTGACAACTTACCATACTGGCTTCTGCTGTAGCTATTCGATTAAGAACCTTCATCATATTTGTTGGTGCAACAGGCTTGAAACTGTTGAATTCCATTTAAAAAAAAATTAGTTTCTAACCTCTCAGTTATCTGAAACATGTTTTAATGAGGTAGAAGATCTTACCTAATATTGAATATACACAACTCCTGTACAATTTCTGCGGGGAATAGTGATCCCTGGTTGCTGTCTCCACTGAAGTTATCTGAGATTATAAAGACCAGAGGGCACCTACTTGTACGAATGAAACTCCTGCATTGCAAAGCAACAAAATGTGATGAACATCAAATTCCAGGTTTGCAATTCGCTAAAGCTCATGATTAACAACTTATTTGCTACTGACCTAAGGATTTCATGTAGACTGCCAGGGTCTCTGTAGAATTGGTTAGGAATGTCCTGTCCAAAACAAAGAGCTGCTGTCATTACATTCAGATGTCAATACTCTCCTCCACAGACTGATTGTCATGGCACACTACATTGCCACACATTTTTAACTTCTGTTTTGCTTGCTGTCAAATACATTTAAACACATCTGACAGTGGAGACAGCTAGAGGAGCAGCAGGGGGAAACAAACCCAAAGCACAGCATGTCTCATTATGGAAAATGATCATCTACACAGAAACGTTTTCTTGTTGTCTCAGTTTGCTAAGACACAGCCCTGGACGATCACACTGCCTGTGAACAAGAGTTTTACCCAGAGGACAAATACCCCAGGAAGCTGCTCCCTTGGGGTAGAGGGCAGGACACCCATGTGAGGTGTGACTGCACAAGAAGTTGACTTTATATAAAGACAAGTCTCATGAGACTCTGCTTCCTAAATTCTACAGTACATTGCACTACCCTGCCAGAATTTCTGTCTGTTTTGGTCTTGAAAGTTTACAGACAATCTGACTACCTATTTCTAAAATTTCTCTCAGGAAAAGAATTGAAAAGTTCAGAAAGAAATTGCTATTGAAACACACTTCTACCCAAGTACAAATAAAGCTTTGTTCTGTACCTGCCCACAAATGCCCAGTTCACATGTGCCCTAAACAACACCACCTCTGTAAAACCAGGGAGAAAACGCTAAATTTCAACTGTTCTTCCTTGTGTTCATTCTCAGGTGCCCCCTACACTCTCCTGCATCATGAAAGAACAGGAATAGTGGGGTGTTTTCCACTTGTCCTGTTTATACATGTATATTTCTAGAAACTAATATAATATAATATAATATAATATAATATAATACATAATATATACTATACTATACTATACTATACTATACTATACTATACTATACTATACTATAATATAATGCATATATATTTCTAGAAATTAATAATCCAGAAACATGAGAATGACTTCTCAGTATTCTTTGCTCTACTTTTTGGTATTCTGTTATGTATTTCTGTGCTTAAACCAGACTACTTGCTTCTGTGGCATAACTAACTACAGGTAGGACGTGGCTCTAAACTGCTGTAGAGACACAAAAAATTAATGAAGATCTCATCTGCAATAAAGCAGACTAACTTTGGGACACACAATCCAGTATCTGAAGCTAGTCAGCAGGTCAATAGTACAACAAAAGGGACTGTTTTAAAGACAACATTTCACAAGTTTTCACTTACTTCAACAAGAATAAGCTTTTTATCATTTTCTGAGGACTCCCCAAGCATCTGAAGTTTGTTATACTTATTTGCTCTTAATAGAAAATCTTGAAAGAGAGCTGCTTGGGCCTGACTCGGAAACGTATGAAAATTTGAGTCTGAAAAAGAAAACTAATTAAAAGTATGTATTCTATATTATACCAAGTGAAATATAAATACCCATATGAACTAATACCCACCCGTGCTATTTTCTGACAGCAGCACTGAACAAGCCCCTTTAGCAAACACCTGACTGACACAGAAGAATTTTTAAAGGGGTGCAATTCAACTGAGGACCCAGACAAAGACACTAACCTGTTTTCATTTATTTGGTTCAAATTATATCCAGGGTATTACAGAGCTCTCTATGTTGATTTGAATTGTCAATTATTTTGAACTGAACACTGTAAAAAAACCTAAATTCCTTTCCAGATAAAAACAACAGAAAGATTCTCATTAAACACTCAGCAATGTACTAACATGGATGTGGATCTGATTTCATATGTGACAGACAGAAACAAAGCAAAAATACGAGACCAAAAACCCACAAAGGTAACCGGAAGGGGAAAAAAAAGATAAAAAGAAAGACCCCCAACACACTTACCATGGCCAAACATACTCCTCAAGTCTTCTTTTGTGAAGTCTGAAGAGAGTGGATTGGTCCATTCTTGCACCTGAAGGCCAAGATCTCTGGCTAGAATTTGCAGAGTTGCAGTTTTTCCACAGCCAGGAGGGCCAGTCAGCAGCAAGATAGAGCCACTCTGACAAAGAGATACAAAACAAAATCACAAATGTGATAAATAAAGACTGACAGTTGGGTAAGGATGAATATTGGCTGAATTTCTCCTATAGTTTCTCTGGCAATGATCCTGTCTCCCAGTGAAACCCCAGTCACACATTTTGTGCTGCTAATTTATCTGCTGAGTACTCAGAGAGAACCAGGCCAGTGCTCTGAGAGCCTTGTTCTGTTCCTAATGCCTCTGGTAAATAAACTGCATGTGACTGCCAACACAACAGACCTGGACAACCAGCTCTGGAAAACACTAGGTAAGGTGCCAATCAAAATTAAAAGCATCCTCACCATCCTTACACCAGATCAGTGCAACTGGAAATTTGTCATGAGACTTAAAAATTGCCCTGGCAGAGATAAAACACAGCTTCAAGCACATACTAAAGAGTTGTGGTTTGTGACTGGATGCCAGAAAACAGTACTTCTGAGCAAAATCAGAATCCACCTCTTAGGAGCATAAGTCCAAAATAAATGTACCAGCTCTAACCTGTGCTCTTAAGAGTATTTCTTAGAATGCAGAGGATACACAATCACTGTCTCTCTCAGTTGAGGTTTTGTCTCTGAACTTGAAATTGCATCCAGCTCATTTGTATGGTTTGATGCCTCCAGTTGCTGATTTTAGCCAAGCTTACCTGCTTTGGCTGCCTCTGAAATATGTGCATTTTCAACCAGGTTTCAACTTCCTCAATCTTCTTCTTTTGCACAGCAAGGTCATTCTGAAACAAGTATAAATTTGTGAAAGCTATATACTAAACTCTTGGTTTCTAACAATGAAATTAAAGAATAAAATAAATGCTGGATAAAATATCAACAGACATGTTGGTGTGTGTTCCACTTATGTGTGTGCTCTGCAGAAGCAGTGCCACAGTTAAGTATGATCATCTCATCCTGTTTCCTGAGACAATCAGTTTTCCATTCTTTGTAGTCAGGAAATAATGAGCTATTTATTATTCTTTAAGTAGTAACACTACAATCTTGTGCCAGGATACTTCACAGCTATTGCTGGACCAAGTACTTTTTACTTTTTTTTTACTCTAATACTGCAGAGGTTTTTGGAACTTCTGCAAATCCCATGTAGTTGGGTCTCCCCAGTGCTTGGAATATTGGATGTGTCTGGAATTCAGTAACAGGTTCAAGAGTTTACAAGTGGACTGACAGGAAACAACATCTCCTGAGCAGGAGGCCTGGGGAAACATGTGTCTCCTACAGATAAAGAGCTCTTTGGAATCTGGCTTTATGCACTGGCTGGCAGTGAATCAATCAGCATTCACAGAGAATCAATGACCCAGAACCCTCGAGCTTTACCAGACAGGGTGTGGTGAGAGCCTGGCTGGTGCAGGTTATGGGCAGAAGCACAACATGTCCCTGTGATGTCCCTGCTCCACTGGCACTGGAGCAGCTCAGGTCTCACCTGGGTTTGGGGTCTGTATCTCTCCACCCACGGCAGCTCCTCCTGGGCCTGGCTACGGCTCCTCCTGGGCTTGGCACAGGGCAGATCCATGGCACAGGGCTTGGCTCTTTTCCTGGGAGGAGCTGTGGCCCTGCTGTTCTCTGCCCCAGGGCTCGGGGCTCTCTGCTTCTGCCCACGGCCTCTGCCAGGGCGGCCCCTCGGCGGCTTCACAGGCGCCGCGCAGGGGCCGACGCCGGCGCTCCCACAGAAGTCATCAAACGGAGGGGACAGCCACTCTGCCACCTGCACAAACACACACATTTGGGGAGGAATGCAGGGCTCCCCTTCCCTCAGCTGGGCACAGCTGTCTCTAGAAAATGGGAGCTTTTTATCAAGTGTACACTGCCCCATGCCTGGCAATGTCCAAGGCCAGGTTGGACACTGGGGCTTGGAGCAGCCTGGGATAGTGGGAGATGTCCCTGCCCATGGCAGGGGCTGGGGCAGGGTGGTTTTATGGTCCTTCCAACTACAACTGCTCTGGGGTTCTGAGATTCTTCTCTATGAAAAAACAAGCTGCATCATTGTGCCAGGAGTATTTTGCAGCAAACTGGCAAATCAGAACAAGGTGAGAACTCCACAAACACACATCCAACCTGAAGGATTAAAAAAGAATGAAAAAGCAGCATCAGCTTACTCAGGCCACTTTTGTATGATGGTAATGTTCACAGTGTCTCTGTGTAGTTTACAGTATGTGGCAGTTTCCCCCCCCTTTTTTAAAAAATATTTACAATGCAGCTTTTTGTGCATAGAAGTTAGAAACAGATGGCAGAGGACAGTTATTGAGGCAGCACAGTAAAATCAGGGAGTGTTTGCTGCTCTGGGCAGCTTGGGCTGAAACAGAGCTCATGCCAGGACAAGGAATGGTGCTGGCAACAGCACTGGGATTTAACTGTGGATTTGAGGAACACCCCGCTGGGACAGGGTGGCAGACTCACCCCCAGAAAACACCACAGGGGTCCTGCAGCAGCCCCTCAGTGTGGGGGTAACAGGCTGGGTGCCCACGCCCCTCACTGAACATGGGAGTGACAGAATAGACACAGCATCCCCCAAAAGGGCTGTGAAACTCTAAACCAACACAGCAGAGTGCTGGCAGAGAGGACACTGAGAGCTGGGTGCAGCAGGAGGCTCTGCCTGGAATGGGCTCAAACAACTCCAGCAAGGCCCTGTTTGCAAAGCCCCCAGTGGGAAATGCAGGAGGGGGTCATGCTGCTTTTGGGGTGAATAATGCTGAAACCAGCCTGACTCCTCCATGCCAAAGTTCAACACCCTGAGAGGGAGCTGAAGCTGTGGCAGAGCTGGTAAAATCCCAGGAGAAAGGAACAACCAAGTGCCACCACTGAGAACTTCTCCAGAGCTGCTGAGCTGGCACGGCCTGGGCACATCTGACTGACAAGGCAGCACTTCAGACTAGAAAAGCAACATCCCAAATTTTAACAGCAGTGTCTCCTGACACTTCCCTTCCTGGGGAGTGTGGGAATTCCTCCTGCAGTGGGAATGATGTGATCTCAAGGTCACTGCTTGAGGCTGAGCCAAATGCACACAGCCTGACTGAGTAATGTCAATCTCTATTCTGTAGTTGTTTCTGCTGGCTTTAATACAATTACCTCAAGGTTAAGAATCACAGAATAATTAAGGCTGGAAAACACCTCCAAGATCATTGAGGCCACCCTTTACTTCGTATTTCCAGTGTTCAAATAAGCATATTCGCATTTCACCTATTACTCCACAGTGCACTACAGCAATGGTTATAGTGCCTGTACTGTGTAGTGAATAATTCTGATTAAAACCTCTTTGTCTAATCATTATCAAATAAATCTGCATAGATATATCTGGTTTGGCACCCTCGACCCTGCAGAACCAGGCCGTGTGAGGTTCAGTGACATCTGTACAATCCTGTCCACACGAGCCACTGACCAGCTCTGGGGCTGGGACCGGACCCAGCTGTAGCCAGACCCATCTCTGAGGGGTTTGGAAAGCCGGAGGGTGTGCGGCGGCTTGCGGGACTACGGGAGGTTTTGGGGTGTCCCTCCTGCACCTTGTGGCTCACCGGGAGCTCCTCTGACAAGCTCTGTCTGATGTCTGCACCGTGCCAGTGACAGAGCAGCAGTCTCGGCCCCGTTACTGTCACACACGCTGCGCTGGGCCGAGTGTGCACAGCCACTCGCAATACCCCCGTGAAAGGAGGGGGGTCCCTTCCACACGCAATGACACCAAGCCAAATCTCTCTCTCAGTAAAAATCCGAACAACCCCTACTGAAAAAAGACAAACGGCCAATACAGAGCCCACGGAGGGCCGCCGAGAGCCCCTTGCCCGGACCCACCTCCGCCGGCCTTCCTGGGCCGCTGCCGGACATCCTCGGCCGGGGGGAGCCCTCCGCCTGCGGCCCCGCTGCTCCCGCCGGGCCCGGGAGGAGATCCGATGCCGGGGCCTGGGATTTGGTGCCCCGGGACTCGGTGT
>JANPWX010004906.1:0-15056 GCA_024734555.1 Trochalopteron elliotii
CCTGGCTGCCCCACCTGGCTGGGCCCTTCCTTTGCTGACAGCTCTGCCTCCTGCCTGCCTCTGCCTGGCCACACAGAGCCTTGGGCTGCTCCAGACTCCTTCTGGGGACGTGTTGAGCCACAGCCCTGCCCTGGGAGGGGAAATTCCTTTCTCCTTGTGTTCAGTCTGGCCCTCCCCAGCTGCCCTTGGCCTTACCTTTTTCTTTCTCTGGCTGTTCTCTACTATGTCAAAAGGATCCACCATCTCTGAAACCACCCTTCAATCCCTCCCAGGGCTCTCCTCTGCTGTCCTCAGTCTCCACTCCACTGAGGACAAAGGTCTTTTATCTTAGTATAGTGGTCATGTGCTTGAGGCCTCCAAACCCCACCTTGGGAGATCTCTGGACCCTTTCCAAGGTCTTGGCAAATGGAAACATTGTGCTCATAGTCTAAACAAATCTGCAGTGGCCATGGCCAACGTGACCTGTCTGTCCTGGCTACTTTTGACTTGGAGCAATCCTTGGATATATGGAATTCGGGAGGCAAAATTCTAATTTTGGCCACAGCCTCTGCCCAGGAAGGCTGATTCTTTTCCATAGGATGGAAGGCATAGAGCCCCATTGTTTCAGGGGCAAATGAGAGGGCCAGAGGCCAAGGCCATCCATGGCTGGCAGGTTTATGTTACAGAATTCCTCAGGGAAGGTGGACATGATGTATACCTAGGCCTTGATCTACCCGAGCTGAGACCTTCACCAAGGCCTAACGGAGGCCTTGAAGCCTGTGATGCAGTTAAAAATACTTAGCCAAGTGTGGCGCAGTTAGAAATTAGTAGTTGAGGTGTAAGAGAAAGATAATAGGGTTGTGAAGGTCACTGAGTGGAATTGTTAGTAAGCACATGATAGTCACCTTAAGAGTAAGTAAAATAAAGTGTGTTTTCATACTTCTCTCTGCTGTATGCCAATGAACAAGCCACTGTAAGTGTAAACAATATAGAAATGTATATAAGAAGCCATCTTAGCTGAAATAAACCAGAACGTAGCATTTAACTACATTGGCTCGACCTGCGTTCTCTCTGTCCAACTCCTCTCTATCTCAGATAACCCTGCTTCATAATGGCGCCTTAATACAGGGACCTGAGAGTGTGAGTGCCTTGTAAGCATCGATGCCAAAAACCGTCTAGATGTGGGCACTGACCCAGAGTGGCGTTTAAATACGGGAACGCTCTGGAGAGAACCTTAGTTTCAATACGGGTAGGTTCTGCTGGAAGACTCCGTGCTTGGATCGAACGAAACGGAGCGAGGGGTTGGAATTTCACAGAGGTCTGACGCCGAGGAACAGCGTCAGCACCACCCTGTGGAAAGAAGGTAAGCTGCAGTGCAGCGGAGAGAGGGAACACGTAACACCTAACATGGACGCAGGGGTCTCGGCGGCAATTCACCTTTTGTTTTCTAACCTTTCCAAGAGAGGCGAAAAGGTGAAAGAGACTGAGATTGAACAGATAGCCCTGTGGGCGTGGAAACGGGGAAAGTTGCATGATTCGTCATTGGTTTTTAGCACAGCAGAATGGCGTGAGATTGGGGAATTGCTCTGGGACTCGTTTCTCTCGGGGGGCAAAGAGGCAAAACTCGCCCATGACCTTGGAGCGGTTTGGAGAAAAATAATTAATACCTTGCGCACCATGTTAGCTGAGAAGGAAGCTGCAATGGTGGCGATTTTAGCTGAGAAAAATGCTGCAGTGGCCGCTATTCAAGCCTTCCGGGGGGAGGGAGGAGAAGGGGCAGAAATTCAATCCCTTCCTCCTCAGAAACCTGCCAAAGTTGTAAAGTTTTTCGGTCTGGGTGAGCACCCGATCCGTGGTCTGAGTGCTCCAGTCAGTTCTACCCCACAAGCTGTCCTTGAGCATGTAGCGCAGGCAGAGCAGTGGTCTCCTCGGCTCCTTGATCAGACTGAGAGCAAACAGGAAGTGGACCTGTAGCTCCATTCAGGAGGCGTGGTAGCAGGCGGGGATTCAGGCGGAGCTGAGGGCGGAGATGGGAGATGGGCAGACCCAGATGATGCAGCACAGGGACAGAACAGCGGGCGGAGACGGGGCTGATGTGCCAGTGGGGGTGGAACGGTCCTCCCTCCAGCAGGCGCCGATGTAGACCGACCTGGAATGGGGGATTCACTCCCTCTGCACCGGCAGTGCCACAGACGCAGGCTGTGCAGCATCAGCACCGGCAGCCACTGCTCACACAACAGCAGCAGAAGCAGACGCAAATACGTCAACACTGCCGTGCAATCTCAAGCCAGCTGGCTGTCCTCTTCCACTTGACAGCTTTTCTGAACCAGAGGAACACGTGACTGCTTTTGCATCTTGTGACAAGGAGCGTCCACAAAGACAATTACAGCCTGTCACTGCTTCACAACATAACCAGCATTCCTCTGAGCTGCACCAGATCATTTCAAAGCTTGCTCGACTGCCACATCACCCAGAAGAACAACATAACTCACTTCAAGTTCCAGCTTTGTCCAGAAATCCAATTGATGAACAAAAAGCTGCAGCTGCCAAGACTGCAATTATGGCTGGAGATTGGGATGCTGCAAATGCTCTTTCCTGTCCTGTCGTGGTGGCAAATAACACCACCAACTGGGAACCTTATGATTATAAGATGTTGCAAAAGGACAAGGACATTGTTACAACTTATGGCTTCAGGTCAGAAGCAGCAAGAAACATAATTCAATACATCTTCACAGCAGAACTCCTTTGTCCATCTGATTGTACCTCCATTGCAACCTTGCTTCTCACACCATCACAGCTTCTCATCTTTGAACGAGAATGGAAGCGTTTGGCTGCAGAGGAAGCCAGCAAGCATCGCCAAGTGGGTGATCTGTTTTACGCTATCCAGCCCGACATGCTAACTGGGCAGGGAACGTACATTTCATCTTCTGTACAACTCACCTTTCCTGTGGCAATGCATCGACTTGCTCAATCGTTGGCCCTTCAGGCCTTGCTGCTGGTTCCAGACAAGAAGAAGTCATCACCTTACTCCACAATCAAACAAGGAAATAATGAAACTTATGCTCAATTCGTAGACAGATTGGCTTCAGCTTTGAAAGACGCCACAGATTTAACACCGGATGTTCAAGAGCATCTGTTTCATTCTCTAGCTTTTGAAAATGCTAACTCATGCACCAGAGCCATTTTGGCCACCCTTCCAAAAGAAAGTCCTGTTGATGAAATGTTAGTGAGAGCAACTCGAGCAGAACAAACTAATCAGAATGCAGCATTCATGGCAACCATGCATGATGCCATCAAACAGCAAGGACACATCATTGCAGCTGCCCTGACCTCTGGAAAATCGAAACGCAAGTCTTCACATTGCAGCAAGCAAATTTGTTTTTGCTGTGGTGAGACAGGTCATTTTAAAGATTCCTGTCGAAAACCCGTGTGGTGCAACAAATGCAATCTCAATTCGCATGCCACTGAAGCTTGAAGAAAATCGGGAAACTTGAGACGCAGCGCGTCGCGGCACCGCGCGAAGACACAAGTCGATGCCCGGATCCAGAAGACCCCGCAAACGGATTTCTAGTTAAAAACAAACCTGCCACTTGGGGAAATCTCTCTGTAGATGTGGAAACAGCTGTAGAAGTCACTCTACAAAACAACAAAGTCACACTGACTCCCACCAATGTATGTGGCCCAATGTACAGCATCAAATCTCACATTGGAGGTTTGCTCCTTGGTAGATCCTCCATGAGCAAACAAGGGGTGATTGTCATCCCAGGACTCATTGATGCAGACTTCACAGGGCAAGTTCAAATTTTAGCTTATGCCCTACAACCACCTGTGACAATTCCAAAAGGCAGCAGAATTGCTCAAATTGTAGCTCTTGAAGCCTTGCTGCCACGTCGTTCCCGACCAAGACAACCTGATGAAGCACAAAGAGGTGCTGAAGGTTTTGGTTCCACTGGTCACGATGTTTTCTTCACATTGGACCTGAACGATCGTCCAAAAAGAACAGTGCAAGTGCGACGGGGGGGTCTCAAGAAATCCAACTGACTCTGCTTCTAGACACAGGATCAGACGTCACTATCCTAAATCAGTTATATTGGCCTTCTGATTGGCCTTTGCAGGCTCCAAGAAACCACATCATTGGAGTGGGCGGAATGAGGATTTCTTCAATGAGTACAGATCCCATTCACATCACCTTCAAAGACAATCAAGTCATCGTACCACGACCATATGCCATGCCCTTGCCTGTCAAGCTTCCAGGACTGTTGGGCAGAGATGTGTTGTCCCAGCTTGGCATGGTTTTGACCACAGATCAGCATTTTTCCTAGTGGCCACTGCAGAGCAGCCACCCATTCTAAAGATTACCTGGTTGAACAACAACCCTGTATGGGTTGAGCAGTGGCCCATGACTGAAACAAGGCTGCATATTGCAGAACAGCTGGTTCAAGAACAACTTAATGCTGGACATATTCGACTATCTGTCGGTCCGTGGAACACTACAATTTTCGTCATCCCGAAAAAGTCAGGCAAATGGAGGTTGTTACATGACTTGGGAAAGGTCAATGCACAGATGCAGGCCATGGGTGCATTGCAGCCTGACCCCCCTGCACCAACCATGATCCCGCAAAACTGGAGCATCGTTGTCATTGACTTGAAGGACTGTTTCTTCACCATTCCTCTCCATCCACAAGACACTCAACGCTTTGCCTTCACAGTACCATCCATTAATAGGCAGGCTCCATCAAAAAGATATAAGTAGACAGTTCTTCCTCAAGGGATGCGAAACTCTCCTAGCATGTGTCAGCTGTTTGTTGACTGGGCCTTGCGACCAATTCGGCAACACTTCGCTGACGCAATGATTTATCATTACATGGATGACATTCTCGTTGCCACCAAGTGACCATTGCCACAAGCTGACATAGACTGGCTGATTTCACAACTAGAGCATCATGGGTTGACAGTGGCACCAGAAAAAATACAGCGATCAGCTCCTTGGAAATACTTAGGCTGGCCGATCACAGATGCACATGTTCGTCCTCAAAAAATTACCTTACATGATAACATCACCAGTCCGCATGATGCTCAGAAGCTTTTTGGAGACCTGCAATGGGTTAGATCCATTGTCGGCATTACCAATGATGACTTGTTGCCATTTCTACCATGGCTTCGTGGGAATGATGCCAGTGATTCACGAATCTGCACCCCTGAACAAAGGAAAGCTTTGGTGCATGTGTCAGAAAAGCTTCAACATGGTTGGAGTGCTCGTCGTGTAGAATTCCTTCCATTGTCACTTTTTCTTTCCAACGCCAAAGCTTGTCCACTTGCCATTGTCTTTCAATGGCAAAAGAAAAAGGGGGAAGACCAATCTGACCAGAAATTTGATTCGACAGCAATTGTGATTGAGTGGGTGTTTCTTCCTGTCCAGCCAAAGAGTCGTGTCATGAGCAGAACAGACGCTTTTGCTGCATTGATACGAAAAGGCAGGGACAGAATTGAAGAAATAGATGGGAAAGAACCAGCAGACATTAGTATTCCCATGAGGGATGAAGACTTGGAATGGTTGATGAGACACTCAGTTGCCTTGCAAGAAGCGCTGATGGGTTTTGCAGGTGTGGTTCACAATAAGCAGCCAAAAGGTCCAATGTGGCATCTGATCACGCGTCATGGTTGGTTGGAAAGGCCTTTGTGTTCACTGAAACCAGTGAAAGGCAGGATGGTGTTTACAGATGCTGGTCAGAAAACGAAAAAAGCTGCATGTGTTTGGCAGCAACGAGGAGAATGGCTGCAACATGTAATCAAGGGTGAAACAGGAGATACATTACAAACCCTTGACCTGAAAGCCATGCGTTGGGCTTTGCAGACTTGGAACAAGGAACCACTCAATGTTGTATCGGATTCTTTGTACGTGGTAGGAGTAGTGCAAAGAGTCGAGGATGCACTCCTCAAGCAAACCAAGAATCAGCGCCTTGGGGAATTGTTTTTGCAACTGAGAAGCATCTTGAAGCAGCGCCATCATGTCTTCTGTGTCATGCACATTTGCAGTCATCAGTGCAACAGAGGTTTGGGAGAAGGCAACGCACGAGCTGATGCAGCAGTCAGTTGTGTTGTCCATGTTCCTCCTCAGAACAAGTTTGAAAGGGCTCGCAACAGTCATGACACATTCCATCAAAATGCACGAGCCTTGCACCGACAATTTCAGATTCCTTTGAGTGATGCACAAGGAATTGTGCGTGCCTGTCCTCAATGTAGTCATCATGGACCGGGACTGGGGCTGGGCACAAACCCGAAGGGACTGAAAGCTTTAGAGTTGTGGCAAATGGATGTAACTCATGTTCCAGAGTTTGGGAGATTGAAATACGTCCATTTCACTGTAGATACATATTCGAATTTTATTTGGGCAACAGCACAACCTGGAGAGAAGGCTTTACATGTAGAAAGGCATCTGTCTGTTTGTTTTGCAGTCATGGGTGTGCCTGTGGAAATTAAGACCAACAATGGTCCAGCTTATGTTGGTCAACGAGTTGCCAGATTTATGCAGAAATGGGGAGTGAAACATACTACAGGAATTCCTCACTCTCCCACGGGTCAAGCTATTGTAGAAAGAGCAAATCGCACCCTGAAAGAATATCTTGCAAAACAAAAGCAGACCGATGACGTTGATGTGGTTAGTAGATTATCTAAGGTATTGTTTACATTAAATTACTTATGTTTAGCAGAAGGTCGAGAAGAACCTGCGGTCGTGATACATCATCACGCATTGAAAGAGGGAAGGCCGCAGGCAATTCCAGGACTTTATGTTTACTCTAAGAGCATGCGAACAGGTGAATGGCAAGGACCGAGTCAAGTTGTTTAATGGCCGTGGATATATGTGTGTGTCCACAGAAGCTGATCCTGTCTGGGTGCTGAGTCGATTTACCCGTGCATGTCCTCCGGCAAAGATCCCATCAGACGGGGAGAATGAGCCTGAGAACAACAATCCACCTGGAACACCTTCTGACAATTCAGAGACTGATCAAAATTAGTTTTAGTGTGTGTGTGAAATAAGTAGTAAGTAATTTCTTTGCAGGAACCTGGAAGAAGCAACCGGAAGTGCCAGCAAAATGTTGTGGGTTGAGCTGTTTGTCTTCAATGTTATCCTGGTTAAAGGCGCGATTGCAGTGCTTGACATTGACCAAAGAGAGAACATGTGGGTCACATGGGCCAATCGAACTGGACAAGATTCATTCTGTTTGTCTTTAGCGACACTATCCAGTCCGTTTCGCACCTGTTTAATTGGCGTTCCACTGTCTTCCATGATAGAGTTCCAAAACTGGACTCAAACTAAAATATATTCAAATCTAGTAGAAGCCTGGAATGCATGGTATCACCAGCCTGTTGGATCCACTCACATGCATTCTGAAACTTGGTGTGAAACTCATAAAATTCCGAAAAATTATTTAGGAGCCCAAGCTGTTGCCATCGCTCAAAATCTTGAAGTCAAGGGTACTGAGCCGCAGGAGTTTGATCTCCTTGGTTCTGTACCAGGTAATTATTGTTTAACATTTGGCCATGTGAAACAATCCAAAGTTGGCAACACTTGGTTGTTTCCTAAATCCCCATTGTATTATAGTAATGCAGAGTACTGCAACAATTGGACACAGCTTGTAGCGCCAGCACAAGATGCTGCAAGACAACTACCACCAGGTGTTTTCCTCATCTGTGGGGACCGAGCCTGGTCAGCAGTGCCTCAAAGAGCAGCAGGAGGTCCATGCTACTTTGGAAAATTAACTTTGTTTGCTCCCTCCATTCATCAAATCACAAAATTCTCACAAACACCTCGATGATCTAACCGCAGTGTTCTTCATTTGAATTCCCATTGTACAGATTTAGTTGATTTGTGGCAAAGTCCAACGGTAATTGTAGCCTCAATCTTTGCCCCAGGAGTCGCATCAGCACAAGCTCTTACCCAGTTACGAACCTTAGCGTGTTGGACATCAAAACAACTTAACATAACATCTAACATGCTGAGTGAACTTGCCGCAGATGTCGGTACTGTCTGCCATGCAGTACTTCAAAACAGAGCTGCCATTGACTTCCTCCTCCTTGCCCAAGGGCATGGATGTGAAGAATTCGAAGGCATGTGCTGCATGAACTTATCCGATCACTCGCAGTCAATTTATAGGCAACTCGCACAACTGAGAAACAATATGGGAAAGATTGTGACTGTTGATACTCCTTTCAACAAGTGGTTCACTTCACTTGGGTTTGCTGGTTGGATCAAAGATCTGATCCGTTTCAGAATTATTTTTTTTGCTATGATTATAGTTGTATTAATAGTTATACCTTGTGTGTTTAGATGTGTGCGAAAAACAGTTAATCCAGCCACTGAGTCAACCTGGGTAGTTCAAAAACAAAAAGGGGGAATTGTTGCAGAATTCCTCAGGGAAGGTGGACATGATGTCTACCTAGGCCTTGAACTACCCAAGCTGAGGCCTTAACAGGGGCCTGAGTGAGGCCTTGAAGCCTGTGATGCAGCTAGAAATTCTTAGCCAAGTGTGGCGCAGTTAGAAATTAGCAGTTAAGGTGTTGGGGAAAGATAATAGGGTTGTGAAGGTCACTGAGTAGACTTGCTGGTGAGCACGTGATAGCCACCTTAAGAGTGAGTAAAATGAAGTGTGTTTTCATACTTCTCTTTGCTGTATGCCAATGAAGAGCTGCTGTGATTGTAAACTATATGGAAATGTATAAAAGTAGCCATCTTAGCTGAAATAAAGCAGAACGTAGCTGTTAACCATATTGGCTTGATCTGCGTTCTCTCTATACTCCGACTTCCTTTTTATCTCAGGCCAACCCTGGCAATAACAGTCAGTCTCTGGCTGCAGGGATCTCCTAAAGCTGACCCAGGACAGCACTGACAGCACTGTAAGGATGGCTCTGCTGCCCTTTCTGCTTTGGGGGAGGATGTGCTCCAGGCCGGGGCTGCCCTGGGCACCATCAGAGGGACAGGGCAGGATGGCTCCTGCTGCCAGGGACGGCTGCAGGGGCTGAAGCTGGGGCTGCAGCCAGGGGTGCCCAGGGCTGTGGTGCAGAGCAGGTGCTGCAGCCCTGAGGGCTCTTGGCCAGGCCAGGGGATGTGCCACCTGCCAGGGGCAGCTCTCAGCCTGCCTGGGAGCTCCCATGGACTGTAGGGAGAAGTTGGAGGTGGAAGGAGCGACTCCCATCAGGGCAGATTCCTCCTGCTGTGGAGATGGTGCTGCATGGCCAGGGCTGCTCTCAGCTTTCTCATAAAGGACAGGGAAAGGGGCTGTCAGGGTTGTCTGTGTCACTGAGACTTCTGCACTGTCACCATGGGGATCAGCAGATCTGCCTCAGAGCTCCCCCAGAAAGTGCCTCCTCACCCTCCTCCACCTACAGACAGCACCAGCAGCACCTTGGCTTGCAGCATCTCTGTTTGTCTGAGCTGCCCTTAAGGCCCTGCCACCAGGGAGATGCCCCTGGGCAGTGTCCTGTGCTGGGAGGGGTGTGCAGGGCAGAGCTGAGCCCCCAGGGCTGGGCTGGGCTCTGGGAGTACTGGTGAGGACCAGGCTTGGCTAGAGAGAAACAGTTCCCAGTAGGCACAACTCCAGGCAGCAGAGAGCCAGACCAGCCTTTAGAATCTGTCCCTGTCCAGCTGCACAGGTAAACAGACAAGAGTTTAGAGAAATTGACCTTGAAACTGGAGCCTTCAAAAAGTCCACTTTATTTTCCAGGCAGGGGGCCCAAGGGGCAGTCTGGAAGAACTGCTGATGCTTAGGCCCACCTGGAAAAATTCCTCGTGGCTTATGGTACTAGGGGGTAGGACAGTTCTAGCCTAGGGAGGGGTCAGGCAGGGAAGGTTCTGGAAGAACCCCAGTACCAGAGACCTCACCACGTCGAGCCCAAGTGCCCACAGTCTCCAAGAAAGAGGCAAGGCAGGTGAGGTACACAAACAGGTGGCTTACGGTACTAGGAGGCAAACCCTAGTGCCAGGGACCTCACTGGGAGGTACACAACACACAAGTCCTGACAAGGGTTCGGGCAACTTGGTACGAGTGAAAAAGGCTGGCCAAAGAATGTATGAAAAGGACTAAGTGAGAGGTCCCGGTGTGAAGTGAGGAGAGTTTGGTTACCAGAGTGATAGGGAGGGTGAAAGAGGTAATAAGTGACCCTGGTGCAAAAGAGAAAAGTTTCAGTTAAGTACATATTGGTTCTTGATTTCTTTTTTAAGGGCTGAAGTAAAAGTTAGTGATTTTGTTGCCTGTCAGTACATTTCAGTTTGGGTAGAGGCATCTTTGAGTTCTGTTTAACAAAAGCCCAATCAGTGAGTTGTGGTGTTCATCACTTTAGTTCGAAGCAAGAATCCTCTAGGGAGACTCTGGTTAAGGAGTAAAAATGGGGAAGTGCATGAGTAAGGAGGGGAGACGGAAGAACAAAAACAAGACTAAAGAGAGAAATATACCTTCAGACAGCCCTCTTGGGCAAATGTTAGCCCAATGGGAGGACCTAGAAAAGACAAAAGGATTAGATAAAATTAAGATGATTTACTTCTGCCTGGAGGTGTGGCCTCAGTTAAACTTAAAAGGGGAGTGGCCATGGGTAGGAACCCACGACCCATGGATGTGCTCCCAAGTTAACCAGTATTTAAAATCCCAAGATGAACCAAACGTTGAGCAATTGACCTACGTGGCCTGCTGGGAGGAAGTAAGAGTAGCTACAGAGAGAGTAATGGTATATAAATTAAAGAAACCAAAAGAAGGGGAAGAGGAGAAAGGGAGTGAGAAAGTGAGTAAGGAGACCAGTAAAAGTTGGGACCCTCTAGACTATCTACCTCCTCCTCCTCCTGTTAACCCAATCATACCAGAACCACTAGCACCAACCCAAATCCTACCAGCCATTCCAACCATCTTACCATCTCCATCCAACACTCTAGTCCCTCAAGCTGTCCCAATACTGGCACCACCCTTTCCTAACCCTCCAGTTCCTTCAACCACTCCAACTCCCTTACCGATGGTCCCAACTCCTTTCCCCCCACACTTCTACCCCAACTGTAACCCCTGGAACCACCTCAGTCCCGGCAGTAACTCCAAACCCTCCTCCAACCCTCTCACCCATTTCCTTTACTCCATCCCCAGAGTCCCTTACAAAAATTTCAGTCCAATCCCCTTCCACTCTCTCTCTGACCCTGCAGATGTCACCTTCTGGGTCACAGAGTACAGGGGTAGTACCTTCCCCCTCTCCAACAGGTATACCCTTACCCCCTTCTCACTGGGAAACTAACACCTCTTCCCCTACTACCATCCCCGACACAGCCTCTTCTCAAACTAATGACCCCCCTGAAGGGCCGTACATAAGTACTAGATCAAAAGCCCTTAAAGTGGAGAGACTTTTTCCTTTAAGAGAAGTACCCATGGGTGGAGTAGCCGGGGGAGTAGGCTTTGTTAATGCCCCACTAACCGCCTCGGAGGTTAGGAGTTTTAAAAAGGAGTTAGGGAGCTTGGTAGAAGATCCCGTAGGAGTTTCCAAACAAGTAGATCAATTCTTCGGCCCAAATACCTATATGTGGGGAGAGTTAAACTCCATAGTAAACATCTTATTTGATGCAGAGGAAGTCAGAATGATCCGGGTGGCTGGGATGAAAATATGGGAAAGGGAAAATAGAACAGGGCCCCCAGGAAAACAAAAGCTGCCCATCACAGATCCTGGTAACACCGAAGAAGGAATCGCCTATGGGGTTCTAACCCAAGAGCGCGGAGGGTATAGAAAGCCCTTAGGATTCCTGTCAAAATTCTTAGATCCAGTTGCCAGAGGGTGGCCCACATGCCTACAAGACATTGCAGCCACTGCAGTCTTAGCAGAAAAAGCACAGAAATTAACATTACAAGGGAAGATTAGGATTCACACTCCCCACGATTTGAGAACTATTCTTAGCCAAAAAGCTCACTGCTGGTTGACTGATTCCAGAATCCTAAGGTATGAAATTGCCCTCAGAAGCACCAATAGGTTGGAATTGGTTACATCAAAGAGTCTCAACCCAGCGCAGTTCCTGTCTGGAGAGTCCATCCCCAATCTAGAACATAATTGCCTGGAACAAATAGCCCTACAAACTAAAGTTAGAGAGGACTTGAATGACACCTCCTTACCTCATGGGAGAAAGTTGTTTGTTGATGGGTCCTCAAGAGTCGTTGAAGGAGTAAGAACTTCTGGCTATGCTGTGACAGAGGTAACAACCCAAGAAAAGACAGACATTTTAGAAAAGGGGCGGCTGCCTCCAACTTGGTCAGCCCAACATCGTGAAGTATATGCTCTTGACAGAGGACTGAGTCTCCTGAAGGGAGATCAAGGGACCATTTGTACAGGCTCCAGATATGCTTATGGGATTGTGCACACCTTTGGTAAGATCTGGGAAGAGAGAGGATACTTAAATTCAAAGGGAAAGGACCTAACCCACAAAGAACTAATAAAATCGGTGTTGGACTCTCTATTTAAACCGATAGAAATTGCAGTGGTGCACATTAAAGGTCATCAGAAACCGAACACCCTAGAAGGGAAAGGCAACCAAATGGCAGACCAAGCAGCAAAGGAAGCAGCATTGGACCGGAGCAAACCCACAAGAGTCTTAAAGTTAAAAGAAACTCCCAACAAAAAGAAAGGAAACATTGAACAAATTTTCAACGAAAAAGAACTGCAAGCTATAAAAGAATTAGAAATGCATCAAGGGGAAAGAGGGGAATGGGTAACTAAAGATGGGAGGAAATTTTTAAACAGGGCCCTAGCCTGAACAATGTTAAAAGAAATACATCAGCTAACACAATGGGGAACCCAGGGACTGTGTGACCATTTCTTGAAGGAAAATTTGTCCCTAGGGGTGTATGATCTAGCCAGAGCGGTGACAAAAGGGTGTGTGTTATGCCAAAAAGTAAATCAGAGAACGGCAAGAAAGATAGAACCTGGGGGAAGGGAATTGGCTTTAAGACCTTTCCAAAATGTCCAAATTGACTTCACTGAGATGCCCCCAGTGCAAAAGTTTAAACATCTGTTAGTCATAGTAGACCACCTCACTCACTGGGTGGAAGCTTTTCCTACCACAAAGGAAACTGTGGACGTAGTAGTAAAGATACTGCTAGAACAAATTATCCCCTGATATGGACTGGTTAACACCATAGATTCAGACCGAGGACCACACTTCACCGCCCAAATACTACACCAGGTAGTTAAAGCTCTTGGCATTAGGTGGAGATTACACATCCCTTGGCACCCCCACAGTTCAGGGAGGGTAGAACGTATGAATAAGACAATCAAAAATGTAATCACTAAACTGATGGAAGAAACCCAATTGACTTGGTTGAAATGCCTACCCTTGTCCCTGCTGCGCATAAGAACGAGGCCACGCGCAGACCTGGGAGTCTCCCCTTACGAAATGCTGTTTGGGCTCCCCTTTCTGATTTCCCCATTTAGCACTGGAAATTATTTAGAGGGAGAAGAAATATCTTGTGAATATTTGAAGGCTATAGGGAAGACTCTGGAAAAACTTAGAAAGAAAGGGTATCTTCCTCAAACATCACCTTTTGATGTAGATGTACATAACATTAAGCCTGGGGACCGGGTCTTAGTGAAGGTATGGAATAATACGCCGTTAACACTCAAATTTGAAGGTCCCTTCCAGGTGCTGCTGACTACCCATACTGCGGTCTGGACACAGGAGAAAGGCTGGACCCATATTTCCCGAGTAAAGGGACCCGTGTCACCCCCAAGTGATCCGCCAAGCCCAAACCTCCCAGATAACCCTCCCAGGTGGACTGTTACCCGACATCCCAACCCCTTAAAGATAACCCTCAAGAAAAAACCAAAAACCCAGTAAAGGACTGCAAAACCCAGATAACCACTCAGGACATTTCAGATATTGTTGTTAAGAGTTTTGTACCAGTTGTTTTAAGTTGTAACATTGTCATTAAGAATTTAGGTCAGTTGTGGAAGTTGTGGTGTTAAGAGTAAGTTTGTATAAGTTTAAGTTTGTATGAGTTACTGAAATTGTTATAAGTGGCTAAAAAAGATTTCTCTTATAGAGCATGCCCCAAGAGGGATAATTAAAATCAACAGGCAGGTGGGATCATATAGAAGAGGAACTCTGAAAGTTAAACCTGAAAGGCTCCTCGACCCAAGAGGCAAGGCCAGGTAAGACCAAAAGATGGAAAAGGTTCATACTGGACTCTTGGGAAGGCCAATGATAGCATTAATAATGAGCAGATACACAGAGGGAGCTTGCTCAAAGTGCTATTCCCCTATCTATGATGGGAAACATTTCCAATCTTTAATCAGAGTCCATACCAATGTAAACCCCACCTGCTTTGACCCTACCCAACTCTCGACCTGCTGGGAAGAGAGGAAACAATACTGGATCACAAAAAACATTGCCACCTTTAGGCAGCGCCTTATTGGGGCATGCCCTATAAGAGAATGGTTCTGCTTAGAAGAAATAAACAATTTGGAAGGAGTCGTAGACCTCATAAAAGAAAAAACACTAGCTATAAAGAAAACTGAAACAGATGAACCCCTCAATAAGAATTTGTTTATTGATTTAGTAGAAAAAATCAGTCATGAACTAAATATTACGAATTGTTGGATCTGTGGAAGTACCCAAATGGCAGATGTATGGCCCTGGGAAGGAAGGACATAAATCAGCCAAGAGGGCGTATGACCAATACCAAAAATTAAGCAAATTTTATTTTCAAGAAACAGAAACCACAAATTGATGCAGGTCAAAAAATGATCAAAATAAAAGAGGGGGGATTGAGGTAGACTCCATGCTGAACATTCAAAGGGTTGAAAAGTTAATAGTTGTGCCCATTGGTTGTTACATGCTGTGTGTATCCCAGCCCCAGTTTCTTACTCCTTGAGTTGTATGTTTTGTACCCCTTTTGAAAACCCTTGAAATACCTTGCCTTCCCCTGAGCTGGATTGCTGCTGCCTCCCTGCTGGCCCCTTGCCTGCTCCACTTCCTACTTCCTGTCAGTTCCCCTTCCTACTACCTGCTGGTCCCCAGGCTGTCAGTCAGACTGCTGCTGCCACCCTTATGGAAATCACAAAGC
>JANPWX010004913.1:0-11349 GCA_024734555.1 Trochalopteron elliotii
TGGTGGTAGAATACTCCGTGCACGTTCTACACCACAACCCAGGACACATGGTCTGTCCTAGAGTCTTAGGCAGAAAGTGCCTTGGGAAACTCGAGGCCGGCCACTAGAATTTTAGAGTCGAAGCTACAGAGGGTCTGAAGCCAGCTACACTCCAACTGAGAAAGAAATTTTAGCAGCCTATGAAAGCGTCCAAGCTGCTTTGGAAGTGATTGGCACAAAAGCACAACTCCTCCTGGCATCCCGACTACCATTGCTGAGACAGATGTTCAAAAGAAAAGTCCCCACCACCCACCATGCCACTGATGCCACATGGAGCAAGTGGATTGCTCTAATTACACAACGCGCCGGTATAGGTAAATTTAATCGTCCTAAGATTTTAGAAATAATTACAAATTGGTCTGAAGGTGAAAGTTTTGGTCTCACAGATGAAGAACCAGAACAAGTGACACAGGCTGAAGAGGCTCCACCATACAACCAACTGCCAGTAGACGAGACACATTATGCTCTTTTCACTGATGGTTCCTGCCGCATTGTAGGGACGAACCGGAAGTGAAAAGCAGCTGTGTGGAGCCCCACATGACAAGTCGCTGAGGCCACTGAAAGAGATAGTGGATTGAGCCAACTTGCTGAACTCAAAGCCGTTCAATTAGCCCTGGACATTGCTGAAAGAGTGAAGTGGCCAAAGCTCTACCTCTATACTGATTCATGGATGGTAGCCAATGCTTTGTGGGGATGGCTAGAGAGATGGAAAGAGGCTAATTGGCAGTGTAGAGGAAAATCAATTTGGGCTGCTGAAGAGTGGAGAAACATTGCTACCAGGGTTGAAAGACTACCTGTGAAAGTCCGCCATGCACATGCTCATGTCCCCAAGAGTAGAGCTAATGAGGAGCATCAAAACAACGAGCAGGTAGATCAGGCTGCAAAGATAGAAGTGTCAAAAATAGACTTAGATTGGGAACACAAGGGAGAGTTGTTCCTAGCTCGATGGGCCCATGATGCCTCAGGTCATCAGGGCAGGGACGCCACCTATAAGTGGGCACGAGACCGAAGAGTGGATCTAACCTTGGACAGTATTTCTCAGGTTATCCATGATTGTGAGACATGTGCTGCCATCAAACAGGCCAGGCGGGTGAAGCCCCTATGGTATGGTGGACGGTGGTCCAAATACAAGTATGGGGAGGCCTGGCAGATTGATTATATCACATTACCCCAGACACGTCAAGGTAAGCGCTACGTGCTCACAATGGTGGAAGCCACCACGGGGTGGCTGGAGACCTACCCTGCTTCTCATGCTACGGCCCGTAACACCATCCTGGGCCTTGAGAAGCAAGTCCTGTGGAGACATGGTACCCCTGAGAGGATTGAGTCAGACAACGGGACTCATTTTAAGAACAGCCTTATCAGCACATGGGCTAGGGGACACGGCATTGAGTGAGTGTACCATATTCCCTACCACGCACCAGCTGCTGGGAAAGTGGAGAGACACAATGCACTGTTAAAAACCCAGTTGAAAGCATTGGGTGGGGGATCTTTCAAAAACTGGGAGCAGCATTTGGCAAAGGCCACCTGGTTGGTCAACACCAGAGGCTCCACCAACCGAGCGGGCCCTGCCCAGTCTGACCCTCTGCATATAATAGACGGAGATAAAGTCTACGTGGTGCATATCAGAGGTTTGTTAGGGAAGACAGTGTGGATCAAGTCTGCCTCAAGTACAGACAAACCCATTCGTGGGGTTGTCTTTGCTCAGGGACAAGGTTGCACATGGTGGATAATGCAGAGAGATGGGACAACACGATGTGTACCTCAGGGAGATCTGATTGTTGGGTGAGATGCTACTGCCATTGCCATACTGTACATTAAACCATGCAGACATGAAATAGAAGGAAATACGTGAGAGGGTATGTGTAAGTATTGAAAGTATGAGCAAGCGTTGAAGGTATAAGTAAGTAGTGTTGAAGGTATGAGTAAGTGAAAGAAAAAGTTTTAAGGGGGCAAAATAAAAGAGTGGAGAATCCTGCAGCCCTGTAGCCTGGGGGCCTGAATTCAGGGGCTCGGTGTAAGATGTGGCAGAGTCATGATGGGTAATGTTTGCATTCTTGTGGAAGGAATGAATGGAAGTTTTATGCGGATAAATAAATGATGTAGAATATATGTTGGTTTTGGTCGTGTGTTGACGATATAGGATAAGGGGTGGAATGTCCTGGGGTGACATGTTTGTATCCCAATTGTCTCTTGGTTCTGGGAGCTGGGGGAGGGCAGAGGCGAGCAGTTTGTTTTTTAGAAACTGTCCTCCGCCGTCTGGCCTTGAGAGTCGAATTCAACACACATAGAGAGTTTTTTATTTCAGTAGTTAGTTAGTGTCTAGCTAGCAGAGGGGAGAAGCTTCGCTTTCTTTTTTTCCTTCTCCTCCCAGTTTTTTTCTTTTTTTTTTTTTCTTTTTTTTCTTTTTCTTTTTTTTTTCCTTTTTTCACCTTCCCTTGGAACTGTTAAAAATCTCTCTGGACTGAGGACCCCGGGGAGCGCCGTAGGGGCTTGCATCTGGAACCCACCAAGATCTGAGCAGCAACGCTCCCCAGCCCCAGAGAAACTGACACAAAGCAATCACCGACAGAACGGACTTATTTCCTAAATCTGTCATCTCTCCAGAGTGGCATGAAGTTCTTATCATCGGGTATTGTTCAATTTATTGTGCCAGGGAGTGCTTTGCCTGTTTAATAAACATGGTTCTTTCCACTTCTCTTTGAGGAGGTTTCTTTTTCCAACCAGTTAGGGGGGAGGGGAGGGAGTACCCCTTAAGAAGTTTCCTCCCAGATTTGCCCTAAACCACTACACAGTTATATCGTTCCTAGCTAACTCCAGTATTTTTCCTATTAGACAAAGGAATTCCTGAAGGCCTGTTTTAATACATCTTCTTCTGGGAACCAAGGACTAGCTACCTTCCCAAGACACTTTCCCACACATTAGACATAAACAAGGTAGAGCTAGTAGCAAGGAGGGGAGGCTTCAGAAGGGGTTGAACCAAGAGGGGGAATTACTTCATTAACTATATTTCTAATTGGGAATTCTTGTCAATTATGGTAATTTGCTAAACTTATAAAACTGTACTTGCCCTGTATCACGTGTACATTTTGCCATTTTGCAGCTGGAGACCTCCAATTAAAGACCTGCTTTTATATTGCTTTCTATAATAATACTGTCTCGAAAGTGTGTTGTTTTGTTTCTAGATTTTGAAGGCATCACCTGCAACTGGCTCTTCCCATCCCCGAGACAACAGAAAACCACAATGGACAAATCCCCAAAAGCTAGATCATCCACGCTGTGCTGCCACTTCAAACTGCTCTGCTGGTCTCAGTTCCATGCGGCCATCGCCGCTTTTCAGACCCACATTCCAGAGACGTGTCTCAAAGGAATGGGAAGGGAATGGGCAGCAGTGGCAGAGGACGGGGTTCACAGGGTTGATCCCAGTAACCCCCTCTCCGTCCCCCCTCATGAAGAGACTGAGACAAAATGGTGCCACTTCTGGGGATACACTTTTTCTTCTCCCCAAAGCCACACCTCCCAGCAACAATGTGAGTAGTATAGAATAGCAACATAGCCACACACCTACAGTTCTAAATTCCACCCCCTCTCTGCAACCAGGACAATATCCATCCTGTATTCTATACCATCTATGTCATGCTCAGTTCTTATACCTATATACATATATATAATTATACACAAGAACAGGTAACATTTCAGTTGTCAGAGGCCATCTCCCCAAGATGTCTGTTGAGTTCATTTAGTCCATGACTGTGGGTTCTGTCCTAGATGTCTTCCAGGGCAGGAGGGCTGGTGTGCTGTCGGCTGGTTGCTGCATCAGGAGCTCCCAACTGGGGTATCTGGAGCAGTCCATCCTCATTGTCCATGGTAGTTATGGCCCACAGCGGCAGTGTCATTCAGCAACCAATATTATACAGTTCAACATTACAGACTGTTCTCCCCAAAAATCAAATTCCCTTGAGGGGCACATAGTGTTTCCCTGTCCTTCTGTGTTACTCACAAAGTGCACCCCGGTCCTTGAGCAAAACCAATCCCATGGATGGGTTTGCCTTTGCTTGAGGCAGGACTAATCCAAACTGTCTTCCCTAACACATTCCTCATATGCACCACAGGGACTTTATCCCCTTCTACAGTATATGGAGGTTTTGATTGGGTAGGGGCAGCTTGATTGGTAGACAGTCAGGTGTTAACTAACCAGGTGGCCTTACCTAACTGTAGATCCCCATGTTTGAAGGTAGCACCACCTATTGCTTTCAATGTTTTTTAACAGTCCATTGTACCATTTGATTTTCCCAGAGGCTGATGCATGACAGGGAGTAGGATACACCCAACCGAATCCTGTGTTCTTTAGCCCAGGTATGAGGGTATTTTTGAAATGAGTCCCAGTGTCCAATTCTATTCTTTCAGGGGTGCCATGTAACCATAAGAGTTGCTTTTCAAGGCCCAAGTTGGTATGCCAGGCAGCAGTGTGAGGCACATGGTGTCTCCAGCCATTCAGTGGTTGTTTCCACCATTGTAAGCACACAGCACTTGCCTTGGTGGGTTTGTGGGAGTGTAATGCAATCTATCTGACATGCTTCCCCATATTTATATTTTGACCATCATCCACCAAACCACAGCGGCTTTACCCGCTTGGCTTGCCTGATTGCAGCACATGTTTCACAGTTATGAATAAACTGGGATATAGTGTCCATGGTTAAATCCACCCCTTGATCACGAGCCCATCTGTATGTTGCATCTCTTCCCTGATGACCTGAGGCATCATGGACCCAATGAGTCAGAAATAATTCATCCATATGTTGCCATTCCAGATCCACCTAAAACACTTTAATCTGCACACACTGCCACTGCTCCCGATGGACGACGCAGAGGAGGAGACAATCAGCTCTTCCACACGGCCGAGCTGGGGGCTTCCCTCTCACAGGAGTCCCTGGAAAATCCCACTGATTCATTGGAAAGCCTGGAGGAGTCTTGTGTATGGGATACATATAAACAGGAGTACGATATTTCCAGGATTAGTCCCTGGCCCAGGTCTTTCTTTTCCATTTCTGATTGCTTCTCAGGTTTATTACATGTTTTTTCTTTTGGTTGCTCTTTTTTAGATTATTTTGCAAGGGGATTCTTAGGTATGACCCTGATTCTTTAGGTAGGAGGAAGAAAGCAGACTCCATTATTCTAATTGTGCAACTTCCTGTCCAGTCCCCTGGGAGGCGGGTATAGGCAGTGCTTCCACAAATCCAAAATAAATACTCAGGGGCTCTCCAGAAAGTGTCCTGTGTATCTGTGGAATACTCCCAATATTTTGAGAGCTCCCTCAATTCCCAGAAAGGGTTTATTCTTCTGTCTGCACACTCATGTAATTTATATTTCTCATAATAAATACATCTCCTCTCTTTATTCCCAATGGCCCAATACCTATCTGATTTTTGAGGGATCCACTTGCTTTTTGAATCCTTTATAATTAGATTTTTTTTGCAGGTCATTTTTTTAACAGGAGTTTGTTATTTTTTCTCTGTCTTTTTAATGCACTTTTTCCTAATCACTTTCGCTTTCAGGTCCCATTGTTCTCGCCCCCTCTTCCCGGTGACTTGGGGTTTCTGCTCAGTTAATTTCCACCTCAAAATGTCTAAAGGTGTCTGGCTCACTTTTTCCCAGGGCCAGACATCTGACATTTGGGTATTTTCACATACCCAACAATTAGTTATATTTAGTTTTTGCTAATTTTCTTAATCAAATTAATAAATAGATTTTTGCCCAGTGTTTCATCTAAATTACCTGTTTTCATCATCATTTGTTTTTCTTTTGTTACATCATTCAGTCTCTTTTGCTCAAAGCAGAACCAGGTTTCTCCCATAGGGCATCCTCCAAGCAAGCGCTGCCTAATTAAGGCAGTATTTTTCGTAAGCCAATATGTTTTTTCTTCCTTTTGACAAGTTTCCAATTGTGAATGATTAAAACAGGTGGGATTGATGTTTGTGTGGACTCTCACCAGTGATCTTAGGTCTTCCTCACTATAAAGGGGGTAGTAGCACTTTGTGCCTGCTTCTCCACTTCCCCCTACTACAAAGCTTATCAGCTGGACTAACATCAGTCCACCTAAGAGTTCGGTATGAGCTAGTCTTGTCTCAGGAAGCTTCATGGCTCACCTTTCTTTAGCCTCACTTGTTCTTGCCTCTTAGGTTTGGAGGGGTTTAGAGAGACGGTAAGGTCCTCTTCTTTTTTCCCACTTTTTCTTAATTTAGCCACCCTTGGGGAATGCTCTGTGGGAGAAGTTAATGAAGGAGTTCTTATTTAACTCTTTTTATTAACATTAAACATTAACAATAACAACAACTTAATAAAACAAGGCAAATACATCAACTTCAACAACAATCTTGCTCGACAGAGTCCGGTAGTCTTTTTCTATTTTTCAGTTTGTTTTTGGTTGTCTTTTAAGAGTCACTTTAAGGCTGGTAGGATCTTTGATGGCAATTCACTTGGGAAAACTTGTGGGGGATTTTTATGGGTCATGTCCACAATTAGGAGAAGGTGGTACCGGTCCTTTTACATGGGAGACGTGAGTCCACCCCTTTTCTTGGGTCCAGACAGCAGCGTGGGTCACTAGCAGGACCTGGAAGGGACCTCTGAATTTTGGGGTTAATGGGGTGTCTTTCCCAGATTTAATTAGCACCCAATCCCCAGGACTGATTTGGTGGGTATTGGTGTCAAGTGGGGAAGTCTGGGGGAGGTATCCTCATTTTCTTAAATTGTCTAGGGTCTTCCCAATTGTTTCTAGGTACTTTCTAGCTATTTTTTCCCCTTCTATATAATCTCCAGTGCTGTAAGGTGTCATTAGGAAGGGGAGCCCGAACATCATTTCGTATGGGGAGGCTCCCAGATTGGATCGTGGCCTGGTTCTAATCCTTAAGAGGGCAAGGGGTAAGCACTTTAGCCAACTCATCTGGGTCTCAGCCATTAGTTTTGTTAACACGTTTTTCAATGTCTTGTTCATGCGTTCTACTCGACCCGAACTCTGGGGGTGCCATGGAGTGTGCAGTCTCCATTTTATTCCCAGAGCCTTCACAATTACCTTAGGAGGTAAAACGGGATCCCCTATCTGAATCAATGGTGTTAACTAACCCATATCTGGGAATAATACTTTCTAGTATTATTCAGGCGACCTCTTTTGCTGTCTCCCTTTTTGTGGGGAATGCCTCTATCCAATGGGTTAGGTGGTCAACTATCACCAATAGATGTTTATATCCTTGTATGGGAGACATTTCTGTGAAGTCTATTTGCACACTTTGAAATGGTCTCAAGGCTAACTCTCTTCCCCCAGGTTCAGCTTTTCTCATTACTTTTTGATTTACTTTCTGGCATATTACACACCTCTTGGTTATGGTTCACGCCAGATTGTAAACTCCAAGGCATAGATTTTCTCTCAGGAAGTGATCACACAACCCTTGGTTTCCCCAATGAGTCAGGTCATGTATTTCATTCAGCATTTTCCAGGCTAAAGCTTTGTTCAAAAATTTTCACCCATCTGAGGTTAACCACTCCCCTTTTTCCCCTTGAGATAATTCCAGTTTCTTTATTACTTCCCATTCTTTCTTAGTAAATATTGGTCCTTGCCTTTCCTCTTCAGTCCTTGCTTTGTCTAATTTAAAAATTTTTATTGGTCCTTTTGGATCCAGGGCTACTTCTTTTGCTGCCCAATCAGCAAGTCGGTCCCCCCCCGTTCTCTAAAGTGTCTCCCTTCTGATGTCCTTTTATATGGACCACTGCAATTTCTGTGGGTTTGGTTAGGGATTCTAATACTGATCTTATCAGCCCTTTGTGTGCCAGGTTTTTTCTTTTGAATTTAGGTAGCCTCGTTCCTCCCAGATTTTCCCAAAGTGTGCACTATTCCAAAGGCATACCTTGAATCTGTGTAGATTGTCCCTTTTTCTTTCTCTAACAAGTCTAGACCCCTCTTTAGAGCATGAACCTCGCAGCTCTGAGCTGACCAACTGGGACGTAGTTTCCCTTTTTCCAGAACTTCCAATTCTCTTTTTCCTGTTTCCATGACCACTGCATAATGGGAATATCGTTTCCCATCCACTACTCTGGAGGAACCATCAGTAAACAGTACTTTTCCATAGGGCAGGGGTACATCCTCCAGATCCTCCCTCACTTTTGTTTGGAGATTTGCCAATTCCAAGCAATCATGTTCTAGTCCTTGTGGAGGCTCCCCCGATAAAAACTGGGCTGGGTTCAAGCTCTTGGAGGTTACTAGCTCCAAATTGTTGGTATCCATTAAGAATCATGGGCCCAATGAGCCAGAAATAATTCACCCTTATGTTGCCAGTCCAGATCCACCTAAAACACTTTAATCTTAGCAACCCGATCCACCAGTCTGTTGTTGTAATGCTCTTCAGTAGCCTGACTCTTAGGTACGTGTGCATCTACATGGCGGACTTTTACAGCCGACTCCTCTACCCAGGCAGCCATGTCTTGCCACAATTCAGCAGCCCAGGTGGGTTTCCCTCTTCACTGCCAATTGGCCTTTTTCCATTTTTCCAGACACCCTCACAGAACATTTGCTACCCTTCACAAGTCAATATAGAGGTAGAGTGTTGGCCATTTCTCACGTTCAGTGATGACAAAGGCCAGCTGGACAGCTTTCAGCTCTGCAACCTGACTTGATCCACTTTGTCCCTCAATAGTTCTGCAACTTGTCATGTAGAAATCTGTCTTGGTTTAAAAAACAGGTGCCTCCTAAGGAAGGTGGGAACCTTCCTCGAATGGAAAATATTATATATTATTATTAAATATCATATAAATTATTATAAATTTGAAATTATGGAGCTTTCAGGCAAAGATATGGGAAAAAGAATAACAGTTCTTTACTAGAATGTATATGTACATATGCATATATACCATGATGGGCAAACAATAACAATAACAGCAACTGGAAAGAAAACAGAAAAAACAATAAACAGTCTCTTCCCACCCCTTAAGCAATTTCCCCTTTGCTGCAGTTGCAACCACAACCAGCAGTGGCACTGACGGGCTCCTGGTGGGCAGGGCAGGTGCAATGGTTTCCCCATGGCTGCAGAGGAGCTCTGGCATGAGCTGGGAAACCTCCCTGCATGGTTAATGGTGGCTTGGCCTAGACGGGATATCACAGGCGGTGGCTGGTTGCAATTGCTGGGCTACCACGCAGAGAAGTGGTCTGTATGGGGGCACCCCACATGTTGGCTCTGGACCCCCCAAACGGCCAGGAAACAAAAAAAATTAAGCAGACTTGCAGTGCAGGAAACCACAGCAGACCAGGATCTCAGAATCCAACACACAGGAGTATCCACGGCAACGTGCCGCAGGCAAAGGGTCCAGTGGGAGCCAGTCCTGATGTTTTGGCACCACATACACTGGTTCTGAGCTCCGAGCGGAAACAGGCAAACAGGTCCTTTGTCCTCGTACCTGGAAATAGGGCAAACCAAGCCCCAGCCAAGCCTCGAGTAGCCCACTCCCATTGTTTGTCCTGCTATCACCCTGTTGTGGTTTGATGCTGTCACCTACGAAAGCCACTTGCTCACCCTCCCCTGCCACAGCTGGACAGAGGAGAAGAAAAAAAAAAATTAAAGAAGGATTCATGAGTTAAGATAAGAACCAGGAGAAACCTTCCAAGGGCAAAACAGGCTCATCTTAGAAGTACAAAGTGAATTTATTACTAATAGAATCAGAGGAGGATAATGAGAAGTAAAATAAGTTCTTAAGAATACCTTTTTTCCCCCAGCCCCTCCCTCCTTCCCACTGACAGCACAGAGACACAGGGCATGGGGGGTTTTGTTGGTTCGTCACCAGAGATTTTCTTCCACTGCTCCAGGAGAGGAGTCCTTCCCTTGCTACACCATGGGGCTCCTCCCACAGGAGATAGTTCTTCATGAACATCTCTGGCATGGGTCCACTCTCATGAACAGCAGTCCTGTCAAAACTGCTGCAAGGTGAGTCCCTCCCATGGGCACAGAGTCCTCCCAAAACTGCTGCAACATGGGTCACTCTCCCACGGGATGCAGTCCTCCAAGGACAGGCTGCTCCAGCCTGGAAGCAAGGGTCCTCTCTCTCCACTGCGCTTTCCTCTTGAAAGGAATGAGGGATTTGTCTTTACAAACAAACTGTGGGTCTGGTGATAAAGTCAGATAGTGAGAGATGAAAGAAACAAAGAGAAGAACCATAAATTCCATAGGAATTCCACTGATTGACACAAGGAAAAGCCAAAAGGGGGGGGTTTATACATTAGAAGGGGGTCTTAGGTATTAGGCATTTCAGGAAGTCTGTACCTCTCAAGTAACTCAGCCAATGGGGAAAGAGAGAGGGACATGCAGCCTGGAAATCAGGATAAAACGGAGGCTACATCTTCTAAAAATTTGAGAGACCCAATGGGGAATGCCCCGTTGCCTCTCCCTTTATTTGAATAAAGTAACAGGACTCCTCTGTCTCCTTTTTGCACATAAAGCTCTGGTGTTTGTGGATTAATTTTCCTGACAGTTTAGAGGCACTTGTCAGGGATATTTCCACCATCCATCCAGGGGCAGCAGGCAGCAAGTGGAGCTGAAGGCAGGCCTCACCCACTTTTGGTGATCAGCTTTCCTTGGTGGCGGCCGGCACCAGGCAGATTGATTGGGTTCCTGAGACTGTCCAGGAGACAGACGAGTGGTGGACCAGGGGGGGTCTGTGAAGAGTCCACAGGGAAGGACCACTGAAAATCTCATTGGTGAGTAAAATGGGATCTTTAGGGAGTAAACCTGGCAGGGCACGCATGGAGGGTAGCACATGTAAAACAGGGCAGCCATGGAGGGTTGCAAAGGCAAAGCCAGGAAAGGGCCTTGGGAAAAGGGATGATGATCCCATAATAACCCTGGAGAGTCCCTTAGGGAGAATGCTGAGGTCTTAGGACAGATTATTCATTCCCCTAAAGGTAACTGTGCTGGTTTAGGGCAAATTTGGGAGGAAATCTCCGAATGGGGTTCCTCTGTAAAGCAAATCCAAACAGCCCCTCCCCCCAGCAGGTCCAGGGAAAGAACTCCCTCAAAGAAGAGTGGAAAAAACCCTATTTATTTAACAAACAAAATGCCCACAAGCATAAAGAATGAATAATAATAATAATAATAACAATAATAATAATATGAAACAATAAAACCTCTCGCTACTCCGAAGAGAGATGGCAAAACTGAGAGTCCGTGCCAGGAGTCTGTTTATCAGTCCCTTCAGTGCTGGAAAATGCCGAGTCCCGGCCCGGTGAGCCACGGGTGCAAGATCCCGGTGCTCCTCTGGGTTTTTCAGTCCAGA
>JANPWX010004914.1:0-10113 GCA_024734555.1 Trochalopteron elliotii
CCATTACAGTCCTCTACCTCTTTTTATTAACTCATTAAATTCGTGTCTATTCCCTTCCCCATTTTTCTAACAACTAAATTTTATTAATTGATGTACTTTTCCCTTTTTCCCTCTATTCCCCAACTAATTGCATTCTAATACCAATCTTCATCATATCCATCAGACTCCTCCTGTACTTTTTCACAATACTTTTGGTATGATATGCTTTCCTCTTTTATTTTCTCCTCAAATTTTTCCAACGCTTCAGCAGCCCGACTTTTCTTTTCCAACTTCATAATCCTTAAGATCCGGCCAGCCTTTCCTCCAGCAAGTTCTGGATCAGTGGGCATGGCTGCAATCTGCATACCTTGGACTACTGAGTGAATCAGCCGTATTAAGCAAGGGATTAGACAAGGCAAAAACATGATTCCCGCTACTGAACACAGAATAAAAAACACCACCTTCTTCCACCAAGCCCCTTGTCCAAACAGCTGATCCCACCATGAGGCCTGAAGTATGGAGTTCCATTTTTGAACTGGTACATGAGCCACCTTTTTTATTTCAGCTGCCAGACCTCTGATGGTTTCCCCATAGTCATCTATTTCTATGCAACATTCTGATCCATTGAACTTCCCACAGACTCCTCCTTCTTCAGCTAGCAAATAGTCCAAAGCCAATCTGTTTTGATACACAAAGGCTCTCATTTGTGAGTATTGTTTTGCTAGTAATTCTAGGGCATCCGAGGTGTGATTTGAGACAATTTCCACAACGGCCTGCAATCTTATCAATCTGTTCAGGAGGTAAATGGGAGTTCTATATCCCAAACTTCCATCATTTGCCCATGTGGCTGGACCATAATATTCTATGATTCGTTCTGGGGGTCAGTCCTCATTCCCCCACTCCTGACTTCCCCCAGCCATGGGTAATTCTTTCCTTAAATCCCTTTTCTGCCTGTCTAGGGTTTCAAAAAGAGGGGCTCCCAATAGATTGCTCTCTGTCCCAGGCAAGGTGAAGAAGGAAGGCCTAATCATTCCCAAGGTACAGGAACCTTTCCATTTTTGGGCAGTTCACTATAAGCTTTCTTACCCCAAATCCAGTAGATGCCATTGGAAACTTTCCACCTATACACTTTCTCGGGCTCTCTCCAGTATTCCTGCAGCCCTTCCAAGGACTGGTAAGGGTTAGCTCCAGAACTTTTGTACCAACAAAGTCTAATAGATTCAAACCATTCACAATTGTCTTTTCTTTCCTGGCTCCAGAACCCTGCTGGGGGTTCAGGCTGCCAAGTCCTGGATTTATCATTCAAATTTACCACCAGGGTGGATATGCAGGGGGTGTATCCTACCAATTCTGTGTATTCCTTCCCCTCCCTGGTGATACATACTGTTCCAATGATCCTTTTATCCAATATCCACCCTTCAGGCCTCTGTATAGTTTTAGAGATCTGAGTATTGTCCCATTTTAGAAGCTGTTCCGGAGTTAAGCTCTCACCTTTCCAGGGCCACCTCTCGGCTGACTTTAGTCCTCCACAGATCCAACAATTAGAGAGTCCCAGCTCCGTGGTGATCTCCTGCATTAAATCTATAAATAGATTCTGGTTTGGGGCTGGCAGCCCCCAATCATTATATTGTTTTTCCAATTGCTCATAATGTTCACTAAGAGTCTTTAACCTTTCTTGCTCCATTTTCCTTTTTCTTGCCTCTGCTTCTTGCCTTTTTAGTTCCTGTGTCAGCATCTGTACCTTGCTTTTCTGGGTCAAGTCCTTCCTCATTCTTTGAAAAACAAAAGGTTTCATCAAACTGCAAACAGATTCTGTTGTCATCATTTCTGAGGAGGTCTAGTACTATGGGTTCTTTGCCTATAAAGGATTTTGCCTCATGATTTAGGTTCTTTCCCACCCAATACATTTTTCCTCCCACAGTGCAGATTCCCAATTTACTTTTATCATAACACAGCTTGTTGACCTGATAGTATGCCAGAAAGGTGGATTTCTTTTTTCCCCCTACCCATACCGTTCGATTGCATTGATCACACACCGAGATAGTTGGCATTTCCCTTATTTCTCGCTTGTGCAAGTAGTGAGTGGAGGAGCTTTTTGCCTTATCCTTGTTTTTGGACAGGTCGCCCTTAGGGTTTGCCTTCGGGTTGTGACACACCACCCCTCCTTCCAATTCACAAACTTTGAATCGAGTGCCATTAAAAGAACAATACCCTTTTGGCTTTCCCCCTTGGCAATCAAATTGAGCACGGTACTCTATGGTCTTTGAGGTCGCCTGTCCTTTCAGTGCCACCTGCAGGCACTGTTCGCATTCATTCAGGGGTTTCTGCCTCTGCGGGTTCCCAGGGTACAACCCGTCCGCTTGGCACACGGCTTGGCTCAGGACTCCTAGGATTATGATCCCCTACAGGAATACCCCTCTGCCTTGCCCTTCGCCCATGGGGGAGCAATCCAGCGGCGGGGTAAACCATCTTCTTGGCAGCAGGCGTATACTTCAGGGGTTTCAATAGTCCGAGCTGCAAACCTTCGTTTATACACACCCCACCTGGACAATTTGACCATGTTTGACCGGCAAGGTACCTTTGTGGTCCTCCTGCACTCAATTGCCAGAACTTCTGCCTTGGCATCCAATTTCCCTTTTGTCCCCTTTTTGTATATTAGATACCAATCTGGAGAATCCAACTCCAGCAACCCGGCATGAGTGGCAAACACTAGAAGGCTGCTTGTCTCTTTTTGTTCCTCCTCCAAACACTTAGTGCATAATCCCTTTGGTCGCCTCCCCCCTTGACAGTGAGCTACCCAAATCTGTTTACAATATACACACTGAAAATGTATAAACAGGAAACATCTGCAGTCTGGCACGGTGCAACTTATCTGATCCTCTTCGGTCATTTAGGTCGCCGCTGCAGTCTGATCTTCAAGTCCCCAGGTGAGGAGGACACCTTCCACTCTGGAGTAGTGTGGGGGGGGTTCGACCTTCTTTACCCATGAGGCGTGGGTCCAACCTTTCTCTGCAGTCCTGATTGCTGTATCTGTGGTGAGGACAACAAAGGGACCTTCCCAATGTGGTGCCAGAGGGACCTCCCTCCAGATTTTGACTAAAACCTTATCCCCAGGATTTATTCGGTGAATGGCAAACCCCAAGGGGGTGCTCTGAGGGATCAGTCCTCTCTTCCATAGATCCTGTAAGTTCTGGTTAATAGTTATTAAATAGGGTTGTATTTGATTGTCCTCTATTCGAGGTTGTCCCACAGGCATTCCATGCTGGTACGGCATTCTGTACAGCATCTCGAACAGCAATAGTCAGGTTTCTGAGTGAGGCATGGTCCTAATGTTTAACAAGGCTAGAGGAAGACACTGTACCCAGGACATCTTTGTTTCTAGCATCAATTTTGCCAACTGTGCTTTCAAGGTTTGGTTCATTCTTTCTACCTGCCCTGAGCTCTGGGTGTGCCATGGGGTATGATACTGCCAGCGGATTCCTAGGGCTTCTGAAATTTGTTTAATAACTTCAGAAGTGAAATGGGTACCTTGATCAGAGTCTATGTGATTCACCACCCCATATTGTGGGATGATTTCTTCCAACAACACTTTGGCCACCATCTGAGCTGTAGCTCTTGCCCGGGGGAAAGCTTCAACCCAGTGTGTTAGTCTATCAACTATTACCAATAAGAATTTATATTTTCCTATTTTCGGTAGGTCAGTGAAATCCACCTGGATTCTTTCAAACGGTCTGTAGGCGACAGGATGTCCCCCTAAGACCATCTGTTTGAATTTGGCCCAGTTGATCCTTTGGCATATCATGCACCCCTGTACTTCTTGTTTGGCTAGCTCATATATACCTTTACATCCAAAGAATTTCAAAAATTGTTCTGCCAACGCTTGGGCCCCCCAGTGAGTCTGCTGATGTAGTCTCCATAGAATCTTCCTTGCATGTTCCTTTGGTAATAATTCCCTCCCATGAGGTAATCTCCATCTCCCCTCCTCCAGTTTCCCCCCTATTTTCTTGAATTCCTTGATTTCTTTTGGGGAGGGATTCAGGAAGAATTCCTGAGTTCCCTCTTCCCTGATTTCAGGGATACTTACTGTGAGAAGTGCCACTCTCTTTGCCTCCTGGTCTGCTAAGTTGTTTCCCCTGGTCTGGAATCGCATACCCACCTCATGCCCTTTCACATGGACAATGGATATTTCTTTTGGCTCTCTGATAGCTTTTAAAATCTGTTTGATTATTTCCCCATGGATCAACCCTCGGCCCTGAGTGTTGATTAGGCCTCTCTCCTCCCATATCTTCCCAAAAGTGTGTGCCACCCCAAATGCATATTTTGAGTCAGTGAATATTGTACCCTTCTTTCCTTTTAGCCTTTTCAGTGCCTTCAGGACTGCATATAATTCACAAGCTTGTGCAGACCAGCTAGCATTCAGAGGACCTGATTCTACTATTTTACCTGAGTTTCCATCTATGATAGCATATCCTGATTTTCTCTTCCCTTCCACCACCCTTGATGATCCATCTACAAACCATTTTTCTCCATCTTCGAATTCCTCCTCTTCCAAATCTGGCCTTATCTTTGTTTGCAATTCCACTACCCCTGCACAATTATGGAAAGGTTCCTCCAATGCTTCACCAAACAAAAATTGGGCTGGATTTTGGGCTGTGGTGGTCCTTAGTTCTAAGTCGTGTGAGTGAACTAGGATAGCTTCATATTTCAGGAGCCTGGCATCGGTGAGCCACTTGTCTGCTTTTTGCTGCAGTATGCTCCTTACATTGTGTGGGGTGTAAATTGTTGCAGTGTTGCCTGAGATAAAGAGAAGTTGGAGTATAAAGAGAACGCAGATCGAGCCAATGTGGTTAACTACTACGTTCTGCTTTATTTCGGCTAAGATGGCTGCTTATATACACTTCTATATAGTTTACAATTACAGTGGCTTTTCATTGGCATACAGCAGAGAGAAGAATGCAAACATACATTGTTGAATAAACTGTTAAGGCAGCTACTGCATCCACACCAACTACTGCACCTGCTAACTACTAGAAAACTCCCATTCTTTGTTAACACCTTAAGGGGCAATTCTCACTGCGCCACAGACTTGGCATCTGAATTTCCACCTGCGCCACTGAGGCCTTACAGGCCTTCATCTGAGGCCCAGGCTAGGTGATTCACTCACAGTCTAAATATTCACTATCTTCAAAAACTCTGCTACAGTAAATGACTAGAGGGGCCCCAAAAGTTACTTTCTTTGCCTCGTCTACTAGCAAGGCAACAGCAACAATAGCTTGCAAACAAGTAGGCCATCCCCTGCTTACCGGATCCCAAAGTTTTGAGACATATCCCACAGGTTTCTTGGCTCCTGCCCAGTCCTGAGTTAGCACACCTTGAGCTGTATGGTTATGAACATCTACAAACAATTGAAACTGTCTCCTCACATCTGGTAGGCTTAATACGGGGGCTGTCATCAGAGCCTCTTTTAGTTCTTTATACCCCAGCTCATCCTGTTCAGTCCATTTCAATCTGTCAGTGTTAAGTCTTTCATACAAAAATTTTACCTTGTTACTATATCCCTCAATCCATTGTCTACAATATCCCAGCAGCCCCAGCAATTGCCTAATTTCCCTTTTGGTTCGGGGAGAAGGTAAAGCTATAATTCCTGCCACCCTTTCAGGATCCAGTTTCTTCTTCCCTTTTGATATCCAGTGTCCCAAGTACTTTACCTCTGATTCTGTGAATTGCAATTTAGACTTTGAGACCTTGAGCCCCCTGTTTGCTAGGAAATTCAACAAGGCAATGGTACATTTCCTCACACCCTCCTCTTTTTGGCCAGCCACTAACAAATCATCAACATATTGTAGTAATTTAGTCCCCTCCACGGGGACAAATTGGCTTAGTAATTGTTCAAGGGCTTGGCCAAATAGATTCAGCGAATCTACAAATCCTTGCGGGAGAGAAGTCCATCTAAGTTGTTGTTTCCTATTTGTCTCGGGGTCCTCCCACTGAAAGGCAAAGAAATTCCGGCTTTCTTCAGCCAGGGGACACGCCCAGAAGGCATCTTTTAAGTCTATTACACTGTACCATACATCCTCCTGGGAGACCCTGTTCAAGAGGGTGTAAGGATTGGCAACTACAGGAAAGCAGGTTTTTGTTCTCTCATTTACTGCTCTGAGATCTTGCACCAACCTGTAGCTCCCATCTGTTTTCCTAACTGCCAGAATGGGGGTGTTATGCCTTGACATGCAGGGCTCCAAAGTTCCCTTTTTCACCAGGTTGTCTATCACCTGTTTCAACCCCCTCCTCCCTTCCATGGAAATAGGGTATTGTTTTATTCTAATTGGATCCTCTGGTCTCTCTATTTCAATTGTAATAGGTTCTATTTCCAGCCTCCCCACCTCCCCTTGGGAGTACCAAATCCTGGGATCAATTTTGCCCTCATCTGCTTCAGTTAGTTTGTACAAACTTACCATTAATTGTGAGTCTTTTACAATTAGGTTTATCCCCAAGGCTATGATCATATCCCTGCCCAATAAATTGTAATCTGCTTCCTCCACCAACAACAAATTTCCCAAACAAATTTTATTTTCAGATTCTATTTCTACTTCTTTTATTATAGGCACTTTAAATGGGTCTCCTTTCGTGCCTATGACCAATATTTTCTCTGGGCTTTTTAAGCACCCTAATGGCAATTTTTGTACTGTGCTTCTCTCTGCCCCCGTATCCACCAAAAAGGTTATCACTTGTTTGTGGGGACCTACCTTTAACTTTATCAAGGGCTCATTAGATGTTCTTGTCCCCAAAATGAAAAGCCCCCGACACCCCTAGTCTTCTTGAAAAAAAATTTTTTTCTCATCCTTTATCCTTTTTCTACAATCCCTTTTCAGGTGACCCTTCTTCTTGCAATAATAACACTCAGGGAGTTCCCTCTGGGGTTCCGTGTTTCTGTTGGGACTGACTGCCTCCTCTGCGTTGTTTTTGTTGTGTCCTGGGAGCGTTCATGCTTTTGAACCTCTTTCACCAATACCTTCGCTTGCAGTTTCTGCTTTTCCTCGTCCCTCCTCATGTAAACTTTCTGGGCTTCCCTTAATAATTCTTGTAAACTTTTCTCCTGCCAATTATCTACTTTCTCCAATTTCTTTCTAATGTCCTCCCATGATTTCGCCACAAATTGAGTTTTTAGCAACACTTCTCCGATGGGGGAATTGGGGTCTGTTCCGGAGTATACCTGCAAACTTTTCCGAAGACGATCCACCCACTCCGAGGGTGTTTCGTCTTTCCCTTGGCATTCCCCGAATACCCTGCTGATATTTTGACCCCTTGGCAACGCCTCCCATATACCCTGGATTACCATGTTTCTAAGATCCATCATGTTCCACCTCCCCTCCTCTGTCTGAGCAATCCAACTTGGGCTTTGGTTTGGCCATTTTTGTTCCCCCGGGGTTCCCTGGGGGTTGCGGCGCTCCCAATCCCTTATACCTGCTTGTCTTATCATTTCCCTTTCCTCGTTATTAAACAATGATCTTAAAATTGAGGTAAGGTCCTCATAGGTGTAAATACTAGTTCCCAGAAATTCATCTAGCCTATCTGCCACCCCAAAAGGATCATCCATCAACCGCCCCATTTCTTTCTTGAATGCTCTTACATCTCCCATGTTTATCGGTACATTAACAAATCCGATAACTCCGGGTGCTGTCGGCACCTCCCTCAAGGGGAGAAGATAGTGCCTGTCCTCCTCATTCTCACTTTCATCCTCATTCATTCTTTTCACCCTGCGCCGAGTCCGGCTTGCCGGAGGCGAACTGGTTATGATTTGATTCTTTGCTCCTGCTGACTGCGGGGCCAATGGAGGTGGAGGGAAAGACGGGAGAGATCGAGTTTTGCGATTGGGGAGGAGGGATCTCTGGAGGTGGTGTAGGGACCAGGGATGGAGGGTGCGAAGAGGCTTGTGGGAGTTGAAGTTCCGGGATTTGAGAGGGTATCGTCCTCCTGAGTTGTGGGGGCAGTGTTGCAGTCTGTGTTAGGATCAGAGGAGAGATGGGAAGAGATGCCTGGGCATGTGTTTTCTCAGGAGGCAAGGATAGAAGAGGGGGTTGGAGTTGGAGAGTTCCCTGTGTGCCCGAGGGTGGGAGAGAGATGGGGGTCCGAACACTGGTGCTACCTGATTCATGGATCCCGGGGGTGAGGATGGGGAGGCCTGAGCCTGCACGGGCGGTGACACGGGTACTAGGTATGGGGGAGGGAGATTATCAAGTGGGTCCCACTCCTCTCTTCGAGCCTCTGCCCCCTTTTTAGTTTTTATTGTGAACAACCCAGTCCTAGGTTCTTCCCAAAATTTTGCATACTCTTTTCTCCTCATGGTCCTGCGGTTTCTTATTATTCACATATTCACTTAGGGCTCTGCAGGTCCATTTTTTGAAAGTGCCGAACACAGGCCAAATCACATGACTCCTTATCTCCTTCCCTCCCCAAACTTCTATGCAATAGTGTATAATTTTCTCTTTAGATTTTCCCTTTCTTTTGGAACAGTCCTCCCAGTGCTCCAACATCCATCCCAACGGACTATCCAGGGGAATTTCGAGTGCACTATTTTCCTCCCCCAAAGTGTGTTTTTCCTGAATCTCCTTGCGGGGTTTGCTCTTTCTCTGCCCCATACTTACTTACCTCTTTAGATTTCCCATGAAGGATCTCCTTTGTCTTTCTAAACTGAGACCTAGGGGTTTCTCTGACCCCTTCCCCAAGGGGGCTTGTGTTTTACCGGATTACTTACCCTTCCAGTGAGCTGAGCTGAGGGTCTTTTCGTCCAGGGATGAACTTTCCCTCTTGGAATTTCTCCGTGGGCTTTTATAAAGCCCTGAGCCAAAAAGGTTCACCAGTTCCCGAACTCCGAGGAACGTCTCCTTCCCTTTTTAGCGTCCTGTGATTGGTCCCCAAAACCTCCCCATGTTTTGGCTTTAGGAGAAAAATGAGTTTTTATCCCGAATCACTTCCCCGTTGACTGGCCAACTCCCTCGGGAGAGGATGGAAATGCGGCCTTGAGGTCCACACTTGGTTCATGATAAAATCATGTCTCATTCACTCGCCCAATCACTCCCACTCAACCAGCAATACTTACAGCTCCTTTTCTTGCATGGTTTCTTCATGCATGTAGAGTTTTACGAGTGAAAAAAATTCAGCGGTTTCCTGAAGACCTCCCCAGGTCTTCCCTGAGTTCTGATTTTTCGGATCCGAGACCTCTCTTTTTTTATTGCGTGGCTTTGACCTAAATTTTGTTCGAGATACAATTAGTGCTACGGAATCTCCCGCTCTGTTGGGCTGTCGGAGTCCAGGGCATCCCTTTGGGTGACCTGGGACCTGAAGAAGAGAATTTGAGCCCTGGACAGGGGGGTGTGAAGCCGGTCCAGGGGGGTTGGAGACCTTGGCACACAGCCCAGAAAGACACTGAGTTTGATTTTAGTCCATGGGAAAAGCTTCCAGCACTAGGAGAAGAATTGCAAACCTCAAGGGTGTGAAAATAGTAGCTTAGCACAGCAGGGGGTGAAAAATTTTGTAGTTTTAGGATTCTTAGTATAGAGGTAAATGGGGGACAAGATGGAGGATTTAGGGTGTTGCCCTAAGTTCTTCTCCTTCTTCCTCGTCCTCCATCTTCTGAGGTAGTGATGACACAAAGTAGTTTGAGGGGATTGGGTTAAGGTACAAGTGACCTTTCTAGTATAGGCACTAGGCATTGGCACAAATTAGTAAATAATAGACACGTAGTTATCTGTATAAGAGTAGAGCACCACCTCACCGAGGGGCAGTCGCCTCGTGTCCCAGCCACTGTCCGGACCTCGGCTGGGTGCAGAGAAAACTTTGAGATATCAAATAATAAACAACACGAGAAACCTGAAAACAAGGCCTTGGAGACTCTGCTTTTTTACGCGACGCGGCTCAGGGCTTTTAGAGGGCCAAGGACTCTTAACAGCCGGAATCTCGGGTGAGAAAACCAAACCCGAGATCGGGCCACTGAAAAATCAGTGAGGGCGCCTCCCGCACAAAGGGGTTCCCGCAGCACTGGGATTGTATCCGAGTCACGGGACCAATTTGTTATAAATGAATATTAGCGAATCGGATAAAGAGAATAAATTTTATTTTTCCATTTTCAAAAATCTA
>JANPWX010004916.1:0-16613 GCA_024734555.1 Trochalopteron elliotii
GCAGGGGACCCGCCCACTCCGCCGATGGCGGAGGCCAGTTTCGATGTGGGCGCGGCGCCGCCCTCAGCCGGGGCCGTTACCACGGCATCGACGTGGCCGAGGGGGTACCTCGTAGACACACCGCAGTGCGGACACTTCGTAGTGACCGAACCTTGCAAACCCGAGTCCGCCACCGGCGCGGGCGGAGCCGCCGGCTGTGCACCCCCCCTCACCGCAGGAAATGCATGGGGGATGGGCTGTTCCCCGCCATTGGACAGGCTCCCGGGCGCCGAGGGACGCGGCGCCTGCGGGGCGGGGTCAGGAGGGGTCCCGGGGGTCCCGAGCCCACCCCACTCCCTCTGGCCACCCGTGACGCAGTGCAGGGGTGTCCCCGCTCCTTCCCCAAGGTCGAAACCACGATCAGAAGCGGAAGCCGAATCCAACTCGGCGGCTTGGGCAGGTGGGGGGGATTCCAATGCACGGCTGGATTCACAGTCTGCCCCAGCTCCTGTGCTATCTGTGTCCAGCAGGACCTCGTCCTCAGTCTCTGCATCTGATTCCAGATCACTTTGAGAGCTATCTCCATTTGCAGAGACCTCAGAACTGGGAATTAAACTGGAAGTCCCTCCATAACTTTGAAGCACCTCAACAAGTCTCTTCCAGAATATTATTAAATTGGCCACATCTGCATTACCAGAGTACAAAGATTCGTGCAGACTTTCCCCCAAAATTTGCCAGAAGCTCTTTGAGAATGCTTTCTCTGCATCGGGGAAAATGCCTCGCTCTCTGCCCCAAAGATAAAGAGCTTTAAAATGTTCTCTGGGGATTTTTGCCTCTTTTTTCTCCAAAATGTCTCCCCAGAGCTCCATGACCAGTTCATAGTTCATCCTCTGGGTCTAACGTAGGAATTATCATTTTGCCAAAATTTCGTCTCCTTTACAGAGGGAAAACGAGCTGGCAAAAAGTCGCGGGCCGGCTTTACCGAAAAACCCTTTTACTTTAAATCGGGGGGGTACCAATTTGATTGGTGACAAGAAGACAAACCTCTTCAATCACATTGGTCAGACCAGAGGGACATCAAGAAGAAGTCCCTCCTAGGGAAAGAATGTAAACATAGTACAGTTACAAAAACATGTCTCTTATTTACAGAAAATTCCCTGGGAAAGGAATTTCACAAAACCAAACATCTCAGGCACAAACCAGGGCTACAGTAGATAAGGCCAGATATAGACATGTGAAAGAAGCAATGGGGGGAACCATAAATTCCATAGGAATTCCACTAATTGACACAGACTGTTACTCACTCAAGACTGTGCTACATCTCTGGATTTAGAGAAAAAGAACAGAGACACAAAGAAAAAGAAAAATGGGGAGGAGGATATACATTAGAAGGGGATCTTAGGTATTAGACATTTCGGGAAGTCTGTACCTCTCAAGTACCTGAGCCAATAGGGAAAGAGAGAGGGAAATGCAGCTGGGAAATTAGGATAAAAAGGAGGCTGCATCCTCTAAAAATTTGAGAGACCCCAGGGGAAAGTTACAGGACTCCTCTGTCTCCTTTTTGGACATAAAGCTCTGGTGTTTGTGGATTAATTTTCCTAACACTGGGTATACTCTAACATGGTTGGAGGTGCAGATATTATCAAAGAAGCATCCCTGCTTTGGGGAGGAGAGAGGAACGAGCCTGTTGACTTGTCTGCAAGATGGGGCTTTATTCTCATCTGCCATGGAGAATTTCAAATGCCAATTTATACTTTTGGAAGAAGTGGAGGTGAGACTGTAGTCAAATATCCTGTTACTACTATCATAAATGGTGGAAAGGGGCAGCCACTTTATATGTTATCTTGGTTTAAGAGATAAATGTCTGCCAAGGAAGGCAGGAACCTTAATGGAATAGGAAGACAACCCCTCCCTCCAAATTATTGCAACTTCAAAATTACGGGGCTTTCAGGCAAAATATAGGAAAAGGAATAACAGTTCTTTACTGGAGATTATATATATATAACAGAACAAACAACAACACAATAACAAAAGTTTCCCATCTACTAAGCACCACATTTCCCTTTTACTGTAGTTATGACCACAACCAGCAGGCTTTGCTGTTGGCTAGGGCAAGGGAAAAAGGTGCAATAGCTTACTCATAGCCAGCAGGGGGTGCTGATGGGCTCTGGTGAGGCAAAAGCTGCAGTACCTGTCTTACGGCCAGCAGGGGGAACTCCAATGCGATCTTGGCAACCTCCTCAGGTGGTGGTGGTGGAGGTTCGGGAGAAGGGAAAGAGAGAAAGTTGCTCATTTTGTAAATTCACAGGCAGCAATCGGTTTAGGTACCAGCCCTGACAGCAGGCAAGAGTGGTGAAGGCAGACAGATCCGATTGGGCAGCAATTGGTCTCAGCACCACCACCAGTAGCTGGCAGCAATGGTGAAGGCAGGCAGATCCAATCCTAGTGCCAAGTTACAATGTAGCTGTACCCCCGGCCAGATACACACACTCCGCCACCCACGCGGCCACGCTCCTTGATCCCCAAATCGGAAGGGAAGAGACAACCCAGCCCCGCTCCCATCCACCCACAGGGTCCTGGCTGAGCTTACATCTCTCATGATATCCCTGAAACTGCAAAGGGAGTGGACAGTGACAATTCCCGGCACAAATGATCAGGGGATACCCCATCACTATGAGCAATCCTCTGAAGATATTTCACTCCTGATTCTATGTCATTTGATTAATGTCCAAATTAATACATTTCAACTGCAAACACACATATCTATACATATAACTATATACAAATACAACTTGGTCACTGGCCATCCCTAGGATATGGATAGAGTTCATTGGATCCATGGCCGATATCACTGGAGCAATCCATTTGCATTGTTCATTGTTCATGGCAGTTAAAGCAACAACAATGACATTTAGTAACCAGTGATGCACAGAGGTTCCAACATTACAGGCTGTTCCCTCCCAAAATCAAATCCCCCCTGAGGTATACTTGTTTCCCCATCCCTCTGCATCACCCACCAAGTGCAACCAGGCCCCTGAGCAAAAACAACCCCACTGATGGGTTTATCTTTACTTGAGGCAGACTTTCCTACCATACCTTTCATATGTACAACCGGAACCCTATCTCTGTCTGCTTTATGGAGGGGTTCAGACTGGGCAGGGCCAGCTCAATTTTTGGAACCTCTGATGTTAACTAACCAGGTGGCCTTTGCTAAATGCAGGTCCCAATTTTTGAAAGTCCCCCTGCCCAGTGCTTCCAAGATGATTTTTAGCAATCTGTTGCACTGCTCAAGTCTCCCAGCAGCTGGTGCATGGTAATGAATGTGGTACACCCATTCAATGCCATGTTCCTTAGCCCAGATGTTTATGAGGCTGTTCTTCGTGGGAGATAAGAAAAGCCTTCTAGAATAAGGGCCTTTTGTGAAATCATGTTCACGTCTGTTTATTCTTGCTCACCAGAAAGCACTCTGGGAAAGGTTCAGCTAACAGCGAGGTAAAAAATAGGTTATATAACCAGAGAACAAATTGTGTAACTGGCGTGAGCTAGTGATTGGTTGGGAAGACGCATGGACACTGTGATCAAAAAGGTGATTGGGTAAAAGGACACGTGAGCAGTGACACCGCAGGGGCAGGCAGCCAATGTCTGTTTGTTTTGCTTAAGTTTAGAGCATAAAAAGGCCTGTTTTTTTGCAATAAATGATTTTCTTTGGAACAAACAAGAAGGAGGTCCATGTCTCAATTCTACAGTTCTTGAAATGAATCCTGTTGTTGGACTCAATTCTCTCAGGGGTACCATGCCTCCAAACGACCTGCTTTTCAAGGCCCAGGATGTTATAGGTAGTGGCGTGAGGCACAGGGTAGGTCTCCAACCATCCTGTGGTGGCTTCTACCATTATGAGCACGTAGCACTTGCCTGGGTGGGTTTGGGGCAGCATGATGTAACCAATCTGCCAGGCCTCTCCATAATTATATTTGGACCACTGTCCACCATACCACAGGGGTTTCACCCACTTGGTCTGCTTGATTGCAGCGCACATCTCACAGTAATGAATAACCTGGGAGATACTGTCCATGGTTAGATCCACCCCTCAGTCCCGTGCCCACTTATAGGTAGCATCTCTGCCTTGATGGCCTGAGGCATTGTGGGCCCATCAAGCTAGGAACAACTCTCCCTTGTGTTGCCAATCCAAGTCTACCTGTGACACCTCTATTTTTGCAGCCTGATCTACCTGTTCGTTGTTTCAGTGCTCCTCATTAGCCCTATTCTTGGGGACGTGGGCATCCACATGATGGACTTTCACAGGTAGCTTCTCTACCTGAGTGGCAATGTCTTTCCATTCATCAGCAGCCCAGATTGATTTTCCCCTATGCTGCCAGTTGGACTTTTTCCACCTTTCCAGCCAACCCTCCAAAGCATTGGCTACCACCCACAAATCAGTGTAAAGGTAGAGTTTTGGCCACTTCTCTCTTTCAGCAATGTCCAGGGCTAGTTAAAGGGCTTTGAGTTCAGCAAGTTGGCTTGATCCACCTTCTCTTTCAGTAGCTTCTGCGACCTGTCATATGGGGCTTCATACGGCCGCCTTCCATTTCTGATTTGTCCCTAAAATGCGACAGGAACCATCAGTGAAAAGAGTGCAGCATGTTTCTTCTGCTGTGTACTAGTTTGGAAACAAACCAGTGGGAGATTCCAAGTCAGAACTCAAATTTATTAGTAAATTTTAAATAAAGGCAGAAAACACTGGCTTAAACTTACAGAGTCAGGATACTACCTGACACCCTGTTAGTCAGGGTGGTGGTTGCACTCCAATGAAATGGTGACTGCAGTCCTGTTGAAGTGATAGATGTAGTTCTGTTGAAGTGGTGATCCTGGAGAAGGGCCTGGTCTTCCTCTGAAGGTCTAGTGGTGGTTATGTAGCTCTTGTCCTCTGGGAATCCAGTAGGTAAGGCTGCCCATGGTGTTCCAAACCTCAGATAATATCCAGGTAGGAATGCTTGGTTCCTCCCCCTAGGCAGAGCATCTCACAATGGGATGATGTAATTGTATGAGTCATGTTGGGAGACCTTGACTGTCCATTAGCATGGATAGCCCCTGGAGGGAGTTATCAGGGATGAGTCATAGAGAAGATAAAGAACACTGCCTCACTTATCTTAACGACTTACATAGATGGTAATAGAATACATACTTTTGGTTACATCTTACAATGTAACTGAAGACATGCTGCCAGTTAGTTGTATGGTAGAGCTTCCTCAGCATGTGTCAACTGTTCCTGCTCCTCTTCATCCACCAGACCAAAGTTCTCACCTTCAGGCCAATTCGTGATTATTTTCAAAATTCCAGGGCAATTCGGGTTTCCAATAGGGGCACACTGTGTGATGAGGGCAATCCATTTGCTCCATGTGGTGGGTAGAGGGAACCTTCTCTTTGAACATCCACCCCAGCAACGGTAGTCGGGGTGCCAGGAGGAGTTGTGCTTCTGTGCCGATTGCTTCTGAGGAGGCTTGGACTCCATAAGTAGCCAATATTTCCTTCTCTGTTGGGGTGTAGTTGACTTCAGGCCCTCTGTAACTTTGACTCCAGAATGTCAGTGGTCAGCCTAGAGTCTCCCCAGGCACCTTCTGCCAAAGGCTCCAGGACAGACCATCACTCACAACTGCAGAGTAAAGCACATTCTTCACCTCTAGTCCTGTCCTGACTGGGCCAAGGGCTACCGCATGAACAGTCTCCTGCTTGATCTGGGTGAAGGCTTGTTGCTATTCAGGGCCCCAGTGGAAATTGTTCTTCTTGTGGGTAACCAGGTAGAGAGGGCTCACAATCTGGCTGTACTCAGGAATGTGCATTCTCCAGAAACCTATGGTGCCTAGGAAAGCTTGCGTTTCCTTCTTACTGGTCAGTGGAGACATCACTATGATCTTATTGATGACCTAGTGGGAATCTGATGCCGTCCATCTTTCCACTTCACTCTCAGGAATTGGATTTCTTGGGCAGGTCCCTTGACTTTACTCTTTTTGATGGCAAAGCTGGCTTCCAGGAGAATCTAGATGATCTTCTCTTCTTTCTCAAATACTTCCATTGCCGTGTTCCCCCAGACAATGATGTCATCTATATATTGCAGATGTTCTGTGGCTTCACCCTTTTCTAGTGCAGTCTGGATCAGCCCATGGCAGATGGTGGGCCTGTGCTTCCACCCCTGGGGCAGTTGGTTCCTGGTGTACTGCACACCCCTGCAGGTGAAAGTAAACTGAGGCTTGCATTTTGCTGCCAAAGGAATGGAGAAAAATGCATTGTCAATGTCAATTGTGGCATACCATTTGATTGCTTTGGACTTCAGCTCTTACTGGAGCTCCGGCATGTCCAGCACAGCAGTGCTCAATGGTGGAGTCACTTCATTCAAGCTATGATAGTCCACTGTCAATCTCCATTCCCTGTCAGACTTGTGCACAGGCCACATGGGGTTGTTAAAGGGTGAGTGGGCCTTGCTGACCACCCCTTGGCTCTCCAGCTCACGGATCACATTGTGGATGGACATCACGGCATCTGGATTTGTCTGATACTGCCGACGGTGCACTGTCAAGGTGGCAATTCATCCACCTTCAGGAGTCCAACAGCTGAAGGATTTTCTGATAGTCCAGGCAAGTTATTCAATTGCCTAATGCCCTCAGCCTCCACAGCAGCTATCCCAAAAGCCCACATGAGTCCTTTTGGATCTTTGTAATAGCCGTTCCGGAGGAAGTCTATGCCCAGAATACACAGGGCCTCTGGGCCAGTCACAATCAGATGTTTCTTCCATTCCTTCCCAGTCAGGCTCACTTCAGCTTCCAGCAAGGTCAACTGCTGCGGTCCCCATGTCACCCCAGCAATAGAAACATTCTTCCCCCACATGTCCCAATGACATTAAGGTACACTGTGCACCAGTATCAACCAATGCTTTGTATTTTTGTGGCTCTGATGTGCCAGGCCATCGGATCCACACTGTCCAAAAGATACGATTCTCCTGTGCCTCTTCCTGGCTAGAGGCAGGGCCCCTCTAGCCCTGGTTATCATTCCCTCTCTGGGAATATGTTCTAGAGGTTCCTTCAAGGTGATCATGTTGCCCGATATTCAGAGTAAAACACAAACCAACTAAGTTGATTTATGTGGTGCTTTATTAGGGCCCGGGGACCTGAGGACTAGCGTCCCAAGTCAGAATCCCGAAGACCCTCATTTTACAATCAGCTTTTATATCTTTTTACAACTGATTACTTCATTAGTGTACGTGCAAAACCCCACATCCCAAGTTACAATAGATACATATATCAAAATCAAATTACACTCCTTGAAGTCATAAATTTCACATGGTTGTCTGCTCCAAGACTATGGTTTAGCTCCTGTGGTCAAACTCCCACCACCAGATACCCATAGCTACGTTATACTTTAACTTAATCTCATGGAAACATCTAACAGTTTCTACCTGTTTTGTTCTTAGCTAAGCCTTTTAAGTCTCAGGAACCTCAGTACATTCCCATGGCACATTCCCAGGATTCGGGCCTACTTCTAATAGGGAAATCTTCAAGCCTTAGCACGACTACTACTACTTCATTATTTAATTTCTCCCAACCCCCCTTTGGTAACAACTCCCCCCTTTTGAGCATTCTTCAAGGATTCTGCAAGGATGCTCAATCTTCAAGTGATGGTTTCTAGATAGGTCGGCGGGGGACTCTCTCTAGGAGAAATCACTTCTTTCCTGGTCAGAGCCTTCATCACCCGACATGTATGCATGCCCTCTCTTGCAATCACTCCTAGGAGACACTTATATGCTATGACAATGAGAATCACTATTATTACAATCATTACAATATACTGTATTATAGAGGATAACCAACTTGAGACCTGGATTCCTAATGAGCTAAATAGAGCTCCTACCCAATTATGTTCTGCCTTCTTTTGGACCTTCTGCACTTGTGATTCAATTTGTTCCAATTGGCTTATATCCTTTTCCACCTCTTGGGTTACATTTGGGATATGCACACAACAATGGTCATCTCTCCCTTGCAGGTATCCACAAACTCCATGTTCCTTTAGCAAAATCATATCCAGGGCCATCCTATTTTGAACTGTCATTCTGGTGGTTGCTTGTAACTGTATATTCAAGTCCTTAAACCCCTTCTTAGTGACTGCTGCCAATCGTTCTGTTTGTCCCAATAACTTGTAAAGCATCTCTCTGTTCCTATAAGTAGTTATCGGAGCAAATAATGACTCAAGTGCCCAACCAAATTTGACTCCCTCTGATGGTTCATGCCATTCATCCTCTGGGTCTACTAATTCATCCACTTCTCTTCTTATTTGCCTCTGGGTCTTCTCCTTAGTAAGTTCGGACTGTTTCCAGAATGGACATAAAGTGGGAATTCCTAATGTAATTTGTGTCACTGAACCATCAATTGGCATATGGGTAGTCCATTGTCCATGTCCCTTAACCCAAACCAAGTTCCCTGGGCTTCTTACCGTGGTTGTTTTGCAGTCAACTCCCATTTTATTATCTCTTTTCATGGAATGATTATATCCTCTGCACTCACATCCCAGTTGTAACAGAATTCTCACAGGTAGCAAACCGATATGTTCTGGTGGGGTATCACAAGTAAAGATTTTGGTACAGTTCCAATTATCCTTAGCCTCCCTTAATTGTCTCCAATGTGCAGGAACATCTTTAGATAATTCATAACTTTGGGGTTTTTTTCTTATCCATTGAATACACTAATTTACTGGGCCTATATAACTGTATGTTTCCAATAAACTTGGTCCCCAGATTGTCTGCCACTCTTCCATAGTGGTGTGGTGAGTAACATTTTGGCATACCTTTTCATTTATCTTTTTCTTTGTTTGTATTTGCACTCTCGAACAGGGGTACGTCTCTGTTTCTGAAACTAAACAACTTCCCTTATTTCGAGGGTCCTCTACCCAACCGAGATAGCCTGGCATCTGTTGACATTGTTGCTTAGTTACCTCCTGTGGGATCAAACATCCTTCTATCCATCTTGGTATTGTGTGGGATACAAATTTACAATTCCAGGAGACATTACTAAATGCTTTGGGCATTTCTCCGACAGGTATTATTCCCCATGATATTGGGTCACCTGCTGAGTGAGGCATGGGCAGTCAAGCTGTAATGGTTGTGACATTTTGCATTTTCTCAAAATCTCGAATTAATCCTAGCACCAGATTTTCTTGCTCTGGGGTTTTTATGGGATTCCTAATTTCTGTTACCTGCCTGGTGACTCGAGTTTCTCTCATATAGACGTGAGTCATTCCATGTTCCCACCAATCATCCTCCGAGACCCAACACTAATAATTTCCTTCATCATCATTCTTCTTGGCCTGCCTGATTACTAAGACTATCATTCCAATTCTTCTCTCGATCTGATATTTGGGTCCAGATTTCAAATTTCTCTTAAACTACCACCCAAAGTCAGTGAATTTCTTTCCCCCTGTGATACAGCTTAAAATTAGGTCCCAGCCTTCTGTTGCTAGATATACACCATGCTGTGGTTTAACGCTCCCATCCAAGTGAGGATTGGCAACTACTTCCCTCAGTCCATAGTTCTCGTCACTTCCACAAGTGACTACACATAGGTATTCTCCTTCAGCCTCCCCAATTTTGGGATCAGTAATGTTGAGCCACCCTTCCCCTCTCAGTTCAACTATCTACCAGCTTATTCCAACGGTTAATCTTTCCCACATCTGGTCCGGGCCCATTTTCCACCATTTGACTTGTACTGTCCATCCACAATAATGGTCTAATTCAAAGGTGCAGTTTATTCTTAATGGGGGTCCATTGCACATGTCAACTTGTGTGTGGACCGGTACCACTGTGACAGGATTTTCCAAATTTTCCTTATTATTTATCCTTAACACTTTTACCTCGAAATTCCCATAATCAAAGCTATCTCTAATCCAAACAACGCATGTGAATGGGCCTGTATGGTTTCTCCATGTTGTGGGTACCTGCAAGGTCGTGTTCCCTCTCTGTTGTTGCTTGTCCCAGAACAAGGTAACTATTCCCTGATCCGCCACTTCCGGTCCCACTTTCCATCTGACATTTACTTCCTCGAATCCAGCTCTCTGGTTATCTGAAAACAAACAGGTTAGATTCATGCTCGCATTTTCAGGCACTACTACATACGGATCAACTACAGTAACTACCACAAAAGCATCCACATATAGGATCTGTCCCAGTAGGATGACAATTATTAGGATTTGGCTTTGAACACCATCCGGGTAGCAGATAGAGGTCGAACTTCCCACTGAGACGGAACTTTCTTGACTCTGGTGTAATGGATCCAGTTTCCAATGCCCTCGACCTTTACAGCGGTGAAAGTAGTCATGAGTACTTGGTAAGGACCTTCCCATGTTTCCTTCAGAGGTTCAGTGTTCCAGTTTTTAATATACATTTGGTCTCCTGGTAGGATATCATGAGCTGGATTTTCCAATGGCAACGGCCGATTTCACTGCAGGGCTCCTCTGATAGCTGTGAGGGTCTTATTGAGAGACAGGATATAAGTGAGTAAGATTTGGTCTCCTATCAAATGCGGGTCACCCTGATACACTGTAGCATGATAAGGTTTGCCGTACAGGATTTCATACGGACTTACCCCTACCTTCTCTCTAGGCTTTATCCTAATTCTCAACAGGGCTAGGGGCAATGCCTGAGGCCACTGGATTTTTGCTTCCTGACAAATCTTCTTAATCTGCCCCTTCAGAGTCTGGTTCATCCTTTCCACCTGTCCACTGAACTGTGGTCTCCAGGGGGTATGAAGATTCCAAGTTATCCCAAACATTCTTGCTACCTCCTGTGCAACTCCTGCCACAAAATGGGGTCCCCTGTCTGATGACATTCCTAACGGTACACCAAATCTTGGTGTAATCTCTTGTAACAATGTCTTTACTACCTCTTTTGCCTGATTTGTTCGACAGGGAAAGGCTTCCGGCCACCCGGAAAAGGTACATACATACACACACCAATATGTACTTATATCCTTGGGCTTTCGGTAATTCTGAAAAATCTACTTGCCAATAATCTCCTGGTTGGGGTCCCACCTGTAATTTTCCCATTTGCACTTGCCTCCTAGTCACAGGGTTATTTTTGATACATACCGGGCAGGTGGCGTTCACTCTCTTAGCCATTGTTAACATCTGATTTGAGATTACCTCTTTCCGCAGGAATTGAATCAGCGCTTCTGCTCCCCAATGGCATTTGTTATGTTCCATTTCCAACACTGCTCTCATGATTCTCACGGGTAGAACTACTTGTCCCGTTGATGTTACATACCATCCTTTGATGTTTTTGCGGGCTTGCACCAACTCGGCTAGTTTTTCATCTTCTGGAGAATAGCTAGGTTTTTGTTCAAGGTAAGAAGCAGCTGGGTTAGTCCGTACGGGCAATAATGCTAATTGAGTCCATACTTCTCGGGCTACCTGTTTGGCTGCTTTGTCTGCCAGCTGGTTTCCTTGATGTTCCTTTCCCATCCCCCTCTGATGTCCTTTTACATGCATTACTGCCACCTCCCGGGGTTTGTGGACCGCTTCAAGTAGGGCTAGGATTTGCTCACGGTGTTTGACCTGTGCCCCTTACGAGTTCAAAAGTCCCCTTTCTTTCCACAAAGCCCCGTGCACATGGATTACTCCAAAAGCATATTTGGAGTCTGTCCAGATATTTGCTCTTTTTCCTTGACTTAAAATCAAGGCTCTTACCAAAGCCCATATTTCTGCCTTTTGGGCTGATGTTCCTGGGGTCAGAGCCTTAGCCTCTATGACTTGGTTTAGGGTTACCACAGCATACCCAGCATACCGGGTTCCATTTTCAACGAAGCTGGAGCCATCAGTGAACAGTTCCCAGTCGGGGTCCTCCAAAGGCTCATCTCTCAAGTCTTGTCGACTAGCGAATACCTGTTCAATGGTTTCCACACAATCATGTACCAGTTCTCCTTCATCCTGTTGAGCTTGGAGAAATTCTGCTGGATTAAGACAGTTAGTTGTTTTTAATTTGATGTCGTCTTGTTCCCTCAACTGTGCCTGGTACTGTAACATACGGCTAGACGACAACCAATGCCCCCCTTTTTGTTCCAGTACTGCAATTACCATGTGGGGAATATACACTTCAATTTTCTTTCCCAAAGTCAATTTCCTGGCCTCCTGTATCAGAATCACAGTGGCTGCCACAGCTCTTAAGCAGCTAGGCCATCCAGCACTCACGGCATCCAACTGCTTTGAGAAGTATCCCACTGGGCGTTTCCACGATCCCAGCTTTTGTGTGAGTACTCCCACTGCCAGCCGCTGCCTTTCATTAACATACAGTTGAAAATCCTTTGTGAGGTCCGGCAAACCTAGGGCAGGTGCTTCCCTCAATGCCTGTTTCAGTGCCTGGAATGCCCTTTCCTGGATTCTTCCCTACTTTAGCTCAGGTTCTTTTGCAGCTTCATAGAGGGGTTTGGCTTTCAGGCCAAAGTCTGGAATCCACAGCCGACACCACCCCACCATCCCTAGAAAAGATCTCAGTTCCTGATGATTTCGGGGCGTAGGAATGGCACAGATTGTTTGTATCCGGTTAGTACCCAACCTCCAGGTCCCCTGGGAGATTTCGCAACCCAAATATATGACTTTATCTCTTACCAGTTGGGCTTTTTCTTTAGACACACGATATCCAGCTTGTCCCAGCATATTCAATAGTCCGATGGTTAGGCGCAAGCACACCTCTTGCTCTACAGTGGCCAGGAAAATGTCATCAACATATTGCAATAATACATAAGAGAAAGGAGACTCCCATACCTGGCTGATTTTCCATTCCTCTAATTCTCGAGCCAACTGGTTCCCAAATATAGTCGGACTGTTCTTGTACCCTTGCGGCAAACGTCCCCAAGTTAGCTGTTTCTTCCGTCCTGTGTCTGGGTCTTCCCACTCAAAGGCAAACAATTTTTTACTTTCAAATGCCAGAGGGATGCAGAAAAACGCGTCCTTTAAATCGATTACAGTGAACCACTGAAATTTTTCAGACACAGATGTTAGCAATGTATAAGGGTTAGCCACCACCAGATGGATATCCTTTGTGATATTATTAAATGCTCTTAAATCTTGAACCAGTCTGTATTTTCCATTCGGTTTCCTCACTGGGAAGATTGGGGTATCGTATTCCGATTCACATTCTTGCAGAATTCCTAATGCCAAAAACTGAGTTATCATTGGGGCTACCCCTTTCCTAGCTTCCAGCTTTAGTGGGTACTGCTTTAATCTAACTGGACGGGCCCCTTCCTTCAACTCCACCACTACAGGTTGTGCAGCTTTTGACTTACCCGGAACTCCAGACTCCCAGACCCATGGTACTACTGCCTGCTCTATTTCTTCAGGTATACCTGTTGTTTCTACTTCTTTTATCACAAACAACTGGGATAAGTTTTCTTCTGGGATTTCCAATTTAACCCTTCCTTCTTCAAAAATTATTCTCGCATTCACTCTTGATAATAAATCCCTTCCTAGCAATGATTCTGGACTATTAGGCATGTACAAGAATTGATGATCAAATTCTTTTCCCCCAAATCTTATATCTAATGGGCGTAAAAACGTCCTTTCCTCTACCTGTCCCATAACCCCCACCACCTGGATAGTAGAATCACTTAAGGGTCCCATTAGTGTATTTAAAGCAGAATGTGTAGCTCCAGTATCTATCTTAAATTGTCTGGGCTCCCCCCCCACCTCAATTATCACTTTCAGATCCTGATCTAGTCAGCTGCTTTGATTTTGAGTGTGGTAACTCCCCATCATAAAGACTTGTGCGACCTCTTGTGGATTATTGCAGAAAGGATTTAGTCCCTGTCCCTGCTCATTCCCTCCACCCTGGGAAAATGGACCCTCATTTTTCCAGTGGCCTCTATTTTTGCATATAGCACATTGATTCCATGCCAACCTAGTTGTTCCCTGTCCCATTATACCATTTCCAAATCCTCTCCCCGCAACCGATGCTGGATTTCCTCCCCCTCTTCCCCGGCCCTGACCTTGTCCTCTTCCCCTGGAGTTTCCCCCTCTAAAATTTCCACTCGTTACCTGTTGTAAGATTGCCAGCATACTTGCTTGCTGCCTTTTCATTGTCTCCTTTTCTCTGTTATTATAAACTTTCCATGCCACCTCCAACAACCTTTCTAAGTCCCTAGTTTCTTCCCCCTCTAATTTTTGCAACTTCTTACGGATATCCTCCTGAGACTGTCCCATAAATATCAATGCCAATTGCAATTTTCCCGCTTCCCCCTCTACATCCAAATTTGTGTATCGTCGGGCGGTCTCCTTTAATCTTTCCAAAAACGCTGAGGGCGACTCACTTTTTTCCTGCTTAACTGAGTACAATTTTGACTAATTCAAGGTTTTAGGTATCCCATTTCGCACTCCTTCCACCACCAGCTCTTGATAAGTTCTAAGTCTTCGCATCCCTTCCCCTGAATTTGGGTTCCACTCTGGGTCTTCCCTTGGTACCAAATCATTCACATTGCCCCCTGCCAATCGCAACCGAACCATGTCTCGAGCCCGCTCAGTCATTGCTTTAAAAACCATCTCTTTTTCCGTTGAGTCCAGAATTGTATCAAGCAAAACCTGCAAATCATTCCAATCGGGATTCTGAGTTTTAATCACCATCTTAATCACTCGAGCCATGCGCTCCGGATCTTCCCGATACGTCCCCGTTGATTGTTTCCAAATCATCAAATCATTAGGGGAAAATGGGACCTTTACCATAACCTTCTCCCCCTCGGGACCTGCCACCGCCTCTCGTAATGGGGCCATTAAACGGGGTTTATTTACCTCCCCTTCTTTCTCCCTTTCTCGTCCCTTCTCCATCATCCGCCCCCTTCGAGTCCTTTCCCATAATGGACTCCGTGGTGCAATTGTTTCCTCCCGTATGGTTTCCTCAGTCCCTGCTTCCCTTTCTTTCCTTAATTCATCATCCTTCCCTAACGGGGGTGCACTGGGGAGGGTCAACGCCGCTACTGGGGGTACCAGCATTGAGACATCCTCTTCAGGTTCTGTAAACTTTACTGAGCACTCTTTACACTCTCGGGTTTGGTTTTCTCACCCGAGATTCCGGCTGTTAAGAGTCCTTGGCCCTCTAAAAGCCCTGAGCCGCATCGCGTGAAAAAGCAGAGTCTCCAAGGCCTTGTTTTCAGGTTTCTCGTGTTGTTTATTATTTGATATCTCAAAGTTTTCTCTGCACCCAGCCGAGGTCCGGACAGTGGCTGGGACACGAGGCAACTGCCCCTCAGTGAGGCAGTGCTCTACTCTTATACAGATAACTACGTGTCCATTATTTACTAATTTGTGCCAATGCCTAGTGCCTATACTAGAAAGGTCACTTGTACCTTAACCCAATCCCCTCAAACTACTTTGTGTCATCACTACCTCAGAAGATGGAGGACGAGGAAGAAGGAGAAGAACTTAGGGCAACACCCTAAATCCTCCATCTTGTCCCCCATTTACCTCTATACTAAGAATCCTAAAACTACAAAATTTTTCACCCCGTGCTGTGCTAAGCTACTATTTTCATACCCTTGAGGTTTGCAGTTCTTCTCCTAGTGCTGGAAGCTTTTCCCATGGACTAAAATCAAACTCGGTGTCTTTCCGGGCTGTGTGCCAAGGTCTCCAACCCCCCTGGACCGGCTTCACACCCCCCTGTCCAGGGCTCAAATTCTCTTCCTCAGGTCCCAGGTCACCCAAAGGGATGCCCTGGCCTCCGACATTACACTTTTTCCATTCTTTACATCCCACACATTCATCATCTACAGATTTTAATACCATTATACCACATTCCTTCTGCCACTCAGGCTTTTCTTTCAGGTAATAAAACAAATCCAAATATGGTATCTCATCCCACTTCTCATTATCTTGTAAATAATGCATCAAAGGAGTAATGATATCAGGGTTCAAAGTACCATTCCTGGGCCACTGCATTCCTTCAGTCTCATACATGGGCCAAATATAATTACAGTAATCAATCAATTTCCTTTTACTCAGTTCTTGACCAAAACTACCTTGTTTCCAATGCTGTAATAAACATCCTAGAGGCGAATCATCATTTATTTCTATATTAGTACTAGTTAATGCTTTAAACGTTTTAAATGGCATAGTCATACACACACTCACTCTCACTCTTACACCACAATTCAGTTACCAATAGTCCACTATAATCCACTATTCTTGCCTTGCTCGTCACTGCGAGTGGCAAGTACTGGTCCTGCGCAGCTTTCGCCGCGTCTGACGGCCAGTGCCTAGGCTCCCCAACCTTTAGACGTCTTTTGCCCAACCGTGCGAGGATCACTGCCTCGTCTTATTCGGCAGGCTTACCCAAACCAAGGAATAAAGCACCTTTTCGGGCTTACCTTTTACAGTCGTCCGTCAGGCGCGGGGTCGGGCACGGGTTGATGTCTCCCCAGAAATCACCTGGTGCCGGCGTGGAGTGGATCAGCTCGTGAACCGCCCCAGCAACCTCCGGAGTCCTGCTGCGGTCTCCAGAAAACTGTTGCCCGATATCCAGAGTAAAACACAAACCAACTAAGTTGATTTATGCGGTGCTTTATTAGGGCCCGGGGACCTGAGGACTAGCGTCCCAAGTCAGAATCCCGAAGACCCTC
>JANPWX010004918.1:0-19065 GCA_024734555.1 Trochalopteron elliotii
ATAAGACTCCTACACCTCTCTACTCTGCCTGGCTATCTCACCCCCCCTGCCCCCGTCTCCTACTCTAACACCGCTTATGGTAATTAAAGATCCCAGGATGCAACACCTCAGGAAAATTGGGACAACTTCCAAAACAAACAGTAATTAAGACTCTTTAACAACAACTTAAAATAAAAAGAATAATAACAATAAAGACTGAAGAGTACAGACCAATTGATGCCAGGACCTTTTGATCTCGCCGTGACCAGAAGAGCAATCTGAACATCCGACTCATCAGTGGAAATCACATTGGACTTGGAATTGTTGGGAGCATGCTCCCGTGAGGGGGGAGGCTAATTCCCCACTCAGCTGTGTGCAGCAGCAGAGTGTCCAGCCCCCCCCTCCTTCTCAGCACTGCGGTGGAGGCCATCCCACCCCCCCTGAGGCGCCTGCTTCTAAAAGAGCTGATACTTTAATAAAGGCATTTAAAGGAGGAAACATCATCTCCTGCCCAATTTTTCTCATGTGGATTAGTTTCAGCTATCTGGAATACCAAACATACAGTTTTTCTTACATTTTAAGTGACACTGTCACCTACTTTCAGGCCCAAAGGAGAGATGGAAAAGAAGATTTCTAAATCATTTACACCTTGGTCCAATGCTTTTTAAGGAAGAAGGGAGGAGCTCAAGGAGGCTTAAGCATTTTTTTCTGCAGACCTACAACTTCAGTCAGTAACACTGTGTTAATTCAAGAGAGCTGAAAAGCAAAATTGGTTGTAACAAAATGAGCAACTGGCCAGTTTATTTCTAAGATGGGTTAATTGGAAAACAGTGCAAATCAGTGTGATGAATGACACAAAACAAATTGGAAACAAAATGCTACCATCCGTCTTATCAGTTTTAAGGAGATAGGACCTCAAGATTTGTTCCAGCCTTTAAAAAAAAACCTCTCCCCCAGCCCCTCAACCCAATCCAAACCTCAAATGAATTTAGTTTTAATAAGCTATGGTGCTAAGAAAAATTTGTTTCTAAAAATAACAAGCTATATGTTTACAGTATCCCTTTAACACCACAGTCTTGAAATTATTTTTGTAAATAAATAACAGAATAGAAACACAATATTTTCTTTGTGGAGACTTTTTTTGTTTGGTTTGTTGTTTTGGGGGGGTTGTCATTATTTGAAGTTTCCTTGGCAATAAGCCAATTCAAAGATTTCAGAAAAAGGGAATATCAATTGGCTTGTGAATCATTAAATAATTCCTGTTCATACTCCTTTGCCGGAATTTTCCCTCCCCACTCTCATTTTAATATTCATTTTGCTATGTCAGGTATTGAGTGTACTGCATGACTTAAAAAAAATGAAATTAAGTTGAAAGTACCTATTTCAAATTTCAACAACTGACTTCTTTTTTTAAAAAACATTGTTACTGCTATGGAGCAGTGTCCTGTTCAGTCATTGTAGTTAATCATTTTAATTGGGCTGTGGAAATGGAGCTATTTACCCAATAGTTACCCAATGGCTAAGAGACAACTTGAATGAGAAATATACAATTTGAACTGACCATTTAAAGAGAGAATTTGTCACACACAGTTTGCATCCATGAAGACTGAGAGGTTTATAATTACATTATATACAAATTTTTTTTTTTTTATTATTAACGCGACCACAATTTGGAGAACATGTCCAAAGTGGCATTAATACAATTGCAGTGGTGATACCCTTTGAATAGTTTTATTTTCAGATAAGAACACTTATTCCTTTTCATTTTTAAGAAATAATTGCCAAGAAAGGACCTATTTTCTATAGATTTTTCTGCTATATATTTTTTTAAAACAATCTACTTTATCTATTTTCTTTAAAAGAACATATCAAGGCATTGTTACCCAATGCAAATTATTCAGATCCTGGGTTTCCCATGATTTTAATGGGAATTGCAGGTGGTAAGAACTGGTAGGTTTGGACCTTGTTTTTTTCTCTGTTTTTTCGGTCCTATTTTTTTCTTTTATCTTTTTTATACTATTTTTTCTTGTGATTTTGCCCATGTTTGCTATAATTCTATTCCCCAGAACTGTCTTGCTGTTCTCATCTCATATATACCAAGCATCAAAACAACTTGGCTGATTGGATGGCCCCTTTTTCACATGCCATCACCTAGTTGCTTCATAGAAATGTGCTGTCATAACTGAATATCCATGTATACTTTATGGTTAAATGATGTGGCATTTCATCGCTCCTTGGGCTAGCACTTGTAATGAGTGCGCATGCATGTAAGGCTCTACTTTTCTATTGCCTATATTGCAACTAATTGTAAGTAAGCAAATAAATGAGAAAGTACTATACAGTTCTAGCAGAAGTCACATTTTGGGTTATGCTGCCCCAAAGCTTGGTAGGTGTATAAAACTAGGAAAAAAAAAAATCAAACTTATCACAACCAATATCAGAGTTGAGAAAGCTACACTACTTTTTTTGTTGGGTTTTTTGGGTTTGAGAAAGCCGAGGGAACCCCAAAATAAGTGAGAAGTTGGCAAGAGCAAAAACACAGATACAACCAGTATGGTCAGTGCTACGTTCTCCATTTATTCTGGCCAAAATGGCAGGTTATATACACTTCTAGATAGTTTACTCTACAGGTGCATCCTCATTGGCATACAGCACAGGGAAAAATGCACACATTGTTGAACAAACTCTTAAGGCAGCTACTGTGTCCCCACCAAGTGCTATACTTATTGTCTACTAGAAAAACCCTCTGCTCCTTGTTAACACCTTAAGGGGTAATTCTCACTGCGCCACAGACTTGGCAGCTGAATTTCCACCTGTGTCACCAAGGCCCAGTCTGGATGATTCACTCACAGTCCAAATACAAATTATATCCACTGTCCCTAAGAAATTCTGCAACAGGTTTGTTTTTGGTTTTTTTTTTACAGTGATTTCTACTATGGTAAAGTTAGTCTTAGTTTCACCTGGCCCACCAAACAGAATCAGTCAAGCATGCAGCCCTAGTAACAACATTCAGCTCTTTGCAAGGATGACTTCCTGCCTTCCAGGTATGGTATGAGAACAGAAGTGCTGAGATTCTAGTTAGTTTTGGAAACTGCAAAGTAGACAGTCTCCCCAAATTTGGCACACACGCATAGAGCCCTCCTTACCCCTCTTTCCCACACCCTTCCCTGCTCTTTCCTAGGCGGGGGCTGAGGCCAAATGCAAACCCTGGCTGGCACAGCTCTCTGCTAGGGGTTCTGGCTGCTAAAGGCATGAGTGAGTTTGGTGCTGCCACAGGGTTGAAGCAGACTGTGTGTCTCCAGTCCCTCAGTCCTGGAGTACCCTGCTACCAGCAGCCAACATCCAAGAAGGTGTACCAGCCTTAGGAAAGGCCTTCACTTTTGCATCCTCTGCCTTTCTGATGCTGCTTCACTTTCATATCCTCTTTTTCCTCCTGCAGGGACTTATTTTTTCTTTTCCCAACCTGGGGCTTCCGGAGTGGAGGGAAAGGGGGTGGAGGAGGGGGAGGAAGGAGAGGAGGTAGTGGTGGTGGCATCTCTTGAGCCATGTGCATGACCCTCAATAGTGGCCATGATTTTATCTTGAGTGGCTGCTTGCTTTAATATTAAAGGGTTGGGTGTTGGTCTCTGACCTCTTTTGCTGGGGAGGTAAATGTATTTTTCCAGAACAGGCATTTGGTCTTTGGAGTTTTCATGAAAGGAAAGAGGTTGCTTCTGGGGATGCCCCCTCTGCTTCTTGATGAAGTTATTGCCTGTCTTTGATTGTCTCTGCAGCCACTTGGCTTTCAGGATCTTGTTCACATGATCCAGGTTCTTCTTTGTGGACAGGATCTTGGTGTAGTTGCACATCTTGCACAGCTCGCACTGGATGGCTTCAACTTCACGGCGCTTGAACCTTTTTTCAGTGGTGATCTGGCTGTTGGGAGACAAGAAGAGAAACAGGGCTAGGTCAAATAACAGTGAATGGAAACTCTCCTTTGCCTGCTTTCAGCATCATGAAGACTAGATACTTTCAAGTCCAGTAGGCTGAATATAACAACTGAAGAAGAGATGGTTGTGAGAAAGGATTCTGAATAGAAAAATCTTTAAAAACTTTTAAACATTATTACAGTCCCAGAAGAATGGCTGTTGCCTGCTTTTTTACTGTGCTGGATGAAAACACAACTTTGACTACTAAGCAGTCTTCAGAGATATCTCTCTGTCTTTCCCCTCTTCTAAAGCAACAAAGCTTTTCAATAGTAATGTTTTACGATAGGTTTGCTTCATTCTCATTTCTAAACCTTTTGTTGGAGGGAAGGAAGTTTAGTATAGCTGTCTTATTGGCCCACCATAACTATTAAATTTTCTGTACCCCGGGCATATACTCCTGATGTCTTCACCCCAGCCTTTAATTCTTGCCATGGACACCAGTTAGTATGGAAAGTGTTTGTTACTGGAACTAGTGAGTACAGACAAGCTGTGTGGTTCACTTCAACTGTGGCAAATTCATTACCCCGCCTGGGTTTCTTTACTATCATCTTCATGGATACTAGCTGAAACTACTCAGTCATATAATTGACTTTAATGGCCCCCAAAGTAAGTTTATTCCAGGTTCAGATCACTTACTTTAGATCTGAATGAAGTCCAAAGTAGTTAAGTCTCTTACCAAGGTCACGTTGGGAATCATTGTCAGAGCTGGAAAGAGTACCCAGTATTTCTTGGCTCCTGGTCCTTTGCTTAGGACAAGAGACCTTGCTTGTTTTGCCTAAATTGTCTCATTGTCTTACTGAACATGGCATCTGTTCAGAATTCAGAATTTGCACACAGATTAGAAGTAACTCCTCCTTTGTGAGAGAGACAATGTATTAATTCTGCTGTTGCAATAACTGGTGCTTCCTTTCACTCCTAACATATCTGTTCTATGCTGCTGGAAAAGAAATGATGGAGTTCAGAATTTCTTTTCGTTAAAGAATAAAACATCTCACTAAATTAACCTCAGCTCACATCTACTTGCAAACTTAATTTACACCTGACTGTAGTAAAGCACCCCACACCCCCAGCAGGTGTTTTCAAATAGGGAAGGAGTTTCAGTTTACCTTTAGACATTTTAGGATGTTTACCTAGAATTTTCCATACCCTCCTGACAGTAATTGGCTCAGTGCCAGCATGAAAGCATTGATTGGGCTGGGAGAGTGTAACTCAAAGCCTCTTGCTGATCTCATTGGGCCAAGAGCCAAATAGCCCACCTAAACTATTAAGTACTAAAGAGAAAGAACAAAGAAGTTCCACGCTTTTCGAGGTGTTGTAGCAAGTAGGAGACTTGTCTCTATATTGTGTTTGGCTTTGCCTTTGTTTTTGTATTATTTTCTTTCCTTATTAAAACCTTTTTTGCTTTTTCAAGACACACTTGATCATGCCGTCTCGCTAATTGGTTTTAGCCACTTCTCTGCAAGGGCTGGACCCTCAGAGGTTTTGAGAAAACCCATACCTGACTGTCAAGCAGTCATTTGGGTTTGAAATCCTTGAATTTTCCAGAGCAGCCAAGATTTCAAGAAAAGTTCATCTGGGGTTTTTCAATCCCATCATGGCTAACAGGCTAATCTTCTAGCAGTATTTAAATAAAGTTGCTACTGTAGCATTTTCTGTAGATAACCAGGAGCTGTCAAGTGGTAGACTCTCCTCTTGCTCATTACGGGCTATGACAGATTCAGCATACAAACCTCACATGCTGGCCTCCCCTCTTGGAGAACATAAATTATCATCTCTTATACCACCATGTTGCTTGGATCCAGCAAAGAGCTTGAGCAAGCAAACCCAAGTTACAATATAAGTAGGAGTGAGTCAGAAACAAAACACAGACATATGCTCTCCTATAAATAAAGACCTGGGATGGCAAACTTCCTTCCTAAACTGAGGGGCCCAGAACTGGACACAGTACTCAAGATGCGGCCTCACCAGTGCCAAGTACAGGGGAAGAAGGACCTCCCTGGTCCTGCTGGCCACACTGTTCCTGATACAGGTCAGGATGCTGTTGGCCTTCTTGGCCACCAGGGCACACTGCTGGCTCATGTTCAGTCTGCTGTCGACCAGTACCTGCAGGTCCCTTTTTGCCTGGGCACTGTCCAGCCACACCGTCTCCAGCCAATAACACTGCAGGGGATTATTGTGGCCAAAGTGCAGGACTCGGCACTTGAACTTATTAAACTTCATCTTATTGGACTCTGCCCATCCATCCAACCGTTCCAGGTCTCTCTGCAGAGCCATCCTACCTTCCAACAGATCAACACATGCTCCCAGCTTGGTGTCATCTGCAAATTTACTAATGAAAGATTCAATATCCTCATCCATGTCATCAATAAAAATATTAAACAAAACTGGCCCCAATACAGACCCCTGAGGTACACCACTGCAAATTTACTAATGAAAGACTCAATACTCTCATCCATGTAGTCAATAAAAAAATTGAACAGGACTGGCCCCAGCACAGATCCCTGAGGGACCCCACTAGTGACTGGCCACCAGCTGGATGCAGCACCGTTCACCACCACTCTTTGGGCCCGGCCATCCAGCCAGTTCTTAACCCAGTGAAGAGTGCACCTGCCCAAGCCATGGGCTGCCAGCTTTTCCAGGAGTATACTGGGGGAGACAGTGTCAAAGGCCTTGCTGAAGTCCAAATAGACAACATCCACAGCCCTTCCTGCATCCACCAGGCAGGTCACCTGGTCATAAAAGGAGATCAGGTTGGTCAAACATGACCTACCTCTCCTAAACCCATGCTGGCTGGGCCTGATACCCTGGCCATCCTGTAAGTGCTGCATGATGACACTCAATATAAACTGTTCCAATACCTTATCGGGTACTGAGGTCAGGCTAACTGGCCTATAATTTTCAGGATCCTCCTTCCTACCCTTTTTGTGAATGGGCATCACATTGGCCAGCTACCAGTCATCTGGAACCTCACCAGTGAGCCAGGACTGTTGGTAAATGATGGAGACCGGCTTCACAAGTTCATCTGCCAGCTCCCTCATCACCCTGGGATAGATCCCATCTGGTCCCATAGATTTATGAATGTGGCAGCAAACCTTGTGTTAGAGATAGAAATGAGATGAAACACACACTCTTGTTCAACAGCGTGAAAAGGTCCCGGTTTATTCTTCCTCACAGCTCAGTCAACAGACTCCAACTCCAGTAGACTGACTAGAGCAGACTCCCACTGTAGGCTTCCCTTGCAGACTCTGACTGCAGACTGACTGCAGGCTTCAACTGCAGACTCAGACTGACCTCACAGCAGACCCCTCACAGCAGCAATTCTCTCTCCCGTTTGGTCAGACCTCCTGTTTGGCCAGTCCTCCCCCAACCAGCTAACCCACTCTTTTATCATACTCATCCTTACTGGATATAGCTGTGACCTATTAAGGGCAAGGCTGGTTTTGGTAATTAGCACAGCTGTGACTTATCAGGGGTGAGGTTGCCTGTAGTCCATTCTCCTACATATGAACATCCAAGCGGTTCAGCAGTTCTCTGACTGCCTTCTCCTGGATAACAGGGGGACCATTCTGCTCCCTGACACCATCTACCAACTCAGGAGGACAGTTGTCCTGAGGACAAGCTGTCTTCCCACTAAAGACCGAGGTAAAGAAGGCATTAAGCACTTCTGCCTTCTCCCCATCTGCAGTTACTAAGTTCCCTCCTGCATCCAGTAGAGAACAAAGGTTGGTCTTACCCTTCCTTTTGCCATTAATATATTTGTAAAACCATTTTTTATTATCCTTTACAAAAGTTGCCAAATTAAGTTCCAACTGAGCCTTGGCCTCTCTAATTTTTTCCTACATGCCCTAGCAACCCCCTTAAATACCTCCTGAGAGACCTGACCCTCCTTCCAAAGATGATACATCCTCTTTTTATTCCTAAGTTCCTTCAAAATGTCCTTGTCCATCCAGACTGGATGTTTGCCTCATCGACTCATTCTTCGGCACATAGGGACAGTCTGTTCCTGTGCCCTCAAGATCTCTGTTTTGAAGCATACCCACCTTTCCTGAACTCCTTTGTTTTTAAGGGCTGCTTCCCAAGGAATTCTCTGAATAAGTCTCCTAAATAGGCCAAAGTCTGCCCTCCGGCAGTCCAGTGTAAAAGTCTTATTGATGCTCCTCCTCATTTCACCAAATAGCGAGAACTCTATAATTTCATGATCACTGTGCCCCAAGTGGCCTCCAACCACCACATCTCTCACCAGCCCATCTCTATTTGCAAACAACAGGTCTAACATAGTCACTCCCCTGGTGGGCTCACTCACCAGCTGTGACAAAAAGTTGTCCTCCACACACACTAAAAACTTCCTGACTGCCTCTTTTCTGATGTATTAAGCTTCCAGCAGATGTCTGGTAGGTTAAAGTCACCTACAAGAACAAGGGCTGGTGATCCTGAAACATTCTCCAGCTGCTTGTAGAATAAATTGTCCACCTCTTCTTCCTGGTTGGTTGGACAATACAAGCCTCCCAGTAGGATGTCAGCCTTGTTGGCCTTCCCCTTAATTCTTACCCATAGGCATTCAACTTCATCATCTTTAGTTTCAATACCCATGGCATTGAGAGCCTCCCTAATATAAAGGGCCACCCCTCCACCTCTTCTCCCTTTCCTGTCTCTTCTGAAGAGCTCGTAGCCATTCAGTGCAGCGCTCCAGCTATGTGAGTCATCCCACCACGTTCCATGATGGCGACTACATCATAGCTTTGCTGTTGTACCGTGGCTTCCAGCTCTTCTTGTTTGTTACCCATGCTACGTGCATTGGTATACATGCACTTCAGCTGGGCTACTGATTTCACCCCTAACTCAGGCTTGCCACCCTTGCCACCTCTACTTCCAGACAGCCCAGCTGCATCCCCTTCCCCCTTCAAACCTAGTTTAAAGCCCTCTCAATGAGTTCTGCCAGTTCATGAGCTAAAATCCTTCTGCCCTTAACAGAGAGATGGAGCCCATCCAGTTCCAGCTGGCCAGGTGCCATAACAGTTGCCCCATGATCAAAGAACCCAAAATTCTGCTGATGACACCATCCCTTGAGCCACTTGTTGATAACGTGGGCTCTCCTATTCCTTTCATCATTTTTCTCTGCCACCAAAGGGACTGAACAGAACACTACTTGTGCTCCTGCCCTATCAACCACTTGACCCAGTGCCCTAAAGTCCCTTTTAATTGCCCTGATGTTTCTCTTTTCAGTGTCATCACTGCCAGCCTGGAGTATCAGCAGTGTGTAATAGTCAGAGGACCGAATCAGCCCAGGGAGTCTCTCAGTAATATCCCATACCCAGGCCTCAGGGAGGCAGCAGACCTCCCTGTGAATGGGTCCAGTTGACATATGGGGCCCTCTGTTCCCCTCAGGAGGGAGTCACCTACTACAACTACCCTTCTTTTCTTTTTAATGTTAGAGATGGTGATCCGTCTGACAGATGAAGCATAATTGGGAGGCTCACTGTGCAGATCATTTTCTTCTGCATCATCTGGCTGACCCTCTAGATCCAGGGTCTCATACCTATTCTGAAGTGGCACCTGGGTAGGTGATGGAGGTCTGGAGGAGTTTTCATTACCTCCCTGAATAGGAACCAAACCTCCCCAAACAGGATAACTAGTTGCATAAAATTCCTCTCAAGGAGGTTGGCCCTAAAAATTGTGAATGCAAAAGCCCTAAGGGCAAGTGGCAGTGAGCTGTTTTTCAGACATTTGATCAAAAAAGGTTAAATTCCTGTCACAGAAAATTATTACTGTCACCTGGCTTCACTGGTGATTGACATATATAGTCCAAATATTTCCAGCCCTAAGCATTCAACTCCTCACAGAACCTGAGAGTTGCTTCAAGTCAGAAGATCAAAGAAGCCAAACATTTAGCATACTCTTCATATTCACTGTCCACCTTTTGATTTTATTGCTATTGTCAGGGCACATTTTCAAAACCTTTTTTTTTAATTACCATATTCAATATGCAAAGCTTTTTCCCAGAAAGTAAAGCTGAAATTTTTCAGTTGATGATGGAAATATTGAATATGGGAAATTTAGCAGAAATACAGGAAAAATTGCAAGGTTCATAGTGATATCAGATTTCGTATTACTCTCAACTTTCATTGGAAAGAAAGAAATTCAAAGGAGAGGAAACAAATTTGAAATAAAGCATTAGCCAAGTATCTGCAAAGATTTGATGTCTTTACTAAGATTTATTTGTAACCAGTTGTTTCTGCAGATTAGTATTACCTCCTCCTTGCGATCAATGGAGATCTGGTCTGTACAGTTGGTAGAGCATGACCTCAATTTCTAAAATGGGAACTCAGTGCAATTTAAGGTGACATCCTTCTGACACCCTCATCCTGGATAAGGAAGGTGCAGGACTCCTGTCCATCCTGCAAATCCAATTAATATCTTAGGCACCCAAGAGGTCTAGATCCAAGTATCCTGAGTGGAGCCTGATGGTGAGTAGACTGCCTCAGTGGAGCAAAGGTGGGCAATTGCTTTCTGCCAAACTGCCTAGTTCTCCAAAATTAACTGACATGCAGACAGTTATGGGCAGATACCTACACTTGCATGTAAATCTGTAAGCTGAACATCACTTTCAGTATCTTCCTTCATGCTGTTTTGCAAGCTGATAGTCTGTTTCCTTTTGGACTGAAACACATTTTCTTATTTAGAAAAAAAACTTTTGTGCTGTTCTATTCTTACTGCACTCATTTTTCCTGCATAAATGATTTGGGGTGTTTATGACTTTCTCAGGAAGCTCGTTAGAAGCTCCTAATAATGCTTTTGCTTTTCTTCCTATCAAGCCTTTGAAATTGCAAGCTCTAGAATGTATTTGAGTTGTTACATAATCTGTCAATAGAATGCACGTACTGAATAAGTAATATGCTTTCAAGTCTGGCTATTTAAAGGACAGATTAGGAAACCCTAATTTTGACTTAACTCTTATTTTGACTATTAAGAGTCAAGGACATCTGATTCTACATTTGGTGTACGGAGACTGTGCAGAAAAGTGTCTGATGGGTCTGCAGGAGGAAGATTTGATGAGGCATGCATATGACAAAATAGCAGGGAAATCTGCCAAAGTAAACCACTACTGAACTGAGAGACATTAGGTGTTATCAACTCATCTGGAAGCTCTTGATGAACAATCTTTGATATAAAATATTTTCCTATATTGCCATATGACATACTGCTCTGCTGAAAACCAAAGCTAAGTACTAATGTTTTTCACTTTGTCTGGACAGACCTTGTCCAACCCTGGACTCAAGTTTGTATGTGTTGGCTTTAGGTTTTGCTGTTGTTTTCCTGCACATATTTTCCTGTTTGAACATGGAAATCTTGCTTTGGGAGGAAGACTTTCACCTTGTTCTATCTGGTAGAATTCATTTAGAAGGGTAGAAGAGGAGGTAAGGAATAGTAACACTATGTCTGCATGAAAAAGAGAATATGCTCCTACAGAGATGATATGACGTGGCAATCTCTATGTGCTGGGGATGCATGGGAGGACACTCTTTTGCCTTTGCACAGTTATCTTGCTACACCTCCCCAGGCTGCATGCCTCCATAAAGGGATGAAACTTTGGCAAAATCCAGTCAAACATTAAGAGAAACTAGAAATACTTGATGCAGCACAGGCGCTTGTACTTTTCTTTCATTCTTTTCCCACCCTCCAAACTACTTCACCTAGATGCCCCAAACAAGGAAGAACCAGTGTTAGTTTTAAAACACAGCTTTACACATTTAAAATAAGGCACATGGAGGCCTGATGTTTCTCCCTTCCCTGGGATACAAGGATGCAGTGAGGCTTCATCTCACAGGCAAAGACATATTGAAATGGCCACAGGCCATGCTGGGAAGTCACACAGGATTGATTTGATGCTAGAAATAGCTTCTGAGGCAAAAAGACAAATCTCTACCCAAAATATACATTTCCCAGGGTGGCTTGGAGCAGGCTGAAGGACCCATTCCAGTACTGTGGTGTTGAACAAAGAGGTGAGTCCAGGTAGATCAGACCCTTTAGAAGTTCTCCATTGGTCCCCTAACTTTATTCTGGAAAGCTCTGTTATGGCTGAAGCTCTAAAATCCTTCTTGCCTGTCATTCTCAATCCCTTCAGAACTGCCTGTCGTGGTTGGAAAGCAAAACAAGTGAGAGGCTCCAAGTCAGAAATACAATTTAATAGGAAGAAGAAAAAAAGGGTAAAATAAAATAAATGCAATAATACAAAAGACCACTGACAGAGTCAGAATACAACTTGAGCGGGATGATGGAAGCAGTGATCCCATAGAAAGGTCTGGTAGCTCTGATCCTCTGGGAATCCAGTGGGTAAGGGCCCCTGTACTGTCCCGAATCCCAGATTATATCCAGGTGAGAATGCTTGGCTCCTCCCCCTGGGCGGAGCACCTCACAATGGGATAATGAGTCATACAGGGGGTCCTTGATGGTCCATTAAAGTGAGATAACTATGATATCTATGAGTCATGCAGCAGGCCATTAACAGAAGACCCATTAACAGAAGACCCATTAACAAAAGACCCATTAACAAAAGACACCTTAACAGAAGAGGGAAGGGGAACCTGGAAGAACACTGCTTCAGCATTTGGTTTCAACAGTTCATGAAGATGGTGATAGAATACTTTGTGCATATCTTATACTACAACCCAGGACATTGCCTGAGGCCACTTGCAAGAATCTGGCACAGAGAAAACTGCTTAGGATCTGGTCTCAGTTTGTCAACTTGGTTAGAATGGAGGAATTTTCAAAGAGCTCTGTATTAATTTCAGGAGCCCCATAGACTGTCCTGTTTTCCCATTAACACCGTTTCTTTCCATTTTCAACTACATTATTTCAACATCTGAGCTACAGATAAACAAATAATTTGATTTCTGAAAATGGAAAGAATGAACTGTGCAGTCAAATATGCTCTTTCATCCTGAAACTGATCATAAAATATTTGTATGCTTCCATTTTCCACTGCTTTAAAAATGTATCCTTAGTTTATATATAAGTATTAAAGACTAAACAGTCAATCCTGATTTTTTATTAAAAAAAATTATCTTTATAGAGGCTACTTTACAGAATGGAACCCTTGTTTTCATTATTTCTTCAGGAAATGAGAGAGAAATCAGAAACAGAACTTTAAACTGAATAATTAAATATGCAATCACTCCATAACAGTGTGTGCTGGTATTAGCATCAGTCAGAAATTAAGCTCCAAATAGGCCACTCCCCTTGCTCTCTCCAGTAAGAGAGGGACATAGAGTACTTTTTGCCAGAGGCTCAGGGCAGACCATTCTCCCTGTCTGTGGTGTAGAGAACATTCTTCACATCCTGCCTTGTTCTGACCGGCACAAGGGGTACTGTGTGGGCAATCTCCTGTTTAATTTGTTCAAAAGCTTGTTGTTGTTCAGGACCCCGATTAAAATCATTCTTATTCCATGTCACACAATAGAGCGGATTTACAATCTGACTGTAATCTGGAATAAGCATCCTTCAAAAACCAACAGCCCTTAAAAAAACCTGTGTTTCCTTCTTGTTGGTTGGTGGGGATATAGCTGTTATTTTGTTGACCACGTCCATTGGAATCTGACGATTTCCATCTTGCCATTTTACTCTGAAAAACTGATTTTTCTGGGCAGGTCCCTCAACCTTACTTTGTTTTATGGCAAAACCATCCTTCAAGACAGGTATCTGCTAGGGAGGGGCAGGGCCTCCCTTTGGGATGAGGAATTCAAGTCCCCTCCCTCCAAATTATTATAATTTAGAAAATTAAAGGGGCTTTCAGGCAGAGGTATGGGGATGGGAATAACTGTTCTTTACTAGTATGTATAGCAAAGCAAACAAAAACAACTACAGCATTAATAACAAAACAGTACCAAGAACCTTGAGGGCTTTGCTTCACAAAACCCAGGGCAGTTTGGTCTCGGTGCCCCTGCAGGACCCTCAGAGCACCAAGATGGAACAGTGGAAAGTCCCGGGCTGGTAGCTGGGATGGCAGGATATCCCGGCAGCACGGGGGGGTGCAGGGTCACACTCTAGCAAAAAGAGCAGTGCCGAAGAAGCCGCGATGGCAGAGCAGGGCTGGCCCAGCTCTAGCAGGGCAGGTGGAGGAGCTCAGAATTCCAGGGCACGCGAGCAGATGATGGTAGATTTCCCAGGGCCGGACATTCTGGTGACAGTGAACTCCTCCCACAGCAAGCAGCAGCCTGGCCGTCTTCTCTCTCCAAATGCTGAGAGCAAGAGAGCAAGCTGCCTCCAGCTCTGTCCTTTACCTGCCCCAAAACTTGGCCACCTCTTTGTTTTGGTCAAGCACCCTTAAGCACCCGGTACTTAGTCTCTTAGTAACTTATGGGGAAAAAATTCTTTAGCATAAAAAAGGAACAAGCCTAACCCCCAACCCAACACTCCCCTTTCTCAAAAACGTCCTCTACTGTGTTCCCCACATGATGATGTCACTGATGTACTGTAAGTGTTCTGGAGCCTCACCCTTTTCCAGTGCAGTCTGGATTAGTCCATGGCAAATAGTAGGGCTGTGTTTCTATCCTGGGGCAGTCGGGTCCTGTGGGAATCGAGCTAGCTGGGATGGATAATACCTTAGCCCAGGTAGCTTATTCAGAAACCATAAACCTGAGACCATTGGAGGCAGGATACTCAAAGGATGGAAATCAAGATGCTAATGGCATCATTCCAAAATAGGTCATGTCTCTGATTCTGGTTCTCCGTTGGTTTGGGATCTTTGACATATAAAGTCATGTCCCTATCCCCCATTCAGGACTGGACCCTTGGCCTCAGGTAACCTTATATATTGTTAAGTTAGCCCCGCCCCCGGGTCTTTGGATGCTGTCCCTCGGACAATGCAGTCTCTGCATTTGTTATTTTACCAACATTAAAGTTTTATTTTTTGGCCACTCCATCATTGCTGCCCCTTTATTTTCACCATGCTCCCTCGGCTGGACGGGACCTGGAGTCGCAGTGAGCTGGACTGCGATAGCTGGCGCCTGAACAGGGACCCTCATATTGAGAGACCTATAGGGTTCGATTCGGCCAGGTCTTGGACAAACAGTAGGACTTTCCTCTATGCTGTGGATTATTTTCATCAGGCCTGACATATTTCAGTGACAGATGGCCTTCAGAGAAAGACCAACTATCTCAAGAAGATGCCTGCAAGGAACGCAGGTGAGCAGAGAGGGGGAAAGCTTTTCCCATCGCTCCTATCCCAGCGGGGGTGGGGGGCATATCCCACCCCATCCAAGTTTTGCTGCACTGCAGGATGGGATTAAAGTTTTCCACATTAGAGAGGGGCATATATGGACATTACAAAATACTTTTAGCAGACCATGGGAAGGAGGTTGGAAAATGTGAGCTGAAAATTCCGCTGAGATGGGTCTTGGGCAATTTTCTGGCCGCTGCTGCCACAGCCCCGTCTGGGGCCACTCAGCGCCGTGCTGCAGGAGCATACTCAGACTGTGAAGTCTTTTCCGTGCAATTTGGGGACTCAGGGGTGAAACTCTATGATCTTGAAACTAATAGGGACCCCCTAGCTCCTCGCTTGTTGCCTGCTTTCCATGTGATCCTCGAGACCCTTAAAGCTGAAGAGAAACAGTGAAACTCCAACTCCAGCACTTCCTCCCAACCTCGGACTGCTTTTAACCCTTCCAACCCTGGGGATGGATCACGGGAGCGAAGCCCGTCACAGACACAGGAGCCCTTGCAACCTGCTACTCCCATCCTTCCGTGTTCCCTCCCTTCTTCCCCCTTGGACAACCCTGGAGTGGAATGCAGAGTCGAAAAAACCCTCATGGTTCAGAGGAAATGTCGGGTCACCCCATTACTATGTTACTCTGTATCCCTCTCTGCCCCTCCTCACTGGGTTTCCAAGATGGCGATGGCCACGCCATCCGAGACCCCTGCCCCTCCAATCTCCCTGCTCCCCTAACGACCCATCCTCCCCCCTATTCACTCAAAGTATTGCCTGCTAATGACCCTATTGTTGCTGTGCACCTCGCCTGAGCTATGCTATCTCAGGTTTTCTCTCCAGGCTCCATCTCCAGCTCCAGCCCTCTAGCACCAAGTCCAGCTGCCCCCACTGTGTTGCCGCCCCCAGGCCGCCCCCTCCTGGCCTAGGGCCCCCCTTCTGCTCTGCCCCCACCAGCCCCTTCAGCCTTGGGCCACACCCCTCCTGGGAAGAGCAGGACCATGCCCACCATCGTCCCGGAAACTCTGCTCTCCAATGTGGCAGCGCCCATGCAGCCAGAGCCAGTATCGGTTTCGATGCTGGTGCTGGTGCTGGTGCCGGTGCCAGAGCCCAAGCCCTGCCGCCACCCGTCCAGCAACAAAGGCACTGTGCTTGTGCCCTCCTCCTTATCCTTGGCTGACTTTATGATGCTTGTATCCCAAATCGTCTGTTCTGTTTATGTTGGATATTATGTTCTATACCTTTAAGACTGGTTCCGAGAGCGAAGTGGGGAGAAAGAGAAATGCCGAGTTTGTTTTCAGAAACTGCCCTCACTCCTCTGCATTCTGCTCCTGGACTGTGTTGTCTGCAGCATGGACAGACAGTGGGACAGAGATCATCTTTGCTTTTAGTTGGTTTTAGCTAGCTGAGGCAGAGAAGTTCCCTGGACTGTTTTGTTTCTCTCCTTTTTCTTGGAACTGTTCAAACCTGCTTTGGACTGAAAACCCAGAAGAGCACCAGGAGCTCACACCTGTGGCCCACCGGGGTCTGGGCCTTGGCATTTTCCAGCATCAGAGGGACTGATAAGAGACTGAATGAGCCAAGCTACACTCCACAACAAGGACTTTCTGAATTTGCCACCTCTTCAAACAGCGAGAGGTTTTATTGTTTGTTATTATTCATTTTTTATGCTTGTGGGCACTTTGCTTGTTAAATAAATAGTTTTTTCCACTTTTCTCCAAGGAAATCTTTTCCTGAACCAGTTGGGTGAGGGGCCACTTGAATTTTCTATTCTGGAGGGACCCCATTCGGAGGTTTTCTCCCAAATTTGCCCTAAACCAGGACACCCCTCCTCTTTGGAAAAAGACCTAAGCCTTTCTAGACCCAGCGATTCCTTCAATCCATGGGACAATATCCAGACTAGTACAGTAAGAGAGGAATTGGGAATTAGCATCTAAAATCACTGCTTTCCCAGTGCAATACAGAAGGGGGGGAGAGAATCTGAGATGGGAACCATTATCATATGGGGAAATAAAAGAACTACTTAGAGTGACAAAAGACTATGGGAGGGAATCACCTTACTTTAACAACTTGGTTTGTGCCACCTTCACTGCTCATATTTTAACACCTCATGATTTAAAAGTGAAGAAATGAAAACTAGAGGTTCCGCTTAGAAAAAGAAATAATCCAGTAGTGAAGACAGCAACGTCTCTGAAACTCAGTAATTCTGACTATTTTTGCAAGACAACACTGTGTTAGATACTACTCCTTTTACGCCTACTGTAGACTGTTTTTCACTGCATTTATTTTTAGGTGAAACAGTTATTTTGCAAAAACCCTTTTGTTTATATATGTGTATGTATATGTGTGCATACATGTGTGCGCATACATATACACACACCCTTTAAGAATATGCCTTATTCTATTTCCTTCCACAGTGCCTAATTATACAGCTTTTACCCTGTTATAGCATTCTAATAGCACTCACTTCTAGATCTTTCTCTCACTGGTTTTAGACGAGGCAAGACTTATACTTTCCAACAAGACATAATAGCAATATAGTGAAAGCACAACTGTGTTCAGAGTACAGTCTCTGATTTTATGCAGTTTGAGCTCTGCTTGCTGTTTCTAAATTTTAGTGGAGTATCTGTGTCTAAAACAAAAACAGCAATAATGCCTGAACACAATGTGCTATATGTATGAGTTTCATGTAAATATACATACCAATGTTCAATGGCTCAAACACACACAAGTCATCTGATACAAAAATAATGTAAAGTATATCTTCTTTTACAGTTATTTTGTGTAAGTTTTTAAGGATGCTTTCAGTCTTCAAAATTTTGTATTAATTTCTAACAATAAAGTTGGTTGTAGGGTCCTCATGCATAAGCCTAGAATGTTCCAGCAGGTGTTTAGCTGACAATTCCTAGGACAAAATTTAGACCCTTTGTAGATTATTGCGTTCTGTAGCCTTATTTTACAAGTATGTTGCAGGTATTGATGGCAAAAGCTGAAAATTCATTTTTGAAAGACAATTAGCTAACAGTTGCTAAAAATTGTTATTTTTTTGCTTGAGACTTTAATTTTTACTCTTATCCAAAGACAGCATCCTTATTTCATTAATTTTCTAATTTTAAGACCTTTTCTATTAATCACTTGAGAGAAGGATTATGCTTGTGTTTCAACAGGTAGAAAACCTCAGCAGATTCCTGCTATAAGTGTCAGGCCATACCTACAGCCATTGTAGGAACACCGAGACAACAAACAAGAAAAATCCCAAGCAAAACCCAAAGAAAAGACAAAGCGAATACTCAGCCTTTATTAAATCTTGCAGCCTATCACAGTTTATTTTTTTGTTGTAGATTTATTTTGTTTACAGGTTATTTTCCAAAAGATGACCTCTGAAAGACCCCATCTCACCCCATGCAGCCTCTTTGAAATCTTGCTCCCCACCAGAAGATGGATAGTTCGCAGCCAAAACACCATGTAGTTTGGGGAGGCTTACTGTACTAGCACCTGACATTGCCATAGTTCGTGACCGAAAAATTAAGCGTAAGAGATTTATCCATCTGTCGCAATTTACAACATGAAAACGACACGCACCCGGTCAGGTTGAAGTGAGGCAAAGAAGGAAGGCAGGTTATTATGATTTGGGGTATTTATAGGATTTGGAATTTGGTCAAGGATTGGTAGATGAGAGGAACACCTCTCTGACCCCAGTGGTCAATTCAGCAGTCCATCACAGAGAGGTATGAAAACAATCTACTTTTGTTTATGTTACATTCGTGAGAGACTCCACTAGAAAGTATGCAAACAAGATCATCATCTCGCGAGTGGGGCAGCACACGCGGAGGGGGCGGGGCGCGGCGCAGGGCCGCTCGGGCCCGGGCCAGCCCCTGCGGTACTAGCAACGGCACTCACCGCGCCCGGCGGGGCAGA
>JANPWX010004920.1:0-18642 GCA_024734555.1 Trochalopteron elliotii
TAGTAAATGTAGTAGATGATAGAATGTATATTTTTGTAACCCTGTGAATGTAAGACTAACCTTGATTCCTGGAATGGGACAGGTGTTTTCCAAATACCGGGACATGCTTTGTGTACGAATTAACATCTTGATTTACACCAGAAAGGAGAGTGGCTTGCCAGGATGTAGCTCCTTGAGCTAATCAGATCTTGGGCACCTGGACCATCAACCCACCATCAACCCATCGATACCCATTTCGAGGGTGGACCCTGAATTTGAAGACATCATCATCCCAAAAGAGGATTCCCGGAAAATCCTTTCAGATGTGGCCCAGTACCGGGAAACCTGTTCAGGATTCATCATCAAGTGAAAAGACTGGGTTTGAATTTGAAAAAACACAATACCTCTGCTGCCAGGAGGCACAAAATACGGTATAAGAACCCGGACTCAACTACCAGCAAATCGTGGAACAGTGCGAGATAGCAGCCCTGCTGTCGGTCATCTGTTTCACCCAACATTCGAATGTTGTTTCCCGTGGCTGTCCCAGATAGATTTAAAATGGAAAAATAAAATTTATTCTTTCTATCCGATTGGCTAGTTGATCATTTATAACAAATTGGTGCCGTGACTTGGATTCAATCCCAGTGCTGTGGGAACCCCTTTGTGCGGGAGGCACCCCACTGATTTTTCAGTGGCCCGACAAAGTGGGAGATTCCATAGCGCTGATTGAATTCCGAACAAATTTAGGACAAAGCCACACAATAAAAGGGAGGCCTCAGGATCCAAAAATTAGAACTCAGGGAAGACCTGGGGAGGTCTTCAGGAACCGCGGAATTTTTTCACTCATAAAACTCTACGTGCACGAAGAACCCACACAAGAAAAGGAGCTGTAAGTATTGCTGGTTGAGTGGGAGTGATTGGGCGAGTGAGTGAGACATGATTTATCACAAACCAAGTATGGACCTGAAGGCTGCGTTTCCATACTCCGGCGAGGGAATTGGCCGGCCGACGAGGAAGCGGATGGGGGAGAAAACTCATTTTTCTCGTCAAGCCAAAACACGGGGAGGTTTTGGGGACCAATCACAGGAAGCTAAAAAGGGAAGGTAACGTTCCTTGGGAGTTCGGGAAATTGGTAAACCTTTTTAGCTAAGGGCTGTGTAAAGGCCCACGGAAAATCCAAGAGAGGAAGGTCTATAACTGGATGAAAAGGCCCCCGGCTCAGCTCGCTGGAAGGGTAAGTAGTACTGTGGAAAAAGACACTAACTCACTTGGGGGAAGGGGTTCAGGAAAACCCCTAGGTTTCAGTAAAAGGAACCATTCACAGAAAGCTTAAGAGGTAAGTATGGGGCAGAGAAAGAGCAGACCCCGCAAAGAAAAACAGGAGAAACATATCTGTCCCAGATAGATTTAAAATGGAAAAATAAAATTTATTCTTTCTATCCGATTGGCTAGTTGATCATTTATAACATATCCGATTGGCTAAAATTCATTTATAACAGTATGTGAGTGTATTCTCAGTGTGAGGATGGTTTCCGGCCCGGTGAGTGCCATTCCTGTCACCCCACAGGGCCTGCAGCCTTCAGTTCAAATCAAGTTTTGCTTGTAAAAGCAGCATGTGGGATCTGTAAGCAATTGAAAAAGCCTAGAGGGATCTGAAGGGAGGTAAAGCTGAATTCATTAAAATGAGTTCTCTCCATTAAACGGGTTAATTGTGGCAGGTGCCTGGCACATCCCACCGGGAGGAGCTGAAGGAGCATTTTCAGTCTCTTGCAGAGACACCTATCAGTGAAGGGGCTCCTTCCACTGAGGGTGGCCTGGTGTCAACCAGACCAACCTGCCTGGGGCCCATGAGAGCTCCACTAACTCATCTTCTGCAGGCTCAGCAAGGCTGGGCTCTGCTCTGGATCAGGAGCAGGACCTGGCTGTGAGAAGTGATGAGTGGCTGGTGCTTGTCCCTCGGTCTCCTCTCTCCCTGCCTGGCCAAGCTCATGCTGCCCCTAACCCTCAGTGAGGTCAGTCTGACAGGTGCCTAAGCCCTTTCTGCAGAGCCCCCAGATGAGGGTCCATGTCCCAGGTGGCCACCATGGCTCCAAGAGCTGCTCTACCTTGCCATCTGGTGACAAAAAGGGACATGCTAAGCATGCTGCAGGATGGTGGAGAGAGAGGAGAGGCTGGACAAGCGAAGCAGGGAAATCCCCTGGGTGAATGATGTGTTTTAGGGAAATGAAGAAGAACCCTCAGCAGAGGTGGGTCAGGAACACACCCTGCCAGGGGCTGCCACAGGACAGCCACTGCTGCTGTCCCTGCTGCTGAGACCATGGCCCTGCTAGGACAACACCCTCGGTAACACCATGATGGCACTGCCCCTCACCAGGCAGCCACCACGGCAAGGCTGGTGGCCACTGTGGCTATCCCACCTGCACTGGGGTCCCTGTAGTGCCAGCAGCTCTTGCTGGTGGCCCTGCCCAGGAGCATGGCCACTGCTGAAGGTGGATACAACCACCCCACTGCCAGGAGGTGGCCCAGGGGATGAGGAAGGCTCGTGTTACCCCTTGTGCCTGCAGGAGATGCTGGGACCGAGGGCCATGGGCAAGGATGAGGAGTAGGGAGAGGAGGAAATGGCCCCTTGCTTCCAAGGGCCACAGCTGCTTGCAGAGGCAAATGGCCTTTCACAGCCAATACAGGCAGACAAAGCAGGACAATTTCTGTCCAAACAAGACCCCACCAAGCAGCAGCATGAAAAAGCCTATTATTTTCCCCTCTCAAACAGCTTATTCCAGTCTGTGCATCTGTGATGGGAGGTTCTCACACCATCTGCTTTAGGGTATTATAAGCATCAAACTTCAGCACTCCCAATCACCCTCTTGCCATCAGTCATTTCTGCTTATTGACTATTTTGACATTTGGCTCTGCAGATTTGATCCTTCGGATTGTGCTTAAGTTGGGCAATAAAGAAAACTCAGGTCCACGATAACAGTCCTGAAATGTCTCTGGCCACGGGGCAATGGGGGGTGCACACCTGGAAAGGGCTTGTTTTCTGGGAGAAGAGAGCCCTGACAGCCCATCCCAGCTGCTCCAGCCCAGCCCCTGTTCCTGTCCCAATTTTAGTGTTCATTGAGAACAAAGAGGCGAGCTCGGTTCTGCAGAGGCAAAGGTGAGCCAACTCCAACAGGTTGGAAGAGGTTATTCCTGGGAACCTCGAGAGGGAATGCATAGAAGAAAAATGCAGCTATGAAGAAGCCCGAGAAGTGTTTGAAAACGAAAACGGTGAGTATCGATGCTGCTGCAAAATGGCAGCACCTTGTTCTCTCCAGCCCACGCCTCTCCACCCTTCAGGTGGGGCATAGAGGGGCAAGAGGAGGGAACAGCAAGGAAAAAACTTACAGGGCCAAGGGCAGAATCTGGCATGGTTGATTCTCATTTGTGCTCCATCATTTGGGCTGGGGAACTGCTTTAAAAGCTTTATCAGTCAACACTGGGATTATGGAGGTGGTGGTTTCCCTGCAAGTCTTTTCCTTCAGCTTTGGAGCCACCCAGGTACTACTTCAGTCAGACAACACCCAGAAATTAGAAAACAAAGGAAACTTTTTCTTTTTTTCCTTTGCAGATGAAGTTTTGGCAAACATACGTTGGTAAGAGCTGCTTTCTTCATGTTCTAATGCTTGATATTCCTCTCTCAGTGCATAAAGACCTGATGTTTCTGTAACAAATGTATTTCAGCATCCAGAAACTGTACTGACAGAGCCAGTCAGAGCCTTGCACTCCAAATCCTGAAGCACCCAGCCTGGGTCTATCCCGTTGGTATAGAAATGGCAAGCAAAAAACAAACAAAAAAAAAGATGGCTTAGCATTTTATTTGTTCAAGCAGGGTTTTTCTGAACAAATTTCAAAAACCTCACAGAACAAAACCAGTTCAGGCAGACTACTGGATCTCATTGAGCCCAGGGCATGCTCTGGGCTTCCGTTTCAGCTGTGTCACAGAGTAAAATACCACAGCAATAATTAACATCCCTTCAGCAAACAGCAAATGCTCTATTCTCAAGAAGAGATCTCCAGATAAGGCACAGCCTTGTGAAGGCACAGTGTGAATCCTTAGAAATGCCATATTAAAGTGGAGATTCAACATGATCATAGCAAACAGCTGTTTGCAATTCACACCCTTACTTCACTGTTTTCTTTCCACATCTACTTCTTCCTTTTCAGCCTCCATCCCCAACAACTCCTTGGTCCCTTAACAGAAAGATTTCAATGCCCACTACACCATCTGAAACTAATTTTAAGGACATTTCAATAAATGAACTGTTTTGTAGATTGGCAAAGTGCCCAGAACATCTCATTAAAAAGCCTTAAATAATTCAGATTACTCAGTCTAGACTATAAAATAAAAACATTACATTTGCATTGTAGGGCTGTCCTCTGAAAAAACAACAGAAGAAACTCAACACTGCATTTGTCTCCCTGCCACTGTAACAAATTAGCTCATCAAAAATAAGGAATGCCATCTATTCCTCTGTCATCCAAGGTGCCTGGTTTGCTGTTCAGAGTGCAAGCTGCTATTCCCAGCGTGTAGCCCACAGGAGCTCACCCTTGCACAGCACCCAAGCCCCAGCTGCCCTCACCAGGCAGCAACAACAGCTGCAATCCTCACCCTACCTGCAAACCTCCACACCAGGACTCAGACAAGCCCAAACCATTCTGTTCCTGTTTGCACTTTGCATTCCAGCCCATTCCTGAAAACCCCATTAACTGCCACACTGTACTGCCACTTTACAGGACACAAACACAGCAAGGCCTTGCCCTTTCTCCTTGCCTTGGTACAAGCATTTCAAAGGGCATCCCCTGTCACTTAACATCACTGATTTACTTTTCCAAAGTTTTAGATAACCAATTTTGCAGTAGTGGGTATTTTCATTAAAGCCTCAGGTTCTCAGCTGGAGGCAGCTGTGAAAATAAAAGCCCTGGCACATGAGGAAAAAATCTAGACCAGGTAATAGTAGTACAGGACTGAGAAAGAAGGAGCAACATGAAGGTTTTCAATCCTAACACACAGGTCTGCACACCCCAGTGGGCAGACCCAACCTTTCACAGAACAGCGTTGGTGTTAAAACAACCCATATTAGGATACTTAAAGCACTCTTGAAGTAGCAAGCCTTCTAAACTTGTCTAATTTGGCCAAGACATGAGGTCCTGCTGAGGTGTTGCATGAGGGTGACTGAGGAGGGGTTCTGCTGAAAGGAGCAGAATTAACCCACGGGGGACACAGCTGGGACTCTAGTAAAGCCCTGCTGCTGCTGTTGCCCCTGTGCTGACATTGTCTGTTGCACACTTGGCTGCCTGGATCTGACCTCTCCATGACAAAGAAGGAGGCTGTGCTGTCTCTTGTTTGGCTTACACAGTGAGGCTCCAGCATGTGGTGGGCACCAGGCATGGAGGAGCCTCATGTTTGTTAACTCCCCTGTCTTCTCTCCAAGATGGGGACCAGTGCAACCCCAATCCATGCAAAAATGGAGCTGTTTGCAAGGATGAAATCAATTCCTATGTGTGCTGGTGCCCAGCTGGGTATGAAGGCAAGAACTATGAGATAGGTACATACCAGGGCTCCTCCAGGGCCGTGCTGCTCTGCTGGAAACCCCATGGGATCAAAGTGGGGTCAGAGTGGCACCCTTTTGGGGGCTGTTGGAGACACAGTGTGCTTTGTCGTAAGGCACTGTAGGAAGGTGTAAATTCAGCCTGTTGGCACTGGGGATGGCAGGGGGACATGCTTGGGGATACAGCACTGGATATACCCAGCCCCAGTGGAGCCCCAGATCCCCCTCTGCTGAGCACCTGCTCTTAGGGAGGGCTCAATGGAGACTCAGGCTCAAGGTCTTGTGTCCAGCTGTGACCGCCAGGGCAAATGTTGACATAGAGCCCTTCCTTTATGTCCCAGCACATGCCTTCCTGGGACTGCTCAATCAGGGACAACCTGCTCACCTGCTGAAAGCAGTTTCCCACAGACCTCCCATGGAACTGCCATTCTCCCACTCCCCTTTCCCTTTCTCATGCCAGGCTGAGCAGCAGGTGCTGGACAGGGCAGGATTATCCTGACTTCCTCTCAATGGCACTCTGCTTAATTCATAATTTGAATTATCAGCAGCAACCTTGATTCTGGAGGCAAATAAAAGGCAAATATTTTCCTGATGGGTTGAGGAGTTTATGAAAACCAAACAGCTGATAATTTAAGCAAGAGGGATATTCAGCTCTTATAATCAGGGGCTGTGCAACTCGCATGATGTGCTAGACTCACTGCACTAATAAAAGATTCTTCCTAGTTGTATTTCTGCTCTGGCAAGAGAGGAGTGTACGTTAAAAAGAGCATTTCAAAGTTGCATCAAATTTAAATAGTCTCATTGCAGATTTCTTGGGGAAGTGAGGAGCAAAAATAGAGCTGGAAGTGAAGTGTGAAGAAGAGCTCTGCAAAAATAGTAAATGATGGCATTAAAATGGCTACAGGAAGGGAGGTGTCTTTGAGGAAGGAGTGGAGTTAATCTGCTGTGAAGTTATTTGAAAACTCACTGAGAATTGCAAGGGCCTCTACAGATTTGTAGTTTCCCACCTCCAAGGTGTTGCCAGCACAGAGGAGTGAGGGGTGGGGTGGGAAAAGACAGGTGCAAGTCAGGGAAATCTTGCTCTGCCTCAGGCTGGGACTTGTTTCATCACACATCCTGCTGAAATGGGTCTTCGAGCCAGGCTGTGCCGACTGATTGGTACATCAGGAAGAACATAAGGCTTATCTTGAAATTTAGAGCCCAGCAATAATCCCAGTACAAAGCCCTGCTTGGGTGCAGGGTTTGCTCCAATCTGATACAGGGTGTTCTCCCCCACTGCCAAAAGCATGAAAATGGGGAAATCACGTGGCTTGTTACCAAATATTTGCAGGAGTCCTTTAGGGTCAGGCTGCCAAATTTCAGCCAGCACACAGCTGCTGGAGGCAGGAGGCTGTGCCAGGGCTCTGTGAGGCTCTATAAGCTCCTCAACCTGCCTGCTCAAAGAAGTGCTCACTGCTCCTTCATTATGAGCAGGGATGGGATTGCCCTTCTTTCCCATCTCCTTGCAAACAATCATGTTTTCCATAGTCTGGATCAACCACGGGGGGGTCACTGAGCCCAAACCCCCAAGTCTCAACAAATCTCTGACCAGCTGTGTTTCAAAAGAGCTCTCACAGTTTCATTTTAATTTCTTTCAGACTTCACTTGTGCTATTAAAAATGGAGGCTGCAAGCACTTTTGCAGTCATCACCCCCCACAGAAGGTTGCGTGTTCCTGTGCTGCTGGCTATAAACTGCATGAGGATGGGAAGTCCTGTGAACCTACAGGTTAACTTTTAAACTGTTTTTAAGAGATTTGGGTTAAAGTTTTCAAGGCCTTGTCCTGGATTTAGTTGCATGAATTTCATAGATGCAATATCCTGTTGGAAGCCTTGTTGCTTGTTTTCCTGCTTAGCAAAGGTAGAGCCTGACGCTGCACTTTCCCAAGGGCAGATGTGGGGTCTGGCTGGAAGGGTTGAATGTAAACATCCCCTTTTTAGCCTAGGTGAGTGGAGAGGGAGGGTAGTTGTCCAGGAATTTGTTCAAAGGCAAATGCTCATTTCAGATGGCTGCTCAGACAGGCTCCAGCCATCTTACAGTTCTAAATATGGATCAGAAATTTTCTGAAGGCAGAAAGGTGATGTTCAGCTCCACCAGCACCCAGCTAGGGCTCACTCCCATGTTCTTCCAGTAGGAACTAATAGTTACTGATTCTACACTGAGGATGCTCTGAACTTTTCAGAACCAAAGATTTTACTTACTGTAAATCCTCCTGATGGTCTATTTCATGGCTGGTCATGACCCAGTGCCTTATAATCTGAGTTGAGTGGGTATAAGTGAAGCTTTGTGCTGGTGCTGTCCTCCCAGCAGTGTGTATCTGCAGAGACCCTCAATGAGAACTGCCTCTGGCTTAGCTGTTGTATTGGGTGGGGTGGAAGGAAAATGCAGTGCTTGAGGCTGCAGCTTCACAAAGGGCTAAAGAATAGCTGGTTCTCATTTTATTTCCCAGCTTTACCCTGCTCCTAGACCATTACAATACCTATAACTACACTGACACGTGCAGACCCAACCCACCACAACACAGCAAAATAATTGGGCATGAACATCTCAGAAGCACATCTGGCAGAGAAGAGATTGAGCAGATAAATATTTTGTCCTCTAAAGTCAGTTTAACATTCGATGCTATCACATTACTAACACCTGACTGCAGCAGGTTTGCACATCCAAGCTTGCATGCAGGTACCTGCATAGGGGAGCTCTGTCAGCTGCAGCAAGGAACACTGACCTCCTGAATGTGCTGGCTGTCAGCAACCAGTTTAGGAAGTATCTGAGGTTGGGAATCCTGTTAACAAAGGATCTCATCAAGAGCTCAGGCCTGTGTTGCCCAGCATGCTGTATCACTTTCACTGGACCAGAAAGGTTTAGTTAGCAAGATCATCATCTTTCAGGTTGGGTGATTGCCCTTCCTGAAAAAGCTTAGCTTTTGTTGGCTCTGAAACCTTCATTTCATAGGCTAAGCTTGCAGGTACCACTTTCCATCACTCAACACTCAGTTGAGTCCTGTTCCTAAAGTGAACTGTTTAAAAATAAAGGATGAAGTCTCAGTAGGCCACACATGTAATAAGTGAAAAGCTAGACTTGCCAATTCATTGAGCAATATAGTCAATTTATTAATTTGTTCAATAAAAGAGTAAGCAATTACAGTGCCAGGTGCACGGAGGTCACCGCCCCAAGCAACGCACAAATTGAGCTCTCGAGCAGTGGTCTTCTTATACCATTCTTGGCACTTCACTTCCCCAAGTTTTTAGTTATTTTCTGCTTGCTTTTCTTCATAATCAGCAGTTGTGGTTTTTGAAGGTTTGTTGGGGAGGTGGTCCGAGATGGTCTTCTGATGTCTCTCCAGCCCCCCCCATTCTTCCTTTAAAATATCTTTTTTTACTAGCATTATTTTTGGTTATATAGTTTGCCTAACAAGCATATATATATTTTGTTAGTCAGCATACATTTTGCATGTCTCCTTTCAGTCATTACACAACCCAAAGCTAGCAGGCCCCCAACACCTGTCTACATGAGTCCCCTCTCTGAGTTACAAAACTTCAAAATCAGCATGTTTCAAAATATCTCTGTAAAGCTTCTTAGTTTATGTTAGTCCCAGTTCCCCTTTACAAATTCTTCTATACTTATACTAAGGACAGTTTAAAACTTATACAAGGTAATCAAACAATTACAATTTTGTTGTTAAAACAAACTGTTAGCTAAAGGCCTACTGTTATACAGTTGTCTTGTTAAACCCCACTTCCATGCCTTACTTAGCTGATTTAAAACTCTTCTTTATAATAATCCCATGGTCTCTGTTGACACGAATCACAACCTGATTTCTCACACATGCATCTGATTTTACACTAATGTTTGTTTGCTCAGTGCTTCTGAAAGCTTTTCAGATGAAAGACAATGCCTGGTGCTATTTACTATTTTGACTGCCACTACCAGCAGGAATTCAGCACACACTGCCCGGGAGAGGAATGGGAAGAGCTCGTCTGAAACGAGCCTACAGATGAGATCTTTGTTAACAGAGAAAATATACAACTCTAGGAAGAGTTTATTAATGTTTTCCTCACCTTGATGCCAAGCAGGATTATCTGTACAATTAATTGGCAGACATTATTTCCTGCCCTCTTCCAGCTGGCTGTTTATTGTTCTGGAGTTGCTGCTGTAGAAATGCCGGCCAAGCGCCCAGCTGCCCAGCACAAGATTCCCAGGTATGCAGAACACATCCTGCCAAGAGCAGGCACAGTTGCCCTGGCCCATCAGGCACATGTGCTCAACACAAGCTTCTTTCACTTTTAAAGCTGTTCAGATGTCATTTCCAAAGCCTGGAAACAATCTATGCTTTTGCTACTTTTACATATCACTGGCACTGCGGCTCCAAGGCACAGGCACATGTGCACAGGGTACACGTGGTCAGCCCACAGCCCTGTGCTGGTCCAAAACTGTGCTGAGGTGAGGCAGCATTTCCCTCCTTGCCTGCTCATTTGGTCACCGTAGCTCAGTGTGACACAGTCAGTGACAGCTGTGACTGTTCCTCTCCTAGTGCCATATCCCTGCAGGAGGATCACGGTTCCTGAAGCCAAGAGGAAGCTCACCCAATCCATGAACACCTTTGAGCACTGGAACATCACCGGTGATGACCTTGACGATGCCCCTGATGAGGTGCTGGACAACACCACAGAAAGCAGCACCGCTGCCACCACGAGGATCATGCCTGTGCTCAGGACAGGCATGTGCGTTGTCAGTGGGTCAGACAGCATGAAAGGAGAGGTGCCCTGGCAGGTACCAGCTCTTTCTACAAACCTTCTGTAACCCCAGCAGTCACTTTCTGAGTACAGGATCATCTTACTTTTAAAAACCCAAAGCCTGTGTCTGAGGTTAGACTGGCAATAGTCTCGAGCCTAACAGGAACACAGCTTCTTTCCGTACAGTTTTATGCCACAGCAACAAAACTTGCCTGCATGGGGCTCTCCTCTGGCAAAGAAAGCCAGAAGTCAGTCACAGCAGCTTTACCTGGTGGGTGACAAAGGGTAGAGCTACAGCAACAGATTGCCCAGTGTCCATGAATGTACCAAAAGTAAGCTGAAGGCTGAGGGAAGGGAGTTTTGCAAGGAACAATGCAACTCATTTTATGGGTCCATCAGTTTCAGCAGATCATAGAATCATCCAACAGTTTGGGTTGGAAGGGACCTTAAAGATCAGCTACTTCCAACCTCCTGCTGTGACCAGGGCCACCTTCCACTGGTCCAGGCTTACACGAACCCGAGAGTGTGATTTCCCCCTGCTCCCACAGGTTCTGCTGGTGAACAGTGAAGGCTTGGGCTTCTGCAGTGCATCCATCATCAACGAGAAGTGAGTGGTGACAGCAGCACACTGCCTGAAGCCGGGCTACACCCACAACCTCACTGCTGTGGCAGGTGAGCACCCGGGCAGTAGGGGAGGGACACAGGGCTTGCACTGGCTGGACAAGGCATAGCACAGGACACTGTGACCGCAGTGATGGGCAGCAGCAGGACACGAGCTGCTGCGGGGCACGGAGGCCCCAGCTGAAGTTGCAGCATTTCATCTGCCCGGTCCCTGCAGGTACCACCACCTCTGGTAGGAGCAGTGAGCTGGGTCTGCCTTGGTCCTAAAGCCACAGAGCTGCTGGACTGCAGTGTAAACACAGATCAACCTGGCCATGGGCGAGCTCACCTGAGCCAGAGGCTCATCCAGGCAGCTTTAAAGCCCAGTGGAAGAAGCATTCCCCTCCCCTACACTTCTTTGCTTCTCCACTTTCATCCCTGAATCACATTTTCAGGTCCACAGCAATAGCAAGCATCTCTAACGTGAGAAAAGCCACCTGAAAGTCTGCCCCACGTTTGTCTTGCATTTACACTGTAGAAACAGCCTGGGAGGGAGCTGACATTCCCACTCTGCCCAGAAAAAGCCCTCTCCGAGCCCGTCGCACCTGCTCACCTCTGTCTGGCTCCGCGCCGCTCTGCGCCGGCTCTGCAGCAGCACACAGCCGGGGCCTGTGAGACATTAATTTTTAAGAATTAAAGACTTTAGTTAAACTAGATATTGCTGAGGTAACATAGACAAACTTCCCTCTACTAACAGAAGCCGGATTTAAGGAACCGATAAATCATGAGGCCTGTTTATGTATTCTGACTAATCAATAGACTCCAAGAATACAATACAATCATAAATCAAACAGTCCTGGAAAAACAGGATTCCGTTGTCACGTAACACTAAAAGGTTAAAAAGTCAAAGCGAGGAAGACCCATCTTACTTCATCATTTTGAGACCCTGCCCCATAAAAAGGACCGCCGACCCATTTCAAAGAACAAACTCCGCATGCTTAATGGCTTTTTGGCTAATTACCATACGAAGCGGGGAATGGGATGTACCAGAGATATGAATATGTATTTGTGTTTTGGGTATTCAATACTCCTGTACATAAAAAGACCCTGTGATCATCTGTAAATTGCGCGTGTGTATTTGGGAGCTATCCCGCACGCTGCCCGGCATCGTAATAAACATCCACTTTCTAACTTTAAACTGTTAGAGAGTCTTTGTCCATCATAGTTGGATATCGATATTAAATCAATATCCATATTTTTAATAAATCATTTGGTGAGCCAGGCAGGAGCTGCTCTCTCCAGGGGAGGGGGCCATCGGGGTCTGGGACCCCTCAGGGCGCCCGCCCAGAATTTTCTGGGAAGAGGGCTCCCGCGGCCCCCCTGACACCCCAGGGAAAGACCAGAGCCTGCTGGAACTATGGACAAAAGGTATGTTTAAAGAAATTTGAATTAAAAATCAGGTACCTTTGAATAGAGGCAGCTTATAAGTCATAAGAGACGTCTTATGCAAAGCAGAGGCCTGACTGAGCTTTGGAAACTCCGCGGAGTATTGTAAATGGTTGTTTTTGTTCCAGGTAAAGCTGGTAACTTGTGGGTGCCCCCCAAGTAGGGGAGGGCAGAGGCGGCAGGAGACCGCCAGTGTTGTTGGTTTTAGGAGCAGTCGTGGCTCTGATTTCGGCTTGTAGTTTAAAAGGTGCACCTTGGTAATCGATACTCTGAGGGGCTAGCCCGAGTTTTGAGACACGAAAGGTCCCGTTTTGGGTTGCGGTCCCGCGCGCCGGATGTGTGTGTGTATTGCAGATGGATCCGTGTTTGTTTGGTAGTGGTCTTGTAGGTTTGTGATTGTGCGTGCTTAAGTGGAAAAAGAATCATTTGTGTACCGTATGTGTTATGATGTGTGACAGTTTGTCTTGTAGGTGTTTTGGTTTATGTAATTTTGGAGTGTATTACTAACCTTTTGTCCTAGGGTGACTATGATGCCTGTATCCCCACATCGTCTGTTCTGTGTTCTGTACCTTTAAGACTGGCTCTGAGAGTGAGCAGGGAAAGAAGAAGCGCGCAGTTTGTTTTGAGAAACAAACTCACTCCTCTGAATCTGCTCTCGTCCTTGGGACTGTGTGGTTTTTTTTGGTTTTTTTTTTGTCCTTCGTTGGATGCACGGAGGGCAGCCAGAGAGAGGTTTTTTTTCCCCTTTGTTAGTCTAGCTAGCTGAGGCAAAGAAGCTTTCCTGGACTGTTTTTTTTTATTATTTTATTTTTCTTTGGGACTGTTTAAATCTGCTCTGGACTGAAAAACCCAGAGGAGCACCGGGATCTTGCACCCGTGGCCCACCGGGCCGGGACTCGGCATCTTCCAGCACTGAAGAGACTGATAAACAGACTCCTGGCACAGACTCTCAGTTTTGCCATCTCTCTTCGGAGCAGCGAGAGGTTTTATTGTTTCATATTATTATTCATTCTTTATGCTTGTGGGCATTTTGTTTGTTAAATAAATAGGGTTTTTTCCACTCTTCTTTGAGGGAGTTCTTTCCCCGGACCTGCTGGGGGGAGGGGCTGTTTGGATTTGCTTTTCAGAGGAACCCCATTCGGAGATTTCCTCCCAAATTTGCCCTAAACCAGGACATATATTAATATTGGTGCCCAACTGTGGGGCTCGAGAGAGTGGAAAAAACTTGTATTGATTATTGAGTGCATTTTGGTTGTTTTTTGTGTGGGGATAGAGTAGCCATGTTGCCCCTTGAATCCCTAATGTCTATTGGAATAGAGTCCTTGCTGTATTTCTGTTCCCTAGGTTTCTTTGAGGTTCTAATACCTTTCTGGTCCCTAGGCTTGTTTTCTTATCCAGAACTAGCTCCAATGTTGTCCCTAACACATAGCTTTTACACTAGAAGTGCACGATTTAGGATTGCTATTTTGTTGGGTTTAGTGATCATGATTTTTAGGAAGTTTATGAAGGTACTGGAGTTTGTGGCAGGTATGTTTGGTTTATGGTTTCTTCGTCCTACCATGCATCCTAGTTCCAGCAGCATGTTTTGAGAATTTATGAATAATTGCACCCACTTTGTTAGAGGAGGAACAGGGGATGAAGCTTTTCAGTCTTTCCTGTCCCTCGTATCTTTTGAATCGGTCACATCACTTTTGGAGAATATTCAGTGTCCCCTGAATGTTAAAGATACCATCTTCCTGGTATTCCATCTGGTGAGCTTCCTCTATATGGTTCGCAGCTTGTCTAGAGTGAGGTCTGAGATTTCCAGAGGGGCTGATGAGACCCCTGACCCAGAAGGAGGCCCAGGTGTGGAAAATCCTGAGTGGAGTGGAGAATGGGAGGATATGGGCCAAACCCTGAAGGAATTTTCTGACCCTATAGCCTGGGATTTTCCATATGAACACATTCAGAACCCAGCTGAGGTGGGAAAATACTTGAAAGAGAAGTGCCAGGATAATTCCAAGGACAAAAGGATTGTTGCAATAAGCTGGGCCCTGGCATATGCTTACCACACACTGCTAGATAAGGTAGGGCAGCAGATAGAGGCAGGGAGCCAGAAAAATAAATCAGCAGCTAAACCAGACAGTGAGCCTAAGCCCCTGGCAGTTGCTGGGGCAAAGAAGCAACCACAGAAAACCGATGGACCAGTGGACGATGATCCAGGTGAAGGACCCTCAACGATGCCTCCCGACGACACCCAATCAGACGTCCAACCAACTGACACCCAATCAGAAGCCGACCAAACTGACACAAAATCAAGAGTCCAACCAGCTGGCACAAGGTCAAATGTCCAACCTGCTGGCACACGATCAGGAGCCACTATTGAGTCCTTCTCCCTGAAGGACCTTCGAGGCCTAAGAAAGGATTACACTCGACGACCAGATGAATCTGTAATCAGTTGGTTAGTCCGTCTTTGGGATGCTGCAGGTGAGGCTACAATTCTGGACGGCACTGAAGCAAGGCATTTGGGATCCCTGTCACATGATCCGGTTATCGACCAAGGAATGATGAGGGGGGCTACCCCTTGCAGTCTCTGGGAACGGGTCCTGGGAAGTGTGGCACAAAGATATCTATGTGCAGACGATCTCTATATGCAGCAAACCCAGTGGAAGACCATAGAACAAGGGATTCAGCGCTTGAGAGAAATGGCAGTGGTGGAGATTATCTTCTCAGATGACATAAACACTAGGAACCCAGACTTGGTACCATGTACACCTGTGATGTGGTGAAAACTTGTACTACTTGGGCCACAAGAATACTCTTCTTCTTTAGCAATAATGAAGGGGGACGACATGGGGGAGAGCGTGCTGGATATGGCAAGGAAACTTCGAGCATATGCAGATGCTGTGCATGGCCCAACACATGCCAGAATCGCAGCCGTGGAAACCCGTCTGCAGAAATTAGAAGGCAAAATAGAGAATCACCATACACTCAGAGATGAGATTAAAGAGATGAAAGAGGGCTTTCTCCAAATCTCGGCAGTACAGGTCAGAGGTTCTGGCACCAAACGCAGACATTCCCCAGACAGAGAGGGAGGGGGCATCCCACGAGGTAAGCTGTGGTCCCTCCTGCATGATTGTGGAGAAGATATGAAGAGATGGGATAGAAAATCTACCGATGATCTGGCACAACGGCTGCGTGAATTGTTGGGTGGCAAGACTCAGAGAGGAAGTTCCACTAAGAAGGAAGTAGCTCCAGTCACCCAGGGACAGACGGATAACCAGGTTTAGAGGGGCCCAGCCTCTAGCCAGGTAGAGGCTAGGGACAACCGTGTTTTTTGGACTGTGTGGATTCGTTGGCCTGGCACATCTGAACCACAAGAATATGAGGCCTTGGTCGATACTGGTGCACAGTGCACATTAATTCCATCAACACATGTAGGGGCAGAATCTGTCTCTATCGCTGGTGTGACAGGGGGATCACAGGATTTTACTGTGGTGGAAGCTGATGTGAGTCTGACTGGAAATGAGTGGAAGAGGCACCCTATTGCAACTGGCCCAGAGGCCCCATGCATTCTGGGCATAGACTACCTCCGAAATGGGTATTTCAAAGACCCTAAGGGACTCAAATGGGCATTTGGGATAGCAGCTGTAGTGACAGAGGGCATCCAGCAATTGAACACCTTGCCTGGACTATCAGAGAACCCATCTGCTGTAGGACTTCTGAAGGGGGAAGAGCAACAAGTGCCAATTGCCACTTCAACAGTGCATCGCCGACAGTACACAACAACTCGAGATGCCGTGATCCCCATCCACAAGATGATTCGTGAGCTGGAGAGCCAAGGGGTGGTCAGCAAAACCCACTCACCCTTCAACAGCCCCATCTGGCCTGTGCGTAAATCTGAAGGAGAATGGAGATTGACTGTGGACTATCGTGCCTTGAATGAAGTGACTCCACCGCTGAGCGCTGCTGTGCCAGACATGTTGGAGCTCCAGTACGAGCTGGAGTCCAAGGCAGCAAAGTGGTACGCCACTATTGACATTGCCAATGCATTTTTCTCCATTCCTTTGGCAGCAGAATGCAGGCCTCAGTTTGCCTTTACGTGGAGGGGTGTGCAGTACACTTGGAACCGATTGCCCCAGGGGTGGAAGCACAGTCCTACCATCTGCCATGGACTGATTCAGACTGCACTAGAAAAGGGTGAGGCTTCAGAACATCTGCAGTACATCGATGACATCATTGTGTGGGGGAATACTGCAGCTGAAGTGTTTGAGAAAGGAGAGAAGATCATCCAGATTCTGCTGAAAGCTGTATTCGCTATCAAGAAGAGCAAAGTTAAGGGACCTTCTCGAGAGATCCAGTTCCTGGGAATTAAGTGGGAAGATGGACGGCGTCAGATTCCTACTGATGTCATCAACAAGATCACAGCAATGTCTCCACCTACCAACAAGAAGGAAACACAAGCTTTCCTAGGTGCCATAGGTTTTTGGAGAATGCATATCCCTGAGTACAGCCAGATTGTGAGTCCTCTCTACCTGGTAACCCGCAAGAAAAACACTTTCTACTGGGGCCCTGAACAGCAACATGCCTTTGCCCAGATCAAGCAGGAGATTGCCCATGCAGTGGCCCTTGGCCCAGTCAGGACAGGACCAGATGTGAAGAACGTGCTCTACTCTGCAGCCGGGAGCCATGGTCTGTCCTGGAGTCTTTGGCAGAAGGTGCCTGGGGAAACTCGAGGACGACCATTGGGATTCTGGAGCTGAAGTTACAGAGGGTCTGAGGCCAATTACACTCCCACAGAGAAGGAAATTTTAGCAGCCTATGAAGGAGTCCAAGCTGCCTCAGAGGTAATAGGCACTGAAACACAACTCCTCCTGGCACCCCGACTACCGGTGCTGGGGTGGATGTTTAAAGCAGAGGTTACCTCTACCCACCATGTCACCAATGCTACATGGAGTAAGTGGATTGCTGTCATCACACAGCGTGCCCGTATTGGAAAACTGAATCACCCTGGGATTTTGGAGATAATTACAAATTGGCCTGAAGGTGAAGACTTTAGTCTCACAGATGAAGAGGAGCAAGAACCAGTGACACGTGCTGAAGAAGCTCCACCATACAACCAACTGCCAGCAAAAGAAACACCCTACGCTCTTTTCACTGACGGTTCCTGTCGCATAGTGGGAATGAACCGGAAGTGGAAAGCAGCTGTGTGGAGCCCCACACGACAAGTCGCTGAGGCCACGGAAGGAGATGGTGGATCGAGCCAACTTGCTGAACTCAAAGCTGTTCAATTGGCCCTGGACATTGCTGAGAGAGAGAAGTGGCCAAAGCTCTACCTTTATACTGATTCATGGATGGTAGCCAATGCTCTGTGGGGATGGCTAGAGAGGTGGAAAGAGGCTAACTGGCAGCGTAGAGGAAAACCAATTTGGGCTGCCGAAGAGTGGAAAGACATTGCCACTCGGATAGAGAAGCTACCTGTAAAAATCCGTCATGTAGATGCCCATGTCCCCAAGAGTAGAGCTGATGAGGAGCACAGAAACAATGAGCAGGTAGATCAGGCTGCAAAGATAGAGGTGTCAAAAATAGACTTAGATTGGCAACACAAGGGAGAGTTGTTCCTGGCTCGATGGGCTCATGATGCCTCAGGTCATCAGGGCAGAGATGCCACCTATAAGTGGGCACGAGACCGAGGGGTGGATCTCACCACGGACAGTATTTCTCAGGTTATTCATGACTGTGACACATGTGCTGCAATCAAGCAGGCCAAGCAGGTGAAGCCCCTATGGTATGGTGGACGGTGGTCCAAATACAAGTATGGGGAGGCCCGGCAGATTGATTATATCACACTACCCCAGACACGTCAAGGTAAGCGCTATGTGCTCACAATGGTAGAAGCCACCACGGGGTGGCTGCAGACCTACCCTGTGCCTCATGCTACTGCCCGTAACACCATTCTGGGCCTTGAAAAGCAGGTTCTCTGGAGGCATGGTACCCCTGAGAGGATTGAGTCAGACAACGGGACTCATTTCAAGAACAGCCTTATCAATACCTGGGCTAGGGAACATGGCATTGAGTGGGTGTACCATATCCCCTACCATGCACCAGCTGCTGGGAAAGTGGAAAGATTCAATGGACTGTTAAAGACCACCTTGAGAGCATTGGGTGGGGGATCTTTCAAGAACTGGGAGCAGCATTTGGCAAAGGCCACCTGGTTAGTTAACACCCGAGATTCCACCAACAGAGCAGGCCCTGCCCAGTCTGAGCTCCTGCATACAG
>JANPWX010004922.1:0-25571 GCA_024734555.1 Trochalopteron elliotii
GCAGTTTCAGCACCAAGGAGAAGGTGAGCAATGAGAAGTTTGGCTACAAGAATGTCAATATTTTCTTTATTTTTACTAAAAATGTTTTCCCTTTTTCCCTTATGACACTACTAATTAAGTTTTATTATTATTACCAGTCTTTATCCAACTGGTCATATTCATCCCACTCTTGTTGCATTATCTCCCAATAGTTTTTGTCTGATATGTCTTTTTCTTTTACCTTTTCTTCAAATTTTTCTAGTACTTTAGCTGCTGGACTTTTCTCCTCTAATTTCATTATTTTATAAACTTTTGATATTTAGCCAGCCTTTCCCCCAGTGAATTCGGGGTCAGTGGGCATAGCTGCAATTTGCATACCTTGGACCACTGAATGAATTAATCAGATTAGACAAGGGATTAAACAGGGTATAAACATGATTCTAGGTACTGAACATAAGATGAAGAATACTATCTTTTTCCACCAAGCCTCTTGTCGAAATACTTGGTCCCACCAAGAGGCTTGGAGGATGGAATTCCATTTCTGGAGGGGTACATGGGCCACCTTTTTGATTTTAGCTGCCAAGCCCCTTATGGTCTCACCATAATTATCTATTTCTATACAACATTCTGACTCATTGAATTTTTCACAGACTCCCCCTTGCTCTGCTAACAAGTAGTCGAGGGCTAATCGGTTTTGGTATACGAAGGCCCTCATTTGGGAGTGTTGTTTTGCTAGTAATTCTAGAGCATCTGAAGCATGGTTGGAAACGATTTCAACTACAGCTTGTAGTCTTATCAATCTATTCAAAAGATAGATGGGAGTTTGATATCCCCAACTTCCATCATTTGCTTAGGTTGCAGGACCATAATATTCTGTGATTCTTTCTGCAGGCCAATCTTCATTTCCCCATTTTTGACTTCCCCCAGCCATGAGTAATTCCCTTCTTAAATCTCTTTTTTGCCTATCTAGGGTCTCATATAGAGGAGCCCTTAGACTGCTCTCTGTTCTGGGTAGGGTGAAAAAGAAGGGCCTAATCATTCCCAGCGTACAGAATCCTTTCCATTTTCAGGGCAGTTCACTATAAGCTTTCTTTCCACAAATCTAGTAAATCAGGGGCTTTCCAACTGTTTACTTTTTCAGGCTCTCTCTAGTATTCTCGCAGTCCTTCTAAAGACTGGTAAGGGTTAGCTCCAGAACTTTTGTGCCAACATAGCCCAATTGATTCAAATCATTCGCAAGTGTCTTTTTTCTCTTGACCCCAGAATCTGACCGGGGGTTCGGGTTGCCAAGTTTTAGATTTGTCCTTTGAATTCACAGTTAAGGTGGATATGCAGGGGGTATATCCTACCAATTCTGTGTATTCTTTTCCCTCTTTGTTGATACATACAGTCCCAATGATTCTTTTATCTAGCACCTACCCTTTAGGTCTCCGGATAATTTTAGAAATTTGAGTATTATCCCATTTTAGAAGTTGTTCTGGAGTTAAGCTCTCACTTTTCCAGGGCCACCTCTCTGCTGATTTCAATCCTTCACAGATCTATCAATTAGAGAGTCCTAATTCTGTGGCGATTTCTTGCATTAAATCTATAAACAGATTTTGATTTGGGGCAGGTAATCCCCAGTCATTGTATTGTTTCTCCAATTGCTCATAATGCTCACTTAGGGTTTTTAACCTTTTTAGTTCCATCCTTCTTTTCTTTGCCTTTGACTCCTGCCTCTTTAGTTCTTGGGTTAGCATTTGCACTTTGCTTTCTGGGTCAAGTCCCTCCTCATTCTTTGAAAAACAAAAAGTGTCATCAAATTGTAAACATATTTTGTCATCATCATCTTTGAGGAGATCTAGCACTACAGGTTCATTACTTAAGGAGGGTTTTGCTTCATAATTTAGATTCTTTCCCACTCAATACATTTTTCTTCCCATAGTGCAAATCTCCAATTTATTTTTATCATAACACAATTTGTTGACTTGGTAGTAGGCTAGAAAGGTGGATTTCTTTTTTTCCCCTATCCATATCGTTCGGTCACATTGATCACACACAGAGATGGTTGGCATTCCTCCTCCCTCTCGTCTGCGCATTTGGTGAATGGAGGAGTCTTTTTCTTTTTTTACATTTTTGGACAGCCCGTCCTTAGGGATTGCTCTCGGGTTGTGACACACCACCCCCTTCTCCAATTCACGTACTTTGAATTGAGTGCCATTGAAAGAAGAATACCCTTTTGGCTTACCTTCTTGGCAATTGTATTGTCCTTGGTACTCCACAGTCTTTATGGTTGCTTGTCCTTTCAGTGCTTACCTGCAGGCACTGTTTTCATTCATTCAGGGGTTCCTGCCTTTGCGGATCCTCAGGGTGCAACCCGTCCACTTGGCACACAGCTTGGCTCAGGATTATTAGGATTCCCCACAGGAATATCCCTCTGCCTTTCCCTTCACTCACGGGGTAGCAGCCAGCAGCAGGGTAAACCATCTTCTTGGCAGCAGGCGTATGCTTCACGGGTTTCTCTCGTCCAAACTGCAAACCTTCATTTAAACACATTCCACCTGGACAATTTCACCGTGTCTGACTTGCAAGGTACTTTAATGGTCCTTCGGCACTTGGTCGCAAGGACTTCCACCTTTGCGTCCAATTTTCCTTTCGTCCCCTTTTTGTATATCAGGTACCAGTTTGGAGAATCCAATTCTATCAGCCTGGCGTGAGTGGCAAACCCTAAGACATGGTTTGTCTGCTTTTGTTCTTCCTCCAAACACTTAGTGCACAGACCCTTTGGTCGATTTCCTCCTCGACAGTGAATTACCCAAATTTGTTTACAATAAACACACTCAAAATGTATAAATGGAAAACATTCACAATCTGGTTCAGAGCAACTTATCTGATCCTCTTCGGTCATTTATGGTGTCACTGCAGCTTGATCTTCAAGTCCCCAGGAGAGGAGGATATCTTCCACTTTGGGGCAGTGTCTGGAGGTTTGATCTTTTTTACTCATGATGTGTGGGTCCAACCTTTTTCTGCAGTTTTGATGGCTGTACCTGTGGTGAGAAGGACGACAAAGGGACCTTCCCAATGAGGTGCTAGAGGGACTTCCTTCTAGGTTTTGATTAAAACCTTATCCTCAGGATGTATTTGGTGAATGGCAAACCCCAAGGGGGCGCTCTGAGGAATTAGTCCTCTCTTTCGTAGATCTTGTAAATTCTTGTTTATAGTTATTAAATATGGTTGGATTTGATTATCCTCTATTTGCGGATGTCCAACGGGCAGTCCATGCTGGTAAGGCATCTCGTACAGCATTTCGAATGGTGACAGTCTGGTCTCTGAATGAGGCATGGTCCTAATGTTTAGTAGAGCTAGAGAAAGACACTGTACCCAAGACATTTTTGTTTCTAGTATCAATTTCGCCAGCTGTGCTTCCAGTGTTTGGTTCATTCTCTCTACTTGTTTTGAGCTCTGGGGGTGCCATGGGGTGTGATACTGCCATCGGATTCCTAAGGCTCTGATAACTGTTTAATAATTTTGGAAGAGAAACGTGTGTCCTGATCAGAATCTATGTGATTCACTATCCTATATCTTGGAATAATTTCTTCTAGTAATATTTTTGTCACTGGTTGGGCTGTAGCCCTTGCTCGAGGGAAGGCTTCAACCCAGTGTGTCAATTTGTCAACTATTACCAATAAAAATTTGTATCTTCCTACCTTAGGTAGATCAGTGAAGTCCACCTGGATCCTTTCAAATGGTCTATAGGCGACAGGATGTCCCCCTAAAACTGTTTGTTTGGATCTGGCCCGATTCACCCTTTGGCACTCATGTACTTCCTGTTTTGCCAATTCGTATATTCCTTCACATCCGAAGAATTTCAAAAATTGCACTGCTAAAGCTTGTGTTCACCAGTGAGTCTGCTGATGTAGTCTCCTTAGAATTTTTCTGGCATAATCTTTTGGTAATAATTCCCTCCCATCAGGTAATTTCTACTTCCCTTCCTCTAGTCTCCCATCTATTTTTTTTAATCCTTCAATGTCCTTTTGGGAGGGATTTGGGAGGAATTCTTGGATTTCTTCTTCTCTCACTTCATGGGTACTCACTGTGAGTAAGGCTGCTTTTTTTGCCTTGTCTGCCAAGTTGTTACCTCTAGTCTGAAACTGCATACCCACCTGATGTCCTTTCACATGAACAATGGAGATTGCTTCTAACTCTTTGACAGCTTCTAAAATTTGCTTGATTATTTCCCCATGAATCAACTCTCAACCTTGAGTGTTGATTAGACCTCTTTCCTCCCGTATCTTCCCAAATGTGTGTACTACTCCAAAAGCATATTTTGAAGCAGTGAAGATTGTACCTTTCTTCCCTTTTAATCTTTTTAGTGCCCTTAGGACTGCATACAATTTGCAGGCTTGTGCAGACCAATTAGTGTTCAGGGGTCTGGATTCCACCACTTTGCCTGACTTACCATCTATGATAGCATATCCCAATTTCCTTTTCCCTTCCACCACCCTTGATGATCCATTGACAAACTATTTTTCTCCATTTTCTAATTCCTCTTCCTCCAAATCTGGCCTTATTTTTGTTTGCAATTCCACCACATTTGCACAATTATGGGAGGGCTCCTCTAATGCTTCACTCAACAAAAATTGGGCTGGATTTTGAGCAGTGGTGGTTCTCAGTTCTAAGTCATGTGAGTGAACTAGGATAGCCTCATATTTCAGGAGCCTGGTGTCAGTGACCCATTTATCTGCTTTTTGTTGCAGAATGCTCCTTACATTGTGTGGAGTGTAAACCATTAGGGGAGCCCCAAAAGTTATTTTCTTTGCCTCCTCTACTTGTAGAGCAACAGCAACAATAGCTTGCAAACAAGTAGGCCATCTTTTGCTTACCAGGTCTAGGAGTTTAGAAACATATCCCGCAGGTTTCTTGACCCCCGCCCAGTCTTGAGTTAACACACCTTGGGCAGTATGGTTACAGACATCCACAAACGGTTGAAATTGCCTTTTTTCATCTGGCAAGCTCAGCACAGGGGCTGATATCAGAGACTCTTTCAACCCTTTGAATTTTAGTTCATCTTGTTCAGTCCATTTCAATCTGTCAGTGTTTAGTCTTTCATAAAGAAACTTTACCTTGTCACTATATCCTTTAATCCATTGCCTGCAGTATCCTAGGAGTCCCAGTAATTGTCTAATTTCCCTTTTTGTGCATGGAGAGGGTAGAGTTATGATTCTTGTCACTCTCTCAGGATCTAATTTCTTCTTACCTTTTGATATCCAGTGACCCAAATACTTTACTTCTGATTCTGTGAGTTGTAATTTAGACTTTGAGACTTTAAGCCCCCTGTTCCCTAAGAAATTCAACAAGGAGGTAGCGCATTTCCTTACATCCTCCTCTTTTTGACCAGCCACTAGTAAATCATCGACATATTGCAATAATTTCGTCCCTTCCACTGGTACAAATTGGCTTAGCAATTGTTCAAGGGCTTGGCCAAATAGATTTGGTGAATCTACAAATCCTTGCGGTAAGGAGGTCCACCTAAGTTGCTGTTTTCTATTTGTTTCAGGGTCCTCCCATTGGAAAGCAAAGAGATCTCAGCTTTCTTCAGCTAGGGGACAAGCCCAAAAAACATCCTTTAAATCAATTACACTGTACCACACACCCTCTGGGGAGACCCTATTCAGGAGGGTGTAGGGATTAGCCACTACTGGGAACCGGGTTTTTGTTCTCTCATTTACTGCTCGGAGGCCTTGCACCAACCTGTAACTTCCATCTGTTTTCCTGACTGCCAGGATGGGGTTGTTATGTCTTGACATGCAAGGTTCCAAAGTTCATTTTTGCACCAAGTCATCTATCACTTGTTTCAACCCTCTTCTCCCTTCCATGGAGATAGGATATTGTTTTATTCTAATTGGATCCTCAGGTCTTCCTATCTTGATTGAAATAGGTTCTATTTCTAGTCTCCCCACTTCCCCTTGGGAGTGCCAAACCTTAGGATCAATTTTGCTTTCATCTGATTCAGTTAATTTATACAAACTTACCACTAACTGTGAGTTCTTAACAATTAGGTTTATTCCCAAAGCTATGATCATATCTCTACCCAGTAAATTGTAATCTGCTTCTTCCACCAGCAACAAATTTCCCTAACAAATTTTGTCTTCAGATTCTATTTCCACGCTTTTTATATGGGGCATTTTAAATGGGTCCCCTTTTGTGCCTATGACCAACATTCTTGCTTGGCTTTTTAAACATCCAGAGAGTAATTTCTGCACAGTGCTCCTTTCTGCCCCGTGTCCACCAAAAAGGTTATTATTCGTTTGTGGGGACCTAACTTTAATTTTATCAAGGGCTCGTTAGATGTTCCTGTCCCCAAAATAAAAAACCCCTGACACCCCTAGTCTTCTTGAAAAATCTTTTCATCCTTTATCCTCTTTTTGCAGTCCCTTTTAAAGTGCCCCTTCTTTTTACAATAGTAGCATTCTGGAAGTTCCCTTTGGGGTTCTGAGCTTCTATTGAGAGGGCCGGACTCCCTTCTCTGCGTTCATATTTTTGAACTTCTTTTACTGCTGCGACCAATACCTTCACCTGCAGTTTCTGTTTTTCCTCATCCCTCCTCATGTAAACTTTTTGTGCTTCCCTCAGTAATTCTTGTAAATTTTCTCCTGACAGTTATATATTTTCTTTAGTTTCTTTCTTATATCTTCCCATGATTTTGCTACGAATTGTGTTTTTAGCAACACTTCCCCAATGGGGGAGTTTGGGTCTGTTCCAGAATATACTTGCAGGCTCTTTCAGAGTCGATCCAACCATTCCAAGGGAGTTTCATCCTTTCCCTGACATTCTTCGAATACCCTGCTGATGTTTTGACCTCTCGGCACTGCCTCCCGTATACCCTGGATTATGAGGTTTCTAAGATCTATCGTGTTTTGCCTACCTTCTTCCATCTGGGAGTTCCATCCTGGATTTTGATTTGGCCATTTTTGTTCCCCAGAGGTCCCTTGGGGGTTGCAGTGCTCCCAGTCCCGTATGCCTGCTTGTCTTATCATTTCCCTTTCTTCATTATTAAACAATGATCTCAGAGTTGATGTAAGATCTTCATATGTAAAAATACTAGTCCCTAGAAACTCATCCAACCTATCCGCCACCCCAAAAGGATCATCCATCAATGGTCCCATTTCTTTCTTAAATGCTCTCACATCCCCGGTATTTATTGGCACATTCACAAATCCAATGATTCAAGGTGCTGTTGGCACTTCCCTTAAGGGGAAAAGATTGTGCCTGTCATCCTCATATTCACTTTCGTCCTCATTCATTCTTTTCACCCTGCGTCGGGTTTGGCTTGCTGGAGGCAAATTTCTTATGACTAGTTTTTTGGCTTCCATTGACTGCGGGACTGGTGGGGGGTGGAGGGAAAAGCAGCAGAGGAATCAAGCTTTGTGCAGGGGGAGGAGGAATCTCTAGAGGCTGCGAGGGAAACAAGGATGGAGGATGCAAAGAGGCTTGTGGGGGTTGTAGTTCTAGGGTCTGCGAGGGTATTGCTCCTGGGGGCGGTGTCACGATCTGTGCCAGGACTGGCAGAGGGGCGAGAAGGGATGCCTGGACAGGAGGTACCTCGAGAGGCAGGGGTAGAAGAGGAGGTTGGAGTTGCAGAGTTCCCTGAACACCTGGGGGTGGGAGAGAAACAGGGGCTGGGGCAGGTACGGTGCCCGGTACCCCCAACGGGGGTCCAAATGCCGGTGCCGGCTGATTCATGGGTCCCGGAGGTGCGGATGGGGACGCCTGAGCCTGCACGGGTGGTGACACGGGTACAAGGTACGGAGGAGGGAGATGGTCTAGTGGGTCCCATACATCATTTCAAACTTCCACTCCTTTTTTAGTTTTCATTGAGAACAATTCAATTCTGGATCTTTCTCACAATTTGGCGTATTCCTTCTCCTCATGGTCCTGCGGTTTCTTATCACTCACATAGTCGCTTAGGGCTTTGCAGGTCCATTTCTCAAAAGTGCCAAATGTGGGCCAAATGACATGACTCCTTATTTCTTTTCTTCCCCAAACTTCTATGCAGTAGTGTATCATTTTCTCCTTAGATTTTCCCTTTCTCTTAGAACAGTCCTCCCAATGCTCCAACATCCATCCCAGTGGGCTGTCTCAGGGGATTTCAAGGGCACTATCCTCCTTTTTCCAAAGTGTGTTTCTCTTGTGCCTCCTTGCGAGGCTTGCTCTTTCTTTGTCCCATCTTTGAAATTCACTTACCTTTTACAATTCCTGTGACGGACCTTTCTTAACTCTCTAGCTTATGAACTATGATCCTTTTGATCCCCTCCCAAGTGGGCTTTGTTGTAGTGGATTACTTACCCTTCCAGCGAGCTGAGCTGAGGGTCTTTTCGGCCAGCGGTGGATTTCCCTCTTGGTGATTTCCTCAGGGTTTTACACAGCGTTGAGCTAAAAGGTCTACCAGTTCCCAAACTCAGAGGAACGTCTCCTTCCCTTTTAGCGTCCTGTGATCGGTTCCCAAAACCTGCCCATGTTTTGGTTTTTACAAGAAAATGAGATTTTTGTTCCGAATCACTTCCCCGTCAGGCAACCAGTTCCCTCGCGGGAGGATGGAAATGCGACCTTCAGGTCCACACTCGGGTTGTGATAAAATCACGTCTCATTCACTTGCCCAGTCACACTCACTCAACCAGCAATACTTACAGCTTCCTTTTCTTGCATGGATTCTTTGTGCATGTAGATTTTTACAAGTGAAAAATTTTGCCGCAGCTTCCTGAAGACCTCTCCAGGTCTTGCCTGAGTTCTCTAATTTCTTTCAGATCCGAAACCTCTCCTTTTATTGTGGCTTTGTCCTAAATTTGTTCGTGATACAATCAGTGCTAGGGGGTCTCCCGCTCTGCCAGGCCGCCGAAGGTCGGCAGGGGTGCCTCCTGAGCAAAGGGGCTCCATGGCACTGGAATTGTATCTGAGTCACGGCACCAATCTGTTATAAATGAATATCAGCCAATCAGATAGAAATAAAAAGGATTTTTATTTTTCCATTTCCAAAAATCTATCTGAGACAGCCACAAACAACATCGATCGAATGCTGGGTGAACAGGCAACCAGCAGCAAGGGTGCTATCCCGCCCTGTCCACACTTGCTGAGTCTTGGGGTCTGGGTTTCTGGGTTTTATACAGTTTTTCGTGCCTAGCGGCAAGTCCATTGTGTTTCTGTTCAGTCTCCACATTCATGCACCATCTTTCACTCACTGATGAACCGTGAACAGATTTCCTGGCACTGGTGTATGTCCTGAAAGGAAGTTCCTGGAACATGGCTTTTTGGATGGTGATTTTACTTCATCTCTGGGTTCTCCATCGAGATTGGCATCAGTCACTTGATTGTCCAAGTGCACAGAGTCTGATTTGATCAACGAGCCATATCCTGCTCAGCCAGTCTTTTTGACTGCAAATTCAAGTTCCACCCTACTGTCTTACAGTTGCAAAGTAAGTCCTGATATTTGGAAACGCCTTCCCTTTATGGGAACTAGGACTTACTTTGCAGTGTTTAAGATTATAAAGTGCAATATACTTGATACATTATTTTATTTACTACATCTATTACATGTGCAATATACTTGATACATTATTTTATTTACTACATCTATTACATTTCTAAAATTTTAATACATGAATTTATCTATCACATCTATCACAGGGAACTTGATTTAGCTCAGAGAAAAGACAAATTATACAAATTGCAGGGATAATGATTTAGGAAAGAGAAAACCCACCCGATGTTCAAGGTGGGGATACCCCTGGGAAAGAGGAATTCCCACTACTGAGGCCTGCCTGGGATCAGAATACAATTGAGAGGAGGAATACCATGTCAGACTCTAGAAGGTTGATGATGAAGGGAATTCTGCACCAAAGGGGCAGAAGCTGGAAAAGGCCTTTGAGTCAGCGGGCCAAGTGGGCCTCTCTTAAAAAAGTCCGAGCCCGGGCAAGCCGGGCCGTCCCAGCCCTCCTCCCGCAAGGAGAGAGCCGGGACTGCCCCTCTTACCTCCTGCGAGGTTGAAAAGAAAGGGAAGTCACCGGGCTTCCCAGGCTAATTTAAGGCTGTGTTGACCCCGGGGTGTGTACCTGTATTGAATTCGCCAATCTGGCCATTAATTTTAAGAGTCAATCACTAATTGGTTTTTTACTATCTGTGCTAAAGCAATACAATCTCATTAATCAGTACTTTAATGAAAAGCCTTGTAGAGATGAATGCTCCCAAATGATTTGGTAAGTGACAGAAAGATTTCCTGGGTTACCTTAGTGTAAGATGCTTATTAATCTCTCAGCATTTGTGATACTGTAGCGACGCGAGTTTCAGGTTTTCATATTTGTATCAGTATTTGTTATAAGTCTGTACTTGGTATGTCCTTTCCACCCCCTCCATTCCTACCCCTGTGGTTCCTCCTGATGTAACCCCTTCCCCTTCCATTCCCCATTGGGTCATGTTTCCCCACCCAGCCCCCGAGCTGGGAAAAAGGGGACACCTTTTCTCTCTCTCCACTCTCTCACCATGCTTCCCCCATGATGAGAAGGGGCTCTGGCAAAACCCCTTCCACATGGCTGCACTGAATAAACATCCTTATTAACCCAAGAGAGAGCACGATTCCTTCTTCCAAGCCTGACCCACGCAGCAGCTGCTGAGCTGACGAACCCACATGAGATGTTTCTGTGGTCTGGAGGGATTCACTGCTAGCCGGTAGCAGCCCCCACCACGAGAGAAACTTCAACATGATACCTCTTCCCAAAGCTTGACCACTTTGTCCCATTCATGAAGCAAATCAACTATTTCTCTCAACTGAAAGAGCTCACCTATATTCAAAAAATTAGCATCTGTTTAAAACCCAGATGCAGCTCTCTGCATTTATTTAGTGAATTATCAACACTTTCATCTCAGCAAGTCAAAATCCCTCCTTTTGGTAACTCCCCCAACATGTTCTCCTATGAAATGTCCGTTTCACAAAGCCCTTTACAAACAGTCTGTCATAACAGCAGATTTGGGGTACATCTCACCAAGACCTTCCATTTAAACCTGCTGTGTTTAATAGTTACGCCAAGGCTCTTCTACCTACTTTATTTTCCTTTGCTAAGGGTGCATTCCTTCAGAAAATTATCAGTAATGAGAGACTTTAAAGGTAACTTTTCAGTTTTATATATATATATATATATATATATATTTATATATATTTAAAGGGATATAAGGGAGAAACAACAGTGAGGGAAAAAAAAGGCACAGGACTACAGCTTTTTCAATTTAAACTCTTATCTCTCTACATATTTTACAGCCTTAAAGATGAAAGGCTTGTAAATGAGATGTGTTTCTATGCAATTGCATAAAATGATGTCACTTCAGGTAATTTTAAATGCACATAGAAAGTGGTCTTGTAAAATTCTCCCAGAACCCATTAAAAATCTGCAGGATATTACCTTTTTTCAATGCAAGGTGATGTGGGTGAAGTTATTATTTTTAGTAAGCTAAAGGGAAAATATGCTCATTACATGTAAAATTGATTAGATCATGCTCTGGAAGCTAAAAAGAAAATGTTCTGAGGGTCTCACAAAAAAATATTGTCAGAATAAATGAAATACTGCCCTCTTCTGATTAAATTTGATCTTAGAAGTAGCTGCACTTACAAAGGAGGAAGAGGTCTGAGGAGAAGACTAAAATGAGCTAAAAATAGGGGTTGGCAGGTAAATGAACCTCCTGTGCAGGGAATGTAGTAAAGAACCTCCATGATTTCTGCATGGCAAATAATGTCCCACATCAAAACAGGAGAGGTGCCTGAATAAAAGCAACTTGTGCTATAATTGTGTATTTTGGAGTAATTTTGTGATGTGGCATGTAATGCAAGCAGAAGATGGATGAATTAAAGCTCATCTGCCATGGTTTTCCTCTAATTTAGGCACGGAACTTCTTGTTTGTACAGTTTTGTGTACATGAAACTTTAAATGCCAAAAAACAATCCAAAGCCCCAGAAAAGTAAGTGCACTGGAGACCTGTCAAACACGAATACACATTTGAGCTGCAAACTGCTGTGTGAGTATGCTGCAAAAATCACATGCTTTTGTTTGATGCCCTCTCCTAAATATTTTCTCACTGGTAGCTATCACTGACTAATTTCTGGCATTTTCAATTCTTTATATTAATAAAATATTTCTCTAACTGCAAAATACGAGTGGGACACCAGTCTTAAGTTGAAGCATTTTGCACACCTACAAGATTCAAAAATCATAGAGATAAATGTACATGTTGAGCCACTTCTCTGATCAGTTTGGCTATTTTGATGGTAACCTCCTTACAGATTATTTCATACCAGACTGATATTCAAGGTTGTTCCACCTGTAAATTACCACATACTCTGAAAATCCATGGGATGTGGATGCTTGAGTCAAGGTTTCATTTGGCCTTTCTCACCTGTCCTCTTGGAGATTTTTATGAACTCATCTTCAGTGGTGATCCCTTTGGCAATTTGAATTTTTCTTCCTGCATTATGTAAATCAGGACATTTTCAGCAGAATTTAATGCACTTTTCTTCATCCCCAGGCTGCACTGTACATGGTAGATCTCCCTCTGACACATTCACAGTGTTATTCTGTGAAGCAGAATTGTTTTACATAAGGTGTGGCTCCAATACTCATGGAATAGTTGGGTGCTTTACTCACTCATGTCTGGATTCATTTTTTTAAAGTATTTTAAATACACAACAATATTTAAATGGAACATACATATCTAATTTTCTGTACTAAAAGAAATATAAGAGCACTTAGCAGAAAAGCTTTCAAGCAATTCATCCACATACAAAACTTTGCTCTTCACTAATTTACCTTGCACAATGCTTCCAGTTACATACTTTTAGGCTGAGTAAAATGATCTTTCTGCCATTGCTGAACCTTTAACTTTTGACTGTTACAGCTGAAGTAAAAATATGTATAACAGGTTATTTGTAACATGGGGAAATAATTACAGAACTAAAAATGCAAACCAATGGCATTACTGTAAGAGCCACTGGGCTGCTTAGAGCTGATACTGTGGCAAACATTTATCTTGTTGCAGCTTTCTTTCTGTCAGTGGAGAAAATATGTTAAAACAAAAGATTATTAAATTCATCACAAAAACAAATGCTTGCAGGCTTTGTCGCTGCAAACAATGGCAGTACTGGCACTAGGTACAGTCATAACTTGCAGACTGTACCAGAAAAAGAAAGCATCGTGACTTTTGTAAAATCAGCTATTTCAAATGAAGTAAAGCATCTTTCTGTACTTGCACAAATCTTTTCATAGGTTGATGTAACTCAGAGGAAACGAGGGGAATGGTCAACAATTTAAGTAACATTGTACACATGCTTACTCTGAAGCATTTCCCAGTATTTGCTCACATTTAAATTGTGATGGTGGAAAGACCAATGAGTCTTTCCACGAAGTATTCTGGTTGAGCAACAGACATTGATAAATTTAGATTCATGAGTTAGATTACATGTCAAAGACTTGCAAAATTTCTTCTAGCATGTTTCCAACAAGGTATGACTCCATGATGAAAGAGATGACTGCCCATCTGTCTTAGCCACACTCATGTTAAGGAGTTGTTGTTTTCCATTAGAATTACTCATGTTTTTGTAATCTTAACTGTAGAAAAACCAGGGTGCTAAAAAAAATAGGCACAAACCAAAGAATTACTGCTGGACCTGAAATGTTCTAACATATTACAAGCTTTTAGAATTTTGTGGAAGGTGTGTGTTTTGCACCAAGAGCTGCTGGTCCTTTGTCATCCCTGTAAGAAACACACCTGAACTAGAAAGTAGGATTTAAAATGCTGTTTATTAGAGCTTAGAGTATCAAAAGTCAATAGCACAGATAACCTCTCTAGGTGCTCCAAGTCTTGAGGGTGTAGCACTGAACACAAACACGGCACTCCATGCAGATCTCGTCCAGAGCAAAGAATCACACTTTTTTATTATTTTCTTACAAGGAAACAACTCTTTGCATCATTTTCACAGTCAAGGTGAATGTCATGAATGTTAATGTTGGTCCTGAAAAAGTACTGCTCATGTGTCTTAGTGCTAAATCATCTCAAAAGGTTCTAATCTGAGCTGTTTGTAGGAGCTGGTGAAACAGAAGATAAAGCAACAACTGACCAAGCAGCAAAGGTCTGCTCAGAGCCAATGACTGCAAAAAGGGGAGGGAAATATTTACATTTAACAACATGGAGAAAATCTGCACAACATGATGTCAAGCTTGGATGCAGCCAGTTTCTGGGAGTAATTAAAGCTCCTGTGGAACATGAGAAATATACAGAACTGAAAGGGTTATGCTAATTTACCTTTTATATAAAGGAGCAATAAGTTCTATGCAAACCAGGTGTTTTTCTGGAAACCAATAAGCTTCATTCTTGCTACTGTGATTTTGGCTGGGAGATTTTGTGTTTGTAGTCAGAACCCTTGACTGTAATTTACATTGTATCAGTGGTGGTGGTGAAGACCAGGACAATAATTTTCAACAGTATTTAGTTGTAAATGAATTGTAGCGTGTTTGTTGTGCAGACGATTGCTCTTAAGAGCCAAAGAAGGAAAAAATTTAAACCCCGTTTCTGCAATGATGCTGAATTTAAAAACATGATCAACCCATATGACATACTTGCAAACTGCACTGGCATTCTCAGGTAAAAAGTTTTGAGCCTTTAAAGCATGCTATTATAACCCAGATCCTATAGTACTTGTTCTACTAATGTCTCTATAAAGGTAACATTCTTGGTTAGATGGCTCTCCAGCTGCTGAAAGGGAAGAATCATACTGGGTTGCAGTGGAGCATATGGGTAAAGGAATAAAGTGGTTTGGCAACAAAATAATGACGAGAAATGGAGAGCTTTATATCTGCATAATGAAAGCAACCCTATTCACTTTTCTGTTTAATTGTTACAGGAAAAACAAAACAAACCCCCAAATGAACAAAACCTCAAATAAAAACAAATTAAAAGTAACTGAATATTTACAAAGAAAAAATAATAAAGCTGTTGTGATTGTGGTGTGACTTAGTTACCAGAAATACATTTTTCTCCCCTAAAGCTTTTTGCCACATTCTGATTCTGTAGCACTTCCCACCTGCTCTGACTTCTGCTAGAAGAGCCCAGCAGCAGTTTTAATCACCAGATCTATTTTGGAACATCCCTGAAGACAAGAAGCAGGAGGAAAACCAGCCACTGGAGGGGAACATTTGTACCTGCGGGCAGTTTTTCAGGCGGCTGCAGCCTGAGAAGGGCTCAGAGCCAAGGGATCCATGGTACAGTAGAGATTCCAGTTACATTCCATTTGTCTGCCTCTCTACACCCCCTCTGATCTTACTAACACCAAAAAACAACTTTGAAAAATTAAGCCTAATATCCTCACGGTAAAACTCTAAACACAATTGTTTCTATCTGCGTAACTTGCATAAACACAACTTTTCTTCAATCACAAAAATATTTTGATTCATTTCTTTTAGGAAAAGGTCATCTCTGAAGACTTGCTGTTTATCAGTTAAGTTTATCTCACAACTACAACTGACAGAAAATCCCCTTTCATATTCATTTTCCCCTGCTAATAATGAAGAGTATTTATGTATTTTAGGAAAATTAACATCTTGACTTGCACTGTAATGAACACATAAATTTTCTTCAGTGACACACTGTTCCAAACCAATCCCTGACCACACACATTCCCAGAAACACCTCTGATGATCGTAATTTATCTAACAAACTAAGGACCTTTAATAGGTCAGAGCAAGTAATTCCCCAAGAATAAACCAAGATGTAAGGCTTTAATTCAGTAACAGTGACAACAATAATCAACTGGGAAAGCTTTTATTCAGGCAACAAGGTAGAAGTAAAACCTGTTCTACCAAGCAGATTTTTTTGCAGCAAAACTCAGCCAGTGAGAAAAGTAGTAGAATTAAGGAAAGCTGTAGCAAGTATCAGTCTTCTTCAATTTGTGTAAGTAACTGCCAAACTAGAAATTGGAAAACCCTCAGTAATATGCCAGTATCAGGTGCAAAGCAGTTTCAGTTAAGTCATTCCCCAACACTCAAAGTGCATATTAGAATCATGCATCTCTCTCACCTACCTGGCAGGCTTGCACAGAAGCACCACCACCAGCCTACATCAAAAAGAGTATAATTTCAGTATTATCTCCTTGAGGCAAAAGCCAGTCTGTGGAACTATCATCAAGCACTTCTGACAGGGATGAAGTGCTGCTCTGTGAGTTACATGTTAACTTCCTTCGGTTTCATGTCTCCTACCACAACAGATACAACATGCATTTAGTGGGGACTGTCATGTGAGGGTTTAGGAAAGGAAAGCTCCCTTGTTTTCCAGGTTATCCAGAGATGTAGTGAGCCCAGAGGTGTCCCATCTTCCCCTCCTTAGTCTGAGTGCCTGGGAGACCTTCACAGACAGTATTTTAGAGTGAACAGTGCAGCACTCTTAAGTCTTCATTAGAACTCTCATGAGCACAGATGTACAAATAGTGAAGCCTTGACACTGGGGACATTCGTGGTCCCACTGACATAAATATTATGGTTTACTGATCTTTGTGCCAGAATAAGGTTGATAAATTCACTGGTATCAGAAAGCACAAGCAGCACTATCCCCTTGGAATAAAATTACCTGACAGGCATTCCTATGGAGAAGCAGAGGGTTACAGCCTATGAGGCATCCCAGAAGGAGTTTTCCCTGACCTCCTTCCCTTTTTTAAGTTATATTTTAATTGTTTTCTTTGAGGTGTGTAAAACACAAAGTTCCAGCTGATGTCATTTCATGATTAGGTAGATTTTGAGTGACTTTAGTCATACATATGAAGCATGTGCAGGTTTTATTTCATTACAGAATACACCTCCACAAGGTCTGTACGTGAAAAGTGTCTTACCTGCAAAGTTCTCTAAGAATGCACACTACTAGACAAAAGCAGAACCCAAAAAAGGAAGAGAACTATTTCTGGTGGAAGCAAAATTACTGTGAACAAAAGTCTACTGACCAGAAAGCACAGAACAGCCTACAAGCATTCCAGGCGGCACCAATAGTCTGCATCCAACGGAATCAATCAGCAAAACCCTGGAGGTCTTTAAAAGCCTCTGGATCCAATCCTGAGTAATCTGCTTATGCAGGGAGGTTGAACTAGATGACATTCTGTGATCCCCCTCAACCTCACCCACTCTGATTCTGTGAAAATTAATAGCAAGTCCAAATCTCTTCTAACAATTCCTGTTACATAATTTTCCTGTTGACTTTCAAGCTCTGACTTTCAATGTTAACATTACCCTCATGCACACAACTGGACATGAAGAGCTGAAAGAGGGAGGAAGACACAGCAAAATGCAGCAAGCAACTTCTTTTAGTTATCTCCTTGGTGCTTATTTGTACTACCCTGCACAGTCTCACGTGCTTTCTGGACACTGAGACCTTTATTCGCTGTGCACGTTAATAAAATCCTTCCTTAGATTTTTCCCTCATGGAGTATTCCCCAGCCAAAAAGGGATGACTATTTTACACTTGGTATTCAGCAGGAGTCACTGGTTCTAGGTCTTTAACAAGGTCAAGGGTCTCACAGGTGTTTTTAACATTACTACTCCCGCAGCTGCACCACCAAGTACAGGGCTCTCCAAACAACATGGGAAGTATTTCGCTTAAGCAGCAAGTTATTTTACAAGATTTCTCATAATGTTTAAAGAAGACCCTCTGTACCCTGAACCAAAATGGTTCCAGTGGTTCATGTAGTGGAACAGCTGATAAAGCTTCAGGCGTTTCTCAAACCCTGCAGCTTTGGGAATTTTACCATGATAAGCAGAATAAAAAGAACTGCTGAAGCCACCAAACATCCCAGCTATTGCAAGCTCATACTCTGAATGGCCGTAGAAAGAAGCTGGATCAAAGATAATTGGACCAGAATCATCCTCAGCTACGTTTCCTCCCCAGAGATCTCCGTGCAGGAGAGAAGGAACGATTTCCACATCACAGAACAAACTGGGTATCTTCAGCTGCAGGGGAGAAAAGTAAGACATGTAAATTACACAATCATTCACTTTAAAATGTAGAGGTATATATGCATACTTGAAGCATCTTAAAACCCTACATTTGAAACACCATAGGAACTGGTCAACAGAGATGCTGAGTATATCCAGAAGAGTCTTATTTTTCATAAAAAGCAGCAGCAGAAATAGTCATCTAAATCTTTTTTAGCAAGAAAATAAAAACCTTGACTCTCAAATATTGACCAGGGTTAGTAACAACAATCACCAACACTTCATCATTATAAAGCTCAAGGATGTCTCACCAAACTTCCAAAAAGTAGGAACCAAAGAGCCAACAGCGCAGTCACTTATTCAGGTGCAAACAGTGAAAGAACAGACAACGTGCAGGACAGAAGTGCTTGTGTACATTTCTCATCATGAACATGTTACAGGGAAATGAGAATATGAACTCCATCCAATATTTCCCCAACAGTAAGGAAAGTGGTATCTGGCACTTTGGAATTCACTCTAGAATGTTAGCATAGAGTGATGTGGCAAATGCCATTATACCTTAGAATAAGGGCATTATAATTCCTAAAAACTGGAGTCTCTTACCAACAGAACCTGGTGCAACAAACTGAAACTTTGGTTTAAGAAAATAAAATTTAAGTATACCCAACTCTTCCAATAATGAGAACTGAGGGAATTGCTCCTACCTGAAGCTGTGCCCAAAGTTCTCTTGCTTCTCTGTCACCTGATTTCTTTTCGACCATATCCATCTGGGGCTGGATCCTTTGTCTGGCAAAGAAGGTCACCCAGTCATTCTGCCAGTCATTCACCTGAAGAACAGGACTGCAGATGTCAGTTCTACACCACACAAGAGACAGATTTTCTTCTTTTTCAAATAAGCCTTTTGAGGATCACACAGCCTTTGTGCTGGTACCATCCAGGACAGTAAGTGCTACCATTTAATTGAATATTATCTTAAAACATTAAATTAAGGAAATAGCTTTCTCTCAGTGATTGAAGTCCTAGAAATTCAAGAGCTATCAGTGTCCAAATCCACTTATTTCCATTATGATAATTTTGACCCTCTGTGTCACTTTAGGGAAAACAAGATAAATTTAAAATTCTATCAGTCTGATAAAGTAAAACCTACCTGTGGAAGATAACCACAGCAGGTAACTGTATGAAAACCAAACTGATCCACAAACTGGAGTTCCGTTTGCCCTTGTCCTTTACCTTTCAAACCAAAGACAAAAATTCAACAACGACAAAACACTGAGCATCCACGACACAAATGAACCTTTAAAACTACGCAGTGCTGCTTCTATTGAGAATTAAAAAAATGCACTTTAATGCTCTTTTTATGGTTACAATGTGGTTGTTTTTTAAACTTAAAAGTTTGATGTAAAGCAGCTATATTCTACTCTTCAAAATCGTATTTTGAGATTCTGTATCTCCTTTGATGCCATGTCCTTGTAGAAACTGTGGTTTGAGCTCCCAAGGGTCCAAAATTGAATATGTGTTTTGCTTACACAGACCCAAACAGAGCAAACAAGAGCAAAAAGAATCCCTGCCTGGGTCTGTTTCATCCAAACCTGTTCTTGTGCTACCTTCAGGGGAAGATTAACTTGTCCTGAAATAGCAAAAGTAATTTTGACTGCTTTGTAGATTATTATCGACTGGGTTAAATTTGCAAACAGCTGTGTACTGTACCAACTGTGCTCCCTTCTTTCTTCAGCTTCTCTCCAAGTTTCTGGTTATGAAGGTGAAGATCAGCCAGCTGAGTTCCAAGCAGTGCTGAATGTCTAAGAAACAAAAAGTAATCTGAGTACCACTGACACATGAACAGAACCAGGTCTTGAAATTCCAGGAGTTACTTGAATAGATTTATCAAGTAAGTAAAAGCACCTGTAACAAAATAATTTTTCAGTGTATTCCAGTTATAAACACCTTGTCTTCCTATCAAGACTGCAGATTAACACAAAATGTACTTACTTGGCTGTTTCTGTAACCACTACTGAAAGTGAAAGTGAGCAGCAAGCATAAATTTGCTAACAAGAAACTATCAATTCTAATTTCTGTGTGATTATCACTTCTGTAAGGATATGTGTAAGAAAGTATGCACAACATGTTATGCCTTTTTTTTTTAAGTTCTGGTAAACTTGGGAAATAGAACCAAACAAGGCTGATCCTTTTCTTTCTACTGCTGCTTCCAGCTGCTTTCCTCTAATATGCCTAGGGGCTTAGTTTATTATCTGTTTCTAATAAAACTTCATCCTCTACATGGCTCAGAAGAGTCTTGTATTAATTGCAAACAGATATTACAACCAGTTGCCTCCCATGTTAACAAAATTATGTTCTTTTTCCTGTCTTTGATCTTTCTCAACTTTCCCTGTTCTCAAGGCACTGTTGTTTAAGGCAAAGTTATTTCTTCCATTTGTTCCTGTTAACAAAGGAAATCCGCATGCCAAAGGTACCATTTTTGAGCCCAAAACAGCAACATCTCTGCCCTTTCTCTTGGGACTCACCTAGGGCTCTTCATGAATTAGAAACTCTACCAACAAACAGGATGAGGGACAAGACTTTAAACTGGCTGCAGAAGTCTGAGAGAGAGATGAGAAATAGGTCATGATCATCTCCCTAACAGAATCAGACAGATAATTCATCATACTAAGTGCTCATCACAGAGAAGGGTCAAAAGTTTGAAACTATCAAAATGAAGGTAAGAGTTGAAAAAATACTGAAAACAACATTAAATGATTTGGGGAAGTGCCTCTGCACAATCATGCCAAGCAATAAAGTACTGGTTCTCTTATAGAGGGCAAGTACACAAAACAGGTGATCAGGCTGGTCATTTTCCTTTCTGTGAAAAGAAACCTTACTGTAAAAATCAATAATTACCTAAGCAAACAAACCCAAAACTAACCAAAACCCAGACTCATTTTGGGATGTATGACCAATTTGCTAGGTGAGACATTGTGAAGTATTTGATGCAGTTCTCTGCTGTGTGATTTCCCATATTGTCTTGACTCGCTTTAGAAAAAAATTAAACAAATTTTCCCTATGAAAACAAGTGATTTAACTATCATAACAGCCAAAATTTCTGGTTAAAGGAGGCAAGGATAACACTGTTTTACCTGTTTAAGCCCCCCATTTCCAAGTGTTCCATCACAAATGCAGTACTGCCCCCAGGCAGGTCTATAACTTTGATGGGTTTAGGCACTTTTATCGTCTGTGTTTTCCAGATGGCTTCCAGACTTGCCATTTCTCCCTCAAACATTCTTCTGGCCTGCCAGATATTAAGAGGAAAGTGTTAGTGTCTACGAGCATCAGTCATAGGTAAACAAAGCACTTCCACAAAATCAACTGATTTTGTAAAACCTACATAGAAAGGTTGGAGGAAATGTTTATTCACACACAAGATACAGACAGAACCACACCATCAGACTTGACAGTAGTTTTACACTTATGGTAACTTCACTTCATAAAATGAATGAGTGAAAATTACTTAGGTTCTAGAATTCTCTATAATTTCAAAAGTCTGTTTGCAACTGAAGGAGTGCAAACTGCTTAGAGATAAAGTATGAGCTCCTTCAGCTGTGCCCCATCAGACTTGTGTTCTAGCTCTTTCACCAGAATGGTTTTCCATGGTGTTTTCTTCATGGGGGAGAGGTGTGGGTGGGAATCAACTACAGCAGCAAAATGCCTCTTACCACACTTGCACAACCCAAGCCATCACCATCTGCATTTGCTTGGAAGACATTCTGAATTTGGGACCTATTTCTGCACCTGTTACCCACACCATGGAAAATCTACTCTCCTGAGCTCCTCCTCTGAGATCGGTGACACTCATCACATGAAGAAATGCTTCTCTACAAGAGTCAGGCAGGAGTTGCAGAAGGAGCACATGGGAAATTTAACAAATCTGGTAAAAGCAAAAGCAGGTAAGTAGAATGAATAAAACAGAAAGAGAGTGCTAGCCCTTTAGTAATGATCCATGAAGCACAGTCACAGGAGAATTTGCAGTAGACATCAACTAAAAATTCCAAAGCCTAGTGGCAATCACAGAATGGTTTGTGCTGGAAGGGACCTTAAGACGTCCATAAACACCACCTCGTCCCACCCCCTGCCAAGGCAGGGACACCTTCCACTATCCCAGGTTGCTCCAAGCCCTGTCCAACCTGGCCTTGGACACTGCCAGGGATCCAGGGGCAGCCACAGCTTCTCTGGGGACCCTGTGCCAGGGCCTCACCACTCTCAGAGTCAGGAATTTCTTCCTAATATCTAACCTAAACCTACTCTCTGCCAGTTTGAAGCAATACCCCCTTTCCCTGTCACTGCAGGTCTTTGTAAAAAGTCTCTCCCTGTCTTTCCTATGGGCTCTCTTCAGGCACTGGAAGGTGCAATTATGTCTCTACAGAGCCTTCTCTTCTGCAGGCTGAACAGTCCCAGCTCTTCCAGCCTTTCCTCATGGTGCTCCATCCCTTTGCCCATCTCTAGGAGACATCTCTGGCTGTCCTTTTGCCTCAAGAGTGAAGAACTGATGAGTTACCAAGGCTGAGATAGCTGTGTCCACAGGAAATCAGGAAATACTGTGTCTCTGTCTAAAGCATCACACTTGGCTAAAGCCAGCTGCTCAAAGAGATTAAGAATTGCTGATGTACAGCATCACACAGCACAGCATTTACAGCACTTCAACAAAGTTTGCTTTAATCAGCGCTCAGGATCCACACACAGGCAAAAGCACGCAAAATGAAAATGCTGAATAGAAAATCTATCCAGATCTTTTTTTTTTCCCCAAGCCTGATCTTGCAGCTAGTTGGATTGTATAACTAAATACAGAATTAGCAAAGGCCTAAGGAAGGGCTATGCCAATTAAACTCTTCTGTAAGGCAGGATAACCTTGCTGTATTATCCCATGTTCCCACCCCCATTCAGCTCCCCAGCTTGATCAGAAATTGTTGACAAATTTGGAACATATAGTGGCATGCATACTCTGAAACATATTTGCCTGCTATGGTGGGCAAATACAAGTTTAGGCTCCTGTTGTGTCACTGAATCTATTTATGTGATAAACATAATATAGAGTATCTTTAAAGTAAAGTCCACCTGATCTCTGTTTTTGCAAAGGATGCTGAAGAAATAAGTTGCATTGTACTTATCTCTACCAAATGCAGTTATCTACCTTTGACAGTATGTTCCAGATATTGAAAGGACAAAGCAAAAAAGATTTAACAATTGTGAAAAAGTATCACATACTGAGAAAAGCTCTTTCTTGTGTGCAGGGAATTAAGTTTTAGTTAAAACTTAGGCACACACCCCCTCAGCACACAATTTTATACCTACTGGTTTGCCTTAGCCACTGCCACAGCACTTGCCGACACCATTACACCACTGCTACCCTCCATAAATGACAACAGCACATAATGGTACTGAATGTCCTGGACCAACCACACTGATAATACCACATCATCCCACCACAGAATCGGTCAGGCTGCAAAAGACCTCATAGACCATCAAGTCCAAACTTTGACCCACCTGCACCTTGTCACCCACACCACAGCACTGAGTGCCACGTCCAGGCGTTCCTTGGGCACCTCCAGGGATGGGGACTCCACCATCTACCTGGGCAACCCCTTCCACTGCTTAACAACCTTTTCCAGGAAGAAATTCCTGCTGACGTCCAGCCTGACCCTCCCCTGGCACAGTTTGATGCCGTTCCCTCTCCTCCTGTCCCTGTTCCCTGGGAGCAGAGCCCGACCCTCCCGGCAGTCCCCTCCGGTCAGGGAGTTGTGTAGAGCCAGACGGTCCCTCCCGAGTCTCCTTTTCTCCAGGCTGAGCGCCTTTCCCAGCTCCCTCAGCCACTCCCGGGGCTCCAGACCCTTCCCCAGCTCCGTTCCCTTCTCTGGACACGCTCCAGCCCCTCAATGCCTTGTCGTGAGGGGCCCAGAACTGGACACAGCCCTCGAGATACGGCCTCAGCAGTGCCCTGCTCCTGCTGCCACACCAGGCCCGGAATGCTGCTTCCCACCGCGGCGCCTGCCCACCCCGGCACCCCCGATCCGCCCCCGCCACACCTCCGACCGAGAGTTGCTCTTCACGAACACCCGACCGTGGTCCGTGTCGTAGCTCCGGCCCTGGCTGATGCAGCCGCCCCCCGTGTGACCAGTCGGCCGCAGCACCGCCGTGCCCAGCGCTCCCTTCAGCGCCTCCTCCATGGCGGCGACTGCCGGGGCGGGGACGGGCGGGAAGGGACGGGCCGAGAAGGGGCGGAACCGGGCGGGCAAGGGAGGGAAGGGACGGGCCGAGAACAGGAGAGGGCAAAGGGCGGCTGAGGCAGCTGGGGCGGCTGAGGTACCTGGGAGGTGCTGTCAAAAGATTTTCTTCGGTCCTCGTATGCCAATTCTCCCGTATGTTCAGTTTTATTCTCTTAATCACCGAACCAATTACAAAATCACATAATATGTTGAGTTCGAAGGGACCCACGAGGACCATCAAGTCTGACTCGTGGCCCTACACAGGACATCCCCGCTATCCCATGTGCCTGAGAGCATTGTCCTACGATATATTTCTTAAAATCTGCACAGCTGCATAGTAGAAGCACCGCCTTTACAGGGTCTACTGATAATTTTATTATAAAGCCTTGAAGAAAAGACCAGAAAAAACTCAGCTTCAAATATAATAGGCAACAACAGAAGTAGTTACAACGCTGAAACTTCTTTAATATGAAAGTTTGATGCTAACTTATAACATTTTAAATAAATAAGCTACACGTCAGTAACGACAAACGTAATCTTACAGGCATTAACCTAGATTTTTAAATAAATAAGGTACACTTGATAGACGTGTCCTGGCTGAAACAGACGACGGGTGACAGGACTCTGTTCGCTGTTGCCAAATTTCTGTATTAGTCGCTTAGTGTAAGACAGATTGTTGTGCAGGTATTAGCATTCATTCTTCACTTCACAGTAGCTGGGCTACACTAGGAAGGAAAGATAAAAAGAGTATTAAGGCACGTAAACATTTCTGCGCAGTTTAGAATTTCATGTTCTTTGCCTTAAAGCAGCACCAAAGACAGCTCAAATGGGCGGAGTCCGAGGGCTGAACAACTTATTTGGCTTCTTTTTGCAAAAATCAGTCAGCACACGTCGAGTATGTGCATCAGTGGGAAATTACAAAGTTGTAGTTAAACTTTTAAAAATGTCTGTGTTTCCCTTTGTCTTCTGGCATAGCAACAGGGAATTTGAAATAATAATTCTGCCCAACATACATTAGTAATCTAGTAATCCAAAAACTAAATAAACGCCAGCCAACATGCCTCAACATTCATAAGGATCCAAAGAATTATGATACTGAAGTTGTGGAATGTGTGTGTCCAAATCAGAGAAGTCTGCAGACTATCAGGGCATGTCCAAGTGGCCATTATGACCTCACCGGTAATGTCACGTCTGCGAAGCTGTGGGACTCCCCTCGGAGCATTGTGACCTCACCGCGGATGCCGGACCCTCGCTGCCCCGCTCCGCTATAAAAGCGGGCGCGCCGACCCGCGCCCGCCCGCGGCAGCATGGCCCGCTACCGCCGGCGCTCCCGCAGGAGCCGCAGCCGCAGCCGCAG
>JANPWX010005143.1:0-10021 GCA_024734555.1 Trochalopteron elliotii
AAGGCATTTAAAGGAGGAAACATCGTCTCCTGCCCAATTTTTCTCAGTTTGGCCACCTTTGATCATCCAGGCATCTCAGTTGCCCATACCAACAGGGTTACAGCATTCCTCTGGGATTTCTTCCAACTCATTTGATTCCGGTAACATAAAAATCTTTTCATCAAAGTCTTTTGATTCTGGTACTTGAATTTGTATTTCCCCATCCCAGTGTTGCCAGAATGATTTTTGCTTTTATATATACTCTATATTCTTTACACATATATTTGTAACTCTGTAGCCTATTGTGGGTTTGCAAGATTTCCATGTTTTAGAAAAGGTCTTGTTATAAGTTAGTATAGCTCTAGTTACCCCATAAGGGCCCCTTGTCTTGGAGTTTTCTCTTATCATAAGTTGATAAGAGTTTCTATGCCTCTCTGGTCTTTGCCCAGAGACTGTTTCCTATTGGTCCTTTCCCCCTGATGCTCCCTGCCCATCCTCTCCTTCTTCTCCTGTCCATCACTGAGTCCCTATCTCCAAGGTCCAGAACTTTCAAGGAGATTTGGACAGCAGTTGGCAGATTCCCCCTAGACCCCTCCCCAAATTACCTTGATTTGTTAGTAGTTAGGTAATTCAGTTGGCATTTGTTACTTTGCTTTGTTTAATTGGTTTGTAGTTTGCACCCACCCCTTGAGCTTGTCCTGGACAAAACCCCCCTGTAGCCTTTGTCCGAGGTCTCTCCTGAGTCATCGAGCAGGAGGTAAGGGGTTCCCCTGTGACTCCAATAAACCTCTGTCCCGTCCGAACCTCCGAGAGGTCCCTCTTTCATTTACACCACAGCCGTGACAGCGAAAGTCCAGGTGCTGCTGAGCCGAGACTCACAAATCAATCCTGTTGTGGCGTGTCGGAGCTGCTGGGAGGTCTAGCCGAACACTGGGCTGACCAAAGAGACATGCACACCAACAGCCTATTATTGTATTTGTAGCTAGTCCTAGTACTTTTCCCTACCTTTTTGCTAGGCAGAAAGACAAAACACATTCCAGAGCTACAACCTCCAGGTTGTACAATGCTCCTATCCTATCTTGATTCTTCCTGGGAACCAAGGCTGAAAACAGCTCTTCAAGACACATTTTTATAATCAACGTTTAGTCTCTATCTAAAGGGGGGGGTGGGATTCATAGAGGGTTGAACCAGGAGGAATTACTTCATCACTTGTGCTCCTAATTGTGTATTTTTGTCAAATATGCTAATTTTCTAAACTTATAAAACTGTATTCACCCCATGTGGGGGTGGGCATTTTGGGTATTTTCCATATCTGCCCCTTGGAGGCCTCCAATAAAAACCAACCTTTATATTACCTGCTATACTAATATTAGCTCAAAAGTGTGTTATTTCATTTCTAGGTTCTTTAAGGCGTCACTAGAAAGTTATTTGTGCATCCAATTTTCCCAATAAATCTCTCCCCAACAAGGGGACTGGGCATTCAGACATATATAGAAACTGATGAGTAATCCCACTCTTTCCTATTTTAAATTTCATGGGTTGCAAAAAGGACCAAGTTTTCTTTTTCCCTGTGGCGCCAATTACATTTACTACATCTTTAATAAGTTTCCCTTTACATGTATTTGATACAGAATAAGTTGCCCCTGTGTCTACCAAAAATTACACTTCTTTCCCCAGCCTCAATGTAACCAGGGGTTCAGCTGAGGTAGAATTCCCTGGTTCCCTTCAATGTTCATCTTCTAATGTAACAGCCTGTAAAGCTGGGTCTAGCTTCCCAGCCTGTGAGCATTCTTGCTTCCAATGCCCCTTTTCCTTGCAGAGTGCACACTGGTCTTCTCCTAATCGTTGACAGGGAAGCAGTGGGAGCCTCCTGGCTCCCCTTTCCCTTGTTCGTCCCCACCCCCTTTCCCCTTCTCTGTTGACTGGTCTCTTAGCACCCTCCAGAGGTCCCTTAGCACCCCCTAGAGTAGCAAGTAGGTTCTGAAGTCTCTTGTTTTCCCTTCTAGCCTGCCGTAGTTCTTTTTCCCTATCCCTGCTGTGATATGCTTTCCAAGCTTCATCCAACAACTTTCCTAAGTCATGAGACTCCGCTCCTTCCAGTTTCTGGAGTTTCCTTCTAATATCTGGGGCCGACTGCCCTATAAAGATAGTTGCTAATTGTATGGCCTCCTCTGGATTCTCAGGATCCAGATTAGTATATTTTCTGGCAGTGACTTTCAATCATTCCATGAAAGTCATGGGGGATTCAGTAGTCCTGCTTTACCTCATACAGTTTTGACCAGTTCATGGCTTTTGGTATAGCACGCTTTACACCAAATAATACCCATCTCTGGTACCTTGTTAAACAATCTCAGGGCCCTGGTAAATGAGGGTTCCACCATGGATCTGTTGAGCGAAAATTCTGATCTACAGTTCCTTCTAAGTCTCCATTAGCATGTGCCCCCTCCATCTGCTTTCTGGCCATGGACATCATCTTTTTTTCTGTCCTATCCAGCAACAACCCTTCCCTGTTCCCACCTGTCCTGGGTTGCAAGTATAAGATATGCACAAAGTATTCTATCAACATCTTCATGAACTGTTGAAACCAATTGCTGAAGCAGTGTTCTTCCAGATTTCCCCCTCCCTCTTCTGTTAAGGTGTCTCCTGTTAAGGTGTCTTCTGCTAATGGGTCTTCTGCTAATGGGTCTTTTGTTAATGGCCTGCTGCATGACTCATAGGTAACTCCCTGAGGGAGTTATCTCTCTTTAATGGGCCATTAAGGACCCCCTGTATGACTCATTATCCCATTGTGAGACGCTCCGCCCAGGGGGAGAAGCCAAGCATTCTCACCTGGATATAATCTGGGATCTGGGACAACACGGGGGACCTTACCCACTGGATTCCCAGAGGATCAGAGCTACCAGACCTTTCTATGGGATCACTGCTTCCATCATCCCACTCAGGTTGTATTCTGACTCTGTCAGGGGTCTTTTGTATTATTGCATCTATTTTATTCCATTTTATTCTTTTTTTTCTTCTTCCTATTAAATTGTATTTCTGACTTGAAGCCTCTCACTCGTTTTGCTTTCAAACCACTACACCACCTTAGGTACCTTTAAACCCAACCCTGCAAAGCTTTTGCTGGGCCTTACAGGCAGGTTAACAGTTAACACTTTTAAAGTAAAGCAAAGAATGTCTTTATCTTAACAGGAGTCTTGCTCCTAATTTCCTTCAGACTGGTAATTGAAAAGTACTCCCCAAGAATCCCTCAGTGCTGGCTGGAGGTCCTGCAATCCATCAGATGAGTTGAAATTCAGGAGTGTGTCTCATCCGAGATGCCAAAACTGCTACCAAAAATTTGGTAAAAAAAATAAAATGCTTCATGGTGTTGTATAAAAGTTTTACTGTTACTCCATGTTTCAGACTCCACAAGCGACATCATCTAGCCATTTCCAAGGAAGCACAGAGCCCTCTCACACTCTGGGGGTTCTTCCTCTCAGTTCCCAGGCTCTGTTGTCTTTGCAAAATAATAAACTCCAGACATAAGACTTGAATTTTTATCTGGGCCTCCTTCTTGAACATTTCATAACCTGCTAGTCCAAGGAAATTTAGCAAATTGATAGTAAAGTTTATGCAATTCTCCCTTGTATCTGTCACAATCAGAATATCATCAACATATTGAAGAACAGTCACATTTTCCTTTTCCCTTTTCCAAGCTTCCACTTTTTAGCCAACTCATTTCCAAATAATGTAGGACTGTTCCTGAATCCTTGTGTCAGATCTGTCCATGTTGTGTCTTTCTGCTTGTACTGGAGCTTTCCCATTCAAAAGCAGAAATAACATGGCTATCCACATCTAGAAGTATGCAGAAAAAGGCATCTTTTAAATCTAATACTCTGCTTCCAGATGTATGACTTGTAATAGTCTTCAAGTCCTGTACAACCTGTATTCTTCCAAATGTGGTTTCTTTACCGGCAAAATAGGGGTGTTGATTGACATTCCACTAACAGTCTGTGTTGTTGAAATTTATTAATTTTTCCAACCTCCTCTTCACACCTAGTTTTATAGGATATTGTTTCTGCCTTACCGGTTTAACATTAGGTTTTAATGATGCTGTCACAGGTTCTGCCAATTTTATACACCCTGGGGCATCCATAGCCCATACCAAGGGAATAACCATGTTTTCTACCTCAGCCGGGATTTCTTCTTCCAATGGTTCAAGTGACTTGTAGTGGTTTCACATTCACCAAATTCTGTTTGCTAAATTTGGTGTAGTGGTCTTAGTGTTTACTCTCTTTTTCTCCTGTGAAGTAGGATTAGGAGAGGCAAAGCAGGCTCAAGCTTAAAGATAAAACAAATGGATTTATTAACACACACCAAAAGAAAAAAAAATGAAAATCAAAATGAAAACTTTCAAAGCACTCCTCCTCCCCACTAACAATTCACTTTCTCACATACAAAATAAAAGAGACAAAACCTGTAATTTTCAGTCAGTTTCACCATTTAAAATAGTCTTTCATCAGTTCTTTGGGGAGAGGAGTCTCTCTTAGAGTCCTATGGAGGAGACATCACCAAAAGAAGAACAGTCCTCTGGTGGCTTCCATGCCACACATCTGCAGCGGCCTGAAAGGAACCTCTGCAAACTCTGAAATCCTACCCATTAGCAGCTTTCCCAACACTGCATATGGGTCATATCTGCTTATTAGGGGTACTGTTTAAGGATGCCTCCTCTAGTATAAAGCAAAGATTGTCTTCTTCTATCTCCAAAATCATCTTCATCTCAAAAACTAAAAATCTTCTTTTCCTTAGGAGCAAAGAGCTTCATATCACTATTAACTAGAACCTTACATCCCCCCGCAACAGCATTCATATGTTACAGGAAAAAAAATAGTCCATTCTCCATAGTTTACTAGAGACGTTCAGCCAAATTAGGCCACTCCTCCTCCTTTGTTCCAAATAGTCTTTTCACTCTGTCTTCACTGACTTCAATTTCATGCTGTGTCTTTTTGTAGTTCAATCACTTTGTCTGTTCTCACTCCGGGAAGAGCTAGTGCTCTAGAAGCTCCATCTGCTGGCAGGAAAGAGTTAAAACTTGCCCAGGCCTGCGGTGGTCATGTGATCTCTGCCTGGCGGCAGCTGCAAAAATTTCAAAGCCATGCCAGTGGGGGAGGCTGGTGGATGCTTTCTTTTCCACCCCTCGATTTCATGGCCTGGGCCGCTCAGAGCTGCTCCCTGGGGCCCAGGTGGGAGGGGAGAGAACATCATCCCCCAGCCCTGGCTGGCGGCACGGGCAGCTGCCGGGGCGAGCTTAAAACTCATTAGATGTTAGCAGGCGGGGCTTTCCTCCCCTCCCCTGCTGCTGTTATCGGGCTCAGCCACGGCCAGGCTCCCTCTGCCGCAGCCCCCGGCACGTGGCCAGCCCTGAGCTACAGCCTCCCCTCTCCCCCACCGGCAGCTGGGGGAAAAGGGGTCTCAGCCAGCCAGGCCACCCCACCCTGTGGGCGTTTTGCCTTTCCCCAGCGGCACCAACTACATTAATCATTTCCAATCTAAATTTTCCTTTACACGTATTTAAACCCAAACACACCACTCCAGTATCTACTAAGAAATTCCTTTTCTCGTTCCCCAGCATTAATGTAACCAGAGGTTCAGCTGGGGATGACACCTCGGGTCCTCATCACACCTCTTCTAATGTTAGGAGCCTTACTGCCTGATCAAGAGCACTGGGTGAAGTCCAGGGTCTGGCAGCTCCTATTTTTCCCTTTCCCCATGGACATTCCTGCTTCCAGTGGCCCTTCTCTTTACAAATAGCAACAACATATCCAGTACTACTGGCATATCACTCCAGTCAGGGTCCTGGGTTTGGAGAGTGATTCCAAATACCTTCACAGCTTTCTCTGGGTCTTCCCCATAAGTGCCTGCTAACTCTTTCTTAACTAGCACTGGTTCATTAGTTCCGAATGCTCTCCCCCGTGGGGCTTGCAAAATAGCCTCAGAGTTCCTGTCTGTCTGGTTGTGTGCAGGAGATTGGGACATCCAGACACACAATCAATATGATTGAGCAGAAGCCATTTATTGTTTACATTAAGCTATTTTTATACATTATAAGTCTACTGTTCACGCGGTCATGCATTATTTGATTGGAGGTTCTATCTTGTTCACACGTCCAGCATGCAGCCTTCAGGACACCTAATTGGTCAAAATCTATCATCATATCGGGCCTTCTTTATCTAGGTTTTGCATTCTTGGTCTTCAGTTTCGCAGGCTCTTCATTCTTAATTTAGCCCTGTTTTTGTCTCAGTAACCTTGATGAATTCATGACAGTCCTGATAAACAATAACTACAGGTGGTTTGATAAAAATACTTACAGTTTGGCTGGTACACAGGATGGCCTAAGTTATGCAGATACATTGCTACAATTCCCCCTTCTTTTTCTTGCACAAGCCAAACTCTCTTCACTACATTTTCTGCCAAACAAGTCACCAACTTTATAATGCATGGAATAATACAAAGCAAAAAAAAAATTTAAAACTAATATTAACAAAGCTCCCTTTGTGATATCTTTTAACTATCCAGTGATTCCCCATCCCTCAAATCATTCATCCAAACCCCACTCATTAACAGTCAACTTCTTCATGTTATCTTGTAGTTGCTTAAGTTTCCTGTGAATGGGTGCAGAATGGTCAGAGAGGTTCATGCAACACATTCCCTCAAATTCTTCACACCTGTGCCCGTGAGCTAATAGCAAGAAATCGATAGCAGCCCTGTTTTGCAGCATGCCATGTCTAATACTATCTACGTCACTGAGCATCTGATTTAAAGTAGCTGAAGTGATATTTAATTGCTTAACTGTCCAACATCCCAACTTTTAAGCGTAGTCAAAGCTTGAGCAGCAGCAACACCTGGTGTGAGGATTAAAGCTATTATCCATGCTGGAATGCCCCAAAACTCTACGTTATCCTTACAATTAGGTCCCAGGCTTGTGATTGCTCTTTTAGCTCTTTTGCTATGTCTCATTCTCCAGATTCTCTGATTTAGCAACTCACACTTGCTGGAAGCATAGTTAGTTTCCCTAAGTAACAAGGTCCACCAAACACATTACTAGAGTTTGCGGGCCATGCTCTATCTCCACAAATTAAAAAGATACTTGGTGGAAGCATTCTTACAGTTGCATTTTCACCAGCACTTCCAGGATAAGTCCAGTTGTGGCAATATTTAGTCAGGTCCTGATACCATGGAGAATCGGGATTCAGGATGACACTATTATTTTTTGGATGTGGGACTAGGACATTGCTCATATCAGTTGATCTTGGGTCTAAGAAGTAACTACAAAACAAGCAGTAATTTCCAGGTACTGATCCTAACAGATCCAGCTCTTGAGGCTCTAATCCACTCTCATTCAGTGATTGTGCTATCATTCCTGTTTGGAAGCCTTCACCATTTGGCCTAATTCCCAGTCTTTTACACATGTCCAATTTTGTACCACCTCTGGTTATGTTGCACCAGCGATTCTCTGCACTAGATCTGTTTGCTCCCACACATGGTCTTCCTCTGGCTCCTACCCATCTTGTAAAACCAGTAAAGTTACTTATGGGGATACCAATTAAACATGTACAAAAAGGGTCTTCTGGCATAGTGTAGAGGTTTAGGGCAAATTTGGGAGGAAACCTCCTAAGGTGCCCTCTCTCCCCTCCCCCAACCAGTTCAGAAAGAAAACCTCCTCAGAGAGAAGTGGAAAGAACCCTGTTTATTAAACAGGCAAAGCACTCCCTGGCACAATAAATTTAACAATACCCGAAGACAAGAACTTTGTGCCGCTCTGGAGAGATGAACGATTTAGAAAAGAAGTCCCTCCCGGAGGTGGTTGCTCTGTCTCAGTCCCTCTGGCACTGGGAAAAGTTGCTGTGCAGGATCGACCTCAGTGGGTTCCAGGTGTAAGCCCCCATGGGGCTCCCCTGGGTCCTCAGTCCAGAGAGATTTTAACAGTTCCAAGGGAAGGCAAAAAAAAAAGGAAAAAAACAAGAAAGAAAAAAAGGGAAAAAAAAAACAACAGAAGGAAAAGAAAAAGCGAAGTTTCTCCCCCTCTGCTAGCTACACACTAACTAACTACTAAAAAAAAGGGACAAAAAAAAAAAGGATAATCCGTCCCTCGCCGTGTGTTGCTGACTCCGACTCTCAAGGCCAGCCGGCTGAGGAGAGTTTCTGAAAACAAACTGCATACCTCTCCCTTCCCCCTGCTCCCAGACCCAACACCAAAGGCACACAGGGCAATATCCAACACAAACTCAACAGGCGATTGGGGATACAAACATAACGTCACCCTAGGACACATAGCTAAGGACAAACAAAAGGAATCCACCCTAGTAGCATTAGCCCAAGTAAGCCACATATTCTGTCAATGTCATCCTGGCGGGTCTATTTCTCCTGTACTACAGATGTTGCCACATAGTACAAGTAACAGAAGGGAAACCCCAAAAACCCACACATGTAATTTGAGACTATTCTTCATCCTTGTCCTTGGCAAAAAACCCTTCCCCTATGAGATTAGGGAAAAAATCCAAACTGACTGTGCCTCTTGCTCTTTCCACCATTCTCCTTTCCATTCTTCTTTGGTTCTCTTTCTCCTACCTACATTTTGTCTGTTCCCACTGTTCAGGTCTAACATCCCAAGTCCCAGGAATAAATATTCCCTTTCCGCATTCAATAGCCTTGACCTCATTCTCCTTCTCTTTTTCCTTGAGCTTCCGAAGTTCATTATGATACCACTGAGTAGCCTGTCCCAAATGCTCCTTAGATTCAAACAAACTCAATGCCTCCCGATAGGTTTCAGGGGAATTAACCGTTATTCCTGTCACCTGGGATAACAACACCTATGTATTAAATTCTTGAGAGTGCCGATGCCTGCATTCTATACACGTTGGAAAGCTGTCTCCTTTAAACTGATGCCACCTGTCAAATCCACACATCACACATTCTAACCTCACCCAGGGATAACAAAAATATTCACAGTTCTGAGGGCAATTGATGCCTTCAGGTAGTGCTGGTTGTTGGTTCATTGGCAATATTAGGAATCAGTGTCCTTCTCAAGCCAGGGGCGAACCCATTTTGCTGGTATCCATCGAGGTCCTTTGTCTGTAGTAGCACAAGCATAACTGTGGAATCCTCCCGTTTTAAAGAGGCTGAAATCTGATCTTACTCTCCTTATGTTATCTCTTCCCTTGACCCAAACCCTAGACTCCTCCCCTGCAATACCGAATAAAATCCCATGACCCTGCCCCTGCGGCCTCTTCGCCTTCTCCTCCCTCCCCGGCTTGGGGAGGGGGGGTTAATAAAATGGACTCTTGTGCTTAACAAAACAGAGACTTGTTTCGTCAGTTTCCCTGCCAGCAGCTGTACCTCCCTGGTCACGATGTTCACTGTAGCCATGTGGTGCTACAAATGGTGGAGAATGGGGGCAACCAGTGAGGACAGACCGACTGGCACCCCGTAAGTCACCTGCAGATTGCTGCACCTTGCAAGACTCCCATCTTCCATTTTACCTAAAATGCTTACAGGGAGGGAAACATCCAGTAAGAGGACTGGCTTACTTGGACCAAGAGATGAAACTAACATCTACCATCAAAAGTCTTTTCATTCTTCATGGGAGGGAGTTTTTAAGAGCTACAAGTGGCTAGTCTGCCTGCAAAAAGAACCATGCTGGGGACTCTTACCAACTCTCCTGACATGTTTGCTGCAACTTATGGACAGTAAAGCCCAGGTGGCTACTTATGGACGATTATGGACAATTTGCATGCAGTGTTGGCACCCAAAATCAGTGGTCCACTGTTGGGGAAGATGAATCAGGGAAACCTTACAAATATGATTGCTTAGCAAAAGATTCTGAAAATATGAAACCTATAATCGAAATAGAAATGAAAGCTTGCTTTGAGTTGTAGGATACTGAGCCTTAGTTACTATATAACCTGAAAACAATAGTCTAGCCAGCTGAAGGAGAATCCCTCTTGATTGAACAATAGCCTTCTGCTGACTAAGGAATCCAAAGGTCAATGTAGCAAAAGAGAAT
>JANPWX010005205.1:0-10932 GCA_024734555.1 Trochalopteron elliotii
TGGAGGGATCACAAAGCCAGAATTCTTGATCAGCTCGGACTCACAGCTGATCTCTCCTGGTCCTTAAGCTCAAGGAGGGACTTTGCCACTGGGATATTTATCCATCCGAATTATAAATATTCATTAAAATGGGCCTCCTATCTAATACAGAAACAGCACTTTTCCCATCAATAATTTGCTGTAATGGTTTCACCTTCACCAATTCCTCTTTCCCAAATTTAGTGTTGCAATTTAAGTGTTTGTTGAAATCATCTACTCCTTTTCCTACTGTGGGATAGGATTAGGAGGAAAGCAAAGCAGGCCCAAATCTTAAAAGGTGTAAAATTAGATTCATTAACAAACACTAAGAGAAAAGAATGAGAATCAAAATGAAACTTTCAAAACACTTCCCCTACCCCGCAACTGTTTCCTTTCCCACTAATGAGATAAAGAGATAAAACCTGGGATTTTCAGTCCGTTTCACCACTCTAAAATAATATTTCAACTATTCTTAGGGAGAGGAGCCTCTCTTAGAAACTCCCATGCAGACATCGACACAAGAAAACAGTTCTCTGGTGGCTACCATGTCACAAATCTGCAGCTGCCCAGAAACTCTGCCAACCGTGAAGCCCCTGCCATTAACACCTTTTCCCCACAACTGCATATGGGCCATATATGCTTCTTTTAGGGTACCGTTGAAGGATGCTCTTCTAGTATAAAACAAAGGTTCCCTTCCTCTATTTGCTACAAAATCATCTTCATCCCAACAAACAGAAGTCTCTTTTTCCCAGGGAGCAAAGGGCTTCATGTCACTTTGTTTTCCTCTGTTCAAAAGTCTCCATTAAATCTCAATTCTATCAGTCCACAGCTAGGACTAGAACACTGCATCACCCCTAAAAGGATTCTGTATGTTCTGGGGAAAGTTTAGTCCATTCTCATGGCCTTCTAACAGAAATCCAGCCCAAGCTAGGCAACTCCTCAATCTCCCTCCAAGCTAAGACTTTTACTCTCTCTTCACTGACCTCAGTTTCATGCTGTGTCTCCTTATGGCTCAATCACTTTGCTCTCACTCAGAGAAGGGCCAGTGCTTTTATAAGTCTCATCTGGCATGAAAAGTTAACATCTCCCAGATGTTAACTGCATCTGCAGATGGCATGATGATTCTTCCCCGGGAAGTGGCTGAAGATGGTAGGGCCAGGCTGCACCAAAGCTGGGCCAAAATCTCAGGGTTGTGACTGCTGGGGGGCCCTTGCCAGGCTGTGGAGCTGCTTTTTGGTCTCGGCTGCACCATTTCTCTCTCAGCTGGGCTTCCCCCCACCCTTTTCCTCTGTCTGGGAGTCACCAGAAGAGTTGGGGGGGCTCAGCCCCCACGACTTAGCACCAGGATGTTTTAACAGCCACTGGAAACCCCATCTGGGCTAGGACAGAACATATTCTCCTCCCCTCCTCTGCCTGAGACTCACCGGAAAAGGCTTGGCCGGGCTGGGTCTGGCAGGCCCTGCCTGACCCCGGCAGAAGCCGGACTGTCACCTTACCTCTTCTGCGGCCAGAAGGAAAAGGAAGTTCTCAGCCTCATCTCAACATTATATGTCTATTCACAAAGGCATATGCAGCTTCCTCTGTTGTTATATGAGGTGTCAGAATCTAAAAATTGGCCTCTGATTGGTCTCTGTCTTTTCCACAGAAAATAAACAGGTGCTTATGGGAAACTGTTTCTTTTTTAACTGAAAACCAAGTTGTGTTAACCCATAATATTTGCATGGCCCTGCCTCTCTCAGGAAATCCTCTTCTTTAGGATCTGGAGAGTTCCTAAACAGGGATCTGAGGGGTTATTTTCACAGAGTGCCTCAATGTCTCAAATGACCTCTCCTCAAACTTTCGGTTTTGGCAGGCGCTGCTCCTTCTGTCATAGAGAACTTGTCAAAAACCACACTGGAGTTTCCTTTGACTCTTTCTCCACTGCTTTGAGCCACATTTATTGTCCTGTAGAAATACTTTTACATCCTTTTATCATTCCTAAATTCAGGCTTTCAGCTCTACCCAGCACCTTCATCTTCTGGGGAAAAGCCATACTCTGAAAAGCCAATGCGATTACAAAACAGCCTTGAAATTTTATTCAAATAAAGGGACAGGGTTTCCACAGCCATAGCCTTCTGGGGTTTCTCTGTCTAGGTTTTGGAGGAAGCAGCCTCCTTTTTTCCCGAACTCTCGGCCACACGTTGCCCTCTTCCTTTCCCCATCAGCTGAATGGGGCTGCTGGGAAGGTGCAGCCTTCCCAAACCACCTACCCCATATCCCCCTTGAACCTGTGGTTTCCCTTCAAAGTTCCCAATATCAGGCTGTCTGGATTATGCAATAGACTTTGTGGGGACCCATTTCTGCTATTAAATTAAAGTTCAGGAGTTCAAACTTTCTGGTCAAACCACGAGGGTTCTGCACCAAACTACATTTCTCTAGAAACATTGAGACCCACTTTGAAGAGACTGACAACCATTTCTCCTGAAGACCCCAAACCACTGAGTTGTTTGTCAAAGACATCACCACCCATCTTTCCAATAAAATCCTTCCCTGTGAGGGTGGTGAGTCCCTGGAGCAGGTTGGCTGGAGAAGCTGTGGCTGCCCGGTCCCTGCCCATGTCCAAGGCCAGGTTGGACAGGGTCTGGAGCAGCCTGGCCCAGGGGAAGATGTCCCTGCCCATGGCAGGGCTGGCACAGGACGGGCTTTAAGGTGGCTCCATCCCAAACCATTGCAGAGCCCCAGGGCTGGGATGGGGCAGGGTGGGTGCTCGGCAGTGCCTCCAGCCTGTGCTGCCGCCTGCTGGTGGCACCCAGAACTGCAGCTGGGGGCAGCACATGTGCAGTGCCACTGTTTAACCCTGTTCGCTGCTGCCCTCCGGTGGACAATTCCTGAACCACAACAGCTCGTCAAGTTCAGGAGCTATGTGGGCTAAAGAGGGAAAATCACCTGATTTGAAAGAAAAATGTGAATCCTGGTGAAATATCAGGTTTTATATAAATAAATGGGTGATGGTTCCTCTGTACACTTTTTGTCATTTTATTTTTCATTCTTATTCTTTCTGGGGTTTTTTCCCTCCTAATACTACTTCTATTTTGTTGTCTCAAATCGGGAACTTTGGATCTGGCCCTGAACTGATCATTCATGTTTTCTATTAGCCCTGAGCAGCCCCTCCCCAGCTCCCTCAGCCACTTCTGGTGCTCCAGACCCTTCCCAGCTCCGTCCCTTCCCTGGACATGCTCCAGCCCCTACAGGTCCTTGACGAGCGGCTGCAGTGAAGAGGGAGTGCAGACCCTTCACGTGTCCTGTGACCTGATCCCAATGGAATGTTTCCCCATTGTGTGTCTGAAGATCGAGGTTTGAAAAGTAAGGCTTTATGTTGCCACTAATGAAAACACCAGGAACTGCTTTATTTAGGAAATCCGGCACACTTCAAGAAAGGCATGAAAAGAGCTGTAGCAGATACATCAGGCAAGCAAGCAGCCAATTTTGAAAAACTTTTGATATGCCAGGTGAGCAGGCATCAAATTTTTGATACATTTTTAATACTCCAGGCAAGCAAGCAGCGATTTTTTTGGATACATCAGGAGAGGCAACCAAGGAGCTTTAGGAGGTGGCCGTGACATTGGCACTCCCAAACCCCTCTGTTGGGAAGTGCCCAACCAGCCCCAGGTGCTGCCCAGTCTCTGCTGTCTGTGCTGTCCTGGCCTGTCCTGGCAGGTGCAGCTCTGCCCTTGCTGGTCCTGCTGGCTTTGTGCTGCTCCCTCCTGGGCAGCTCTCAGAGGGACTTCCCCAGGATGGTCCCCTTCTTACAGTGACCATGGTGGCCACAGTGGCTGTGGTGGCCATGGTGACCTTGGTCACCTTGGTAACCATGGTGGCCATGGTGGCCTCAGTAGTTACCGTGACCACGGTGACCACGGTGGCCACGGTGGTCACAGTGGCCTCATGGGTCAGAGTGGCCACAATGGCCATGGTGGCCATCGTGCTTCCAATGCCCAGAGTGGTGATAGGGGCCAAAATGGTCACAGTGGCAACAATGGCCACAATGGTCCTGGTGGCCAAAGTGCCCATAGTGTCCACAGAGGCCTCGGTCGCCTTTGCGGTGTCATTATTCTGCAGGTCCTGGTGCCATTTGTGGTCACGGTGGCCACAGTGGCCTCTGAGATCACAGTGACCATGGTGGCCTCCTGGCTCACAGGGTTCCAGTGACCACTGCCATGGCCACGGTGGCCAGGAGAAGCCCCCTGAGGTGGGGGGAGTTCCTGGAGAGGCTCCCACCTAGGGACACAAAGAGAGGGGTCAGGGTGGCCATGGGGGAAGGGGGTCAGGGGTGCAAAAGGAGGGCCATGGGGAGAGGGACAGGGGTGAGGGGGGGCCCTGAGGGTGTGGGGGTCAGAGGGGGCCATAACAAGGTCCCTGTTCCCTGTGCCCAGCCATGGGTGGTCTTGTCTCCCCAGCCCCAGTAGGTGCCCCCAGTAGTGGATGTCCCTGTCCCCCTCACCTGGCACTGGGTGTCCCTATGCCCTGTGTCCAGCAATGGCTGTCCCTGTGCTTGTCCCCAGCACTGGGTGTCCTTGTCCCCAACCCTCCTTGAGTGTCCCTATCCCCTCTGGTTGTCCCCATGTTGTCACCTTTCAGCCATTCACAGTTGTAGTTGCTGGAGCTCCCGGTGGATTGAAGCTCAATCATCATCGTGTTCTTTCCCTTACTGACAGCAATGACCTTGAAGGTCTCGAAGGGCGGGATCAGTACCTCTTGCTCACTTTGAAAGTAGGAGAATTTCTGGATGTCTGCACCATGGCAGGTGTACACCTTGAACATCGTGACGTTCCCATAACCCTGGGCCACCTTTTCGCTCAATGATGTTGATGCGAATTGACCGAAGCGGACTTTGTCATCTTTCTTCACCTTGTCCTCGTACTTTTTCACTCCCCGAAACACGTTCTTACAATTGCTCTGCTGTGTTTTCAGCTTCTGAATGGCCTGGGTCAGCAGGAAATGCAGTGATTTGAAGTGGAATTTCCACTGGTATTGCCAGCTGGAGCTTCCAGCTGTTTGCACGGCCTCATTGAACTTGGTGTACAAGGTTGTTGTGTTCATGGTGTAGGCCATGAGGGCAATGGCCTCATCTCGGGTAAGAGGGGATGAAACGGACCCCCGGTTCTTCCACTGAGCAGTGGCATTTTTCCAGTTCTTGAAAAACTCGTCATTCTTGCAGAAGTCAGAGACCTGGAGTTCTAGCAACTTCTCAGATATGTCTTTGCTACATTCCAGGTACTGGTCATCAAAGGAGTTCTTGGCCATGTCCAGGGGCACCACCTTGATGACCATGGTGGTCACAGCCATTGTCAGCAGTGCCAGGGTGTGAGCCAGGGGAGCCATGGTGGGGAGAGGCCACGGGGACGAGTGTGGGACACTGGGGGACACAGAGAGGACACAGAGGACACACTGTGTGACACAGGGAAGACACTGGAGGACAGAGAGGGGATGCTGGGGGAACACTGAGGGGCTCCGGGGGACACTGATGGGACACAGGGGATGCTGAGGGACATGGGGGAAGGGCATTCCTTGGTGAGGCTTCCTTGGTGAGGGACTGGGGAGGGAGACTGGGGTCAGCTCAGGGAGGGGGGCAGTCCCAGCCAGGAGACCCCTGGACATGTCCTGGGACCTGATCCCAAATCCTGGGAGCCCCCCAATGTCCCCCAGGCCCCCAGAACCCCAGTCCCACTTCCACAGTCCTATATCCATCCTCACAGTGTCTTCCCAGTGCCCCTGCAGGACCCTGACTCAAATCCTGGTGTCACTTTCTGACCCCCTCTCCGAGGAACCCCAGTGTCCCCCAGCACCCCAATCCCACTCCCACAGTTCCCTGTGTCCACCCATCCCGGTGTTTCCCAGTGCCTCTGTTACCCCAATCCCTCTCCCAGTCCCTTGTAACCCTCCCAGGGACCCTGTGCCCCCCAGGACCCTCAGCCAAGCCCTGGGGTCCCCCAGTGTCCCCCTTATCTGCCTCCCATACCTCACTTCCAGTCCCTTGAGATCCCCAGTGACCCCCCAGGACACCAATCCCATCCCATGTGCCTCCCAGTGTGCCCCTGTACCTCACGGCCCCTCCCACAGCCCTGTGCCCGACACTGATGCCCCCAGACCACCCCAGGACCCCAATCCCAGTCCATTGACACCCTCAGTGCCCTCCCAGACCCCAATCCCTCAGTTCCCTGTCCCCCCCAGCCCCTGATACCGAAATGGGCCGGAGTGAACACCCTGACAGAACTGGAGGGATCACAAAGCTGGAATTCTTGATCAGCTCGGACTCACAGCGGCTCTCTCCTGGTCGTTCAGATCAGGGGGACTTTGCCACAGAGTATTTATCTAGCAGAATTATACATATTCATTATAATGGGTTTCTTAGCTAACACAAAACCAGCACAATTCCCGTAAGTAATTTGCATGGCTCTGCCTCTTTCAGGAAATAATTCTTATTGTCCTGGAGAGTCATAAAAATGGGGTTTCTGGGGGTCATTTTCACTTGGTGCCCCAATAGCTCAGAAGGCCTCACCTCAAACTTTCACTTTTGGCATGTGCTGCTCGTTCTGTGTTACAGAATTTGCCAAAAACCCTCACTGGAGTTCCCTTTATCTCTTTCTCCACAGGTTCCAGCCACCTTTGCCCGAATGTGTCCACACTTTTACATCCTCTCATGGCTTTTTGCCAGTCAGTCTTTAAGCCCTATCCAGCACCTTCAGGGAAACTGAAACTTTCTATTCTCTCTTTTATTTCTCACACCCCAGGACCCAAATCCCACCATCCCATGTGCCCCTAGTGGCTCCCAGCCCCACTCCCCACTGCTCACTCAGTTGCTGTCACACCTCAGACACCAAATGGGGTCCCCTATCAGATGACATCCCTGTAGGCACCCTGAGCCTGGGCATGATCTCCTTGGGGAGTGCCTGGGTGACTTCCCTGGCCTTGTTGATGCTGCAAGAGAAGTTCTGCACCCCAAAAAAGGGAACCACCAACACTGGGAGATACCTGAGCACTTGTTGCCATGCTGGCTCAGAAAATCCAATTGCTAGGAATCCCCAGCAGTGTTTCCTCTTTCAGTGATCCCTGGAGCTGATGGGTTTGAATTCAAAGGGTTCTGTTTCAAACACATCGGGCATTGTTCTGTATCAGACCTGACAATTCTGTCCTATGGACACTGAGTATCTGAGGCCGCAGACCAGTCCCCATCCCATTGATTACCCAGAGGTTTGCTGGGACTTTTCTCCTTTACGAACTGCAGCATCAGTTGGGGTGGGCCTGACCACCCTCACAGCAAGGGATTGTTTTAGGAAAGATGAGTGCTGATGTCTTTGAAAAACAACTCAGTGGGTTGGAGTCTTGAGTAGAAATGGTTGTCAATGTCTTCAAAATGAATCTTGATGTCTCTACAGAAATAAAGCTTTTCATAGAACCATCCTGGTTTAACCAGGATGTTTGAACTCTTGAATTTTAGGGTAATGGGAGAAATGGGACCCCACAGAGTCTACTGCGTAACCCAGACAGTTTGAAATTCTGAACTTTGGGGGAAATGACCGGTTCAAGGGGGAAATGGGATAGGTGGTTTGGGAAGGCTGCACCTTCCCAGCAACCTCATTCATCTGATGGGGGAAGGAAGAGGGCAATGGGCAGCTGAGAGTTTGGGATAAAAGGAGGCTGTGTCCTCTGAAACCTTGAGAGAGAAACCCCATGGGAGTATGGCTGTGGAAACCCTGTGCCTTTATTAGAATACAGTTTTGAAGGCTGTTTTGTGGACACTTGGCTTTTCAGAGTGTGACTTTTCCCCATATGCAGAAGGTGCTGGGCAGGGCTTAAAGACTTATCAGCAAAAATGATAAAAGGATGTAAAAGTATTTTCACAGGACAATAAACTGGCTTGAACCAGTGGAGAAAGAGACAAAAGGAACTCCAGTGAGGGGTTTTGGCAAGTTCTGTAACACAGAACGAGCAGCACGTGCCAAAAGTGAAAGTTTGAGCGGAGGCCATCTGAGCTATTGGGGCACCAAGTGAAAATGACCCCCAGAAACCCCATTTTTATGACTCTCCAGGACAATAAGAATTATTTCCTGAAAGAGGCAGAGCCATGCAAATTACTTACGGGAATCGTGCTGGTTTTGTGTTAGCTAAGAAGCCCAATTTAAAGAATATGTATTAGTATGGAAAGATTCTCCTGTGACCCTCCCTGACCATCAATCCACCCCTGCACCCCGGTTATCCCTAACTGTCCCCCCGCCCATGGCCCCCATCTCTCCTGTCACTCCTAACCCTCACTCCCCCCATGGCCCTCCTGCCCCCCCTCATCCGCAACCCCCATGTTCCTCTCTCCCACCTGAAACCCCATCATGGCTGCCCCCTCTACTGCTGTCACCCCATGCACCCCTCACCCCCTTCGTTTTCCTCTAGGTGGGAGCATCCCAGGGCCCCTTCCAACATCAGAGGGCTCATCCTGGCCACCACAGCCCTGGCAGTGGCCACCAGGATTGTCTGAGCAATGAGGCAATTAAGGTCACCATGGTCTCCATGATCACCAAGGCCACCAAAACCCCCAGAGAAATGAGGCCACCAAGGCTACCAAGGCCACCAGTGACATTTTCCCTGGCAGGAAATAGGGAAAAGAGGAAGAGAAAAAAAAATTTTCCTCCCCCCAACATTTCCCTGGCTGCCCTTTACTTCTTTGGAGGTTAATTTATTTGCATTCTTACCCAAATGGAGTCAATTCTCACATATTCAGGATTTAAACCCAACCAAACTCTATTTCTGCACCCCAACTAATTCAGCCCTGAGAGGAATAAGAGGAAAGTGTTTCTACAAACAGATTGTGTGAATCTGGTGGTGGATAGGGCCAGGGACTTGCAGATAAGGAAGTGACCAGGGAAAGTTCCCGAAAATGTTCCTCAATGACACGGACTGCTCTAGAGAATTTGTAACTAAATTTAAACAGATCATAATTTGCTGTGCAATCAGGTGTGTTTAAAACAGACAGTCCTTTGCCATACAAAACCAGGACCTTGCTCATTTGTTTAAGACTGATAAGTAGAAACCAGTGCACAAAACCTAGAAAAAAACTGGATTTGTAGTTTAGACTATGCCCAAGAGCCCTTGAGGACAGCAAGAGACCAAGAGGGCCTGCACAAAGACCGGGTTCATCCAGCAGACACCTGAGGAAGACTATTTTACTTCATCCAGCAACCCATACACAAGACCACCAGGAGACAATGCGCAAGCGCAGACCAGCAAACAACTGATTAACATACAAAGCGAGGGTAGGCAGGGGTAGGTTCTTAATATGTGCAGGTGATGTTGAAACCTTCATTAATTTGTATGAGCTTAAGTGCATTTCAACAGAGCGCCTGCTCTGTTTCGGGTGCACGTTTTTGGCAGAGCCAGCCCTGTGTGAGTAAAGCACTCCTACTTCATAACCTTTGGTTGTGGAGTCTTTGTTATGCTTCAACAGTGATGGCAGCTTGGCCAAGACTGGAAGGGATGGAAGAGGCTTTGCTTCACAAACCCCCTGGGGCAGTCGATCCCAGTGCCCCAGCAGGACTCTTGGAAGCAGCAAGCTGGGATGGCAAGACATCTCAGCAGGCAGGGGGTGTGGGACTGCAGTGCAGCAAAAACTCGGAGCAGTGCCAAAGAAGCAGCGGGGATGGGGCGGCAGCAGCCCGGTTCCCAGCAGGGCAGGGGAAGACAAGCTCAGGATCCCGGGCACCCAAGCAGATGGTGATAGGTCCCCTTTTTTTTAGTGGGTACGTGTTAATAATGCCCCAGTTCAGTGGCTGCTGTCATGAGCAGAGGCTCACCCCACAGTAGAAGAAGCAGCTCTATGCTGGACTCTGGCGGAAACAGCGAATTCCCTTCCCCAAGCAGCAGCTCCAACTGTTCGCCACTGAAGCCGAGAAAGGGAGAGCACCAGCAGCTGCCCCAGCCCCATCTTTTATCACCCCAATTCTCATGGTATGTCTGCCCCTCTGAGAGAAACTCCCAGACAAGAGAAGGGCAACCACTTGCCCTCCTCTCCTGAGCTTGGCCGCTTCTTTTGTTTCTCTTCAGTAACCAGTCGTTAGCATCTCCTAGCAACTTATGTGAAAAAATTCTAAAAGTGAAAAGGAACAAAAGGAAAGAAACTTGTGAGAAATGACTGCTCACTTTAAAATTTTAAAGGTTTATTAAACCTCAACAACACAACAAAAAGACTAATAAGGAAAAAAGGGATGGCACTGGGTGCTCAGCTGCAGCCAGAGGCTCATCCACAAAATTGTGGCTCTGCCTTTTGTACCCCTGGTGTTGCATCAGCCAAATACATATTCATAGCAGTCATACATATCCAAACATTTTCCTTATACATCCCTGGGCCCTCCCAAAGTCTCCCAGTTGACACTTCCTGACCGTCCATCAGTGGAGACCTTCTTGCAGTCTGACTCAAGGTCAGGTGTTGTCATGCCAAGTGCCCCAAGTGACAGCTTTCCCCATTTCCAACTGCCCCATGCAAGGGGCACATGTACACGCCCTCCCCACACATGTCCCTGACAATCCTGACATCCAGGGCTGTCCCATGGCAATGACACAGAGGGAGGAAAAGGGGATTATAGGGAGAACAGAGGGTGTCCAAAAACAACAAACCGTAACCGAGTTACACATCAAAAGAAATTAAAGTCTCAACAAAACTTCCCTTAACACACACACAATATTTGTCTCTTAATTGTGAGAGCCAGTCATCATTCCACCCATCTCTAACACCCACCAGCATCCCCAGGTCCTTCTCCACAGCTGCTCCAGCAGCTGGAACCCTGGTCACTGAGTTTCAGACTTTCTGTACTGACAGGCAATCACCCTCAAGAAAACACTACATTTGACCTGAGGCCATGGAAGAGGCTTCCAAAATTGAGTGATAGC
>JANPWX010005358.1:0-11056 GCA_024734555.1 Trochalopteron elliotii
TCCTTCCTTCCTTCCTTCCCTCTTTTACTATTAAATAAAATATATCAAATTTTTGGGTTTAAAATTTTGGTTTTAATCATGTTTTTTGGGTATATTTCAAACCTTTCTAGGTCTGATCTGTTTTATTCAGAGGCTCAGTTTCCTTTGGTCTTCTGTGCTTAACTGGTTATTAACGGGGGGGCAGAATGTACCACCACAAGGTATGCGTGGTCTATTTATCATTTAGCCTGTTTTATTGGATAAGTGACTCTGAAATTTTTATTTTTGGGAAATAGCCTTGCTTCACAGTCACAGATTTGGGTGTTGATACAGAGCAAGAGGTGATAGTTGCATCAGTGTGAGAAATGGTTCTTTATGTTGAATCAGTTTTGTAACATACAGGTAAATGTTTTGCTTTTGCTAAAAAGGAGATGTTTCTGTGTTTTCTTTTTCAGAGTTCCATGGAATTTTTCTGTAAAGATGGAGGGCCAGTTAGCACTCTGCTCTCTCCTCATCTCTCACAACATCCTCATAGGCAAATTCAGGAAGTGTGGACTGGATGAGAAGACAGTGAGGTGTATTGAGAACTGACTGAAGGGAAGATCCCAGAGGGTTGTGATCAGGGGCACGGGGTCTAGTTGGAGGCCTGTTACTAGTGGTGTCCCCCAAGGCTCAATACTCGGACCAGTATTGTTTAACTTCTTCATCAATGAATTGGCTGAAGGGGTAGATGCCTCCTCAGCAAGTTTACTGGCTACAGAAAGCTGTGAGAAGTAGCTGATACCCCAGAGGGCTGTGCAGCCCTTCAGCGGGACCTTGACAGGTTGGAGACATGGGCAGACAACTGTCTGAAATTCAACAAAGGCCAGTGCAGGGTCCTGTACCTGGGGAAGAATAACCCCAGGCACCAGTACAGCCTGGGGGTGACCTGCTGGAAAGCAGCTCTGCAGAGAAGGACCTGGGAGTCCTGGTGGACAACAAGCTGTCCATGAACCATCAGTGCCCTTGTGGCCAAGAAGGCCAATGGCATCCTGGGGTGCATTAGGAAGAGTGTTGCCAGGAGGTGGAGGGAGGTGATTCTGCCCCTCTATTCAGCCCTGGTGAAGCCTTACCTGGAGGGCTGACTCCAGTTCTGGGCTCCTCAGCACAACAGAGACATGGACCTCCTGGAGCAGGTCCTGCAGAGGGCTATGAAGACAATTAAGGGACTGGACCATCTCTCTTATGCAGTGTCGTGGTTTGACACTGGCCAAACACCAGGCAACCATGAAAGTCGCTTGCTCACCCTCCCCTGCTACAGCTGGGCAGAGGAGAGAGAAAATTTAATTAAGGCTTCATGAGTTAAGAACTGAGAGAAAACACTCCAAGGGCAAACCAGGCTCAACTTAGAGATACAAAGTGAATTTATTACTAACAAAATCAGAGGAGGATAATGAGAAGAAAACAAGCCCTTAAAAACACCTTTTCTTCCCCCAACCCCTCCCTCCTTCCCACTGACAGTACAGGGGACAGGGCGTGGAGGTTTTGGTCAGTTCATCACCTGAGTTCTTCTTCTGCTGCTCAGGGAGAGAAGTCCTTCCCCTATGAGCCTGTGGGGTTCCTCCCACAGGAGACGGTTCTCCATGAACTTCTACAGCTGGGTTCCAATCTCACAAGCAGCAGACCTCCCAAAACTGCTGCAAAGTGAGTCCCTCCCACAGGCAAACAGTCCTCCCAAAACTGCTGCAGAATGGGTCAGTCTTCCTCAGGGTGCAGTCCTCCAAGGACAGCCTGCTCCAGCCTGGGAGCAAGGGCCATCTCTCTCCACCAGGTCTCCCACTGGACCGCAGACTCTTTCAGACATACACCTGCTCCAGTGTGGGGACTTCCCCCACGGGCTGCGGGAGGATCTCAGCATTCCCTGTGGACCTCCATGGACTGCAGGGCGACAGCCTGCTTCACCATGGTCATCACCATGGCCTGCAGAGGAATCTCAGCTCTGGTGCCTGGATCACCTCCTCCCCCTCCTTCTTCACTGACCTTGTCTGCATGTTGTTTCCCTTACATGTTCTCACCTACTCTTCTCTGACTAGAAGAAAAAAACTGTGCCCCACTTTGTTTTGATTTTCTTCTTAAATATGTTATCACAGAGGCATTACCATCATCTCTAATTGGCCCAGGCATGGCCAGCAGCATGTCCATCTTCAGAGCCATCAGGGATTGACTGCCAGACACGGTGGAAACTTCTATCAGCTTCTCACAGAAGCCACCTCCATGGCCACCCTGCTAGCAAAAAACAGGTTGTGCAAAACGTACACATGAGGAAAGACGGAGAGAGTTGGGGCTGTTCAGCCTTGAGAAGAGACAACTGCAAGGGGAGCTTATCAATGTCTATCATTATCTGAAGGCAGCATGCCAAGAGGATGGAGCCAGGCCCTTTTTGGTGGTGCCAAGCAATAGGATGAGAGGCAGTGGGCAGAAACTGCTGCACAGGAAGTGGACCGGAGGAAGAATTTCTTTACTGTGTGGGTAACTGTCGCCCTGATGCAGAAGTCTTTTTGTTGTTTATACTCTTGAACTGGAGTTTCTCACGCAACTTCACAAAAATAATGTATATTTTTAGCACTTATCTATTGTTTGCATTCTTGTCCTCTGGGAGGAGAAATGTGATGGACAGTGATGTTCACCATCCAGGTCAAGAGGTGGCAACCTGTGTAGCCAATCTCTGGCCTTTTGTAAAAATGTATATATGGAGTCAGATTTTTAGAATAAAGAGTAGTAGAAGCTTCCCCTTGAGCTGCTGCGTCTGCTTCATTCCTTGGGTGCCCTGAGACTGCCGTAAGTGATGACCCAGAACGTGTGCACCTGACACAAGTGGTGACACAGGTAACCAAGCACAACAACAGATTATCCAGAGAGGGTGTGAAGTCTTCTTCACTGGAGATATTCAAGAACTGTCTGGACAGAAGCCTGTGACATGTGCTCTGGAATGACCCTGCTTGAGCAGGGAGGTTGGACCAGATTGCCTGCTGTGGTTCCTTCCAACATTACCCATTCTGTGATTCTGTGATCTTCATCTGAAGGCTACTCTCAGGCAGAATGGAAAGGTTGATCTTACTCCTGATTATATGGAAAGAAATTCTAATCATAGAATCATAGAATCACTTCTTGTAGTGAACACAGTATTTGAGGTACGGCCTCACCAGTGCTGACTACAAGGGGGCAATCACTTCCCTGGTCCTGTGGACCACACTATTTCTGATACAAGCTAGAGTGCTGTTGGCCTTCTTGGCAACCTGGGCACATGCTGTCTCATGTTCAACCAGCTCTTGACCAGCATCTCCATGTCTTTTTCCTCCAATACTGAGCTCTGGGGAACACCACTTGTGACCAGCTGTCCGACAGATGCTTGATTTGTAGTATACTCCCATTCTTACTTCTTGGGTCATGGCTCTTGGTTCCTGCAGGTTTGTTTATTCCCTCACTTTTCATAATTTATTTTTCTTGTACTATACTTCATTGAATTTTTAATCTTCTCATGGTACTTTATTTCAACTGATACCAAACTCAGCCAGATAGAAACTTTCTATCAGTTTTGAGTATTAGAAAGCAGGCATTCTTTATTAGAGCATGCTGGTCACTTGGGGGATCCTTCCTCCATTCAAGTGCACTGAGCATCGAGTGAACAGAGTTTTTATCATACATACATTACATATTCATTAGCTATCCCTACTTCCTTTGACTTTATTTGACATAGTCTCACCCCTTATTGGAAGTCTTTATATGGTTCTTTGGGGTCTGTCTTCAACATCTGGTGTCCTTTTTAGGTAGCTGTTCCTCGATCCCTGCTTTTGAGTAAGCACAATATCGTTATTTTGCATAACTTCTACTTTGTCAGCCTTACAGAGCTGAGCTGGCACCCTGCTTGCATTTTGTACTACTTCTGTTTGGCTGAGTTGCATCCTTTATTTATTTCTCCAAAGCTGTGCTGTTGTGTTCTACTGCCCTTGAAAGAGTAAATGTTGTTCTGTTCTACTATCCTTATCAAGTGAGTAAAATGCTGTTCTGTTCTACTGTCCTTATCACAACAGCTATATTGCCCTTCATTGAATGTATTTATAATTAAGTGGTTTTATAAGCACTTTTTGTTTTAGACATGAGTATAAAGCAAGAGAAATAAAAAAACAGATGAAAGGAAGAACAGTGGGGAAAGTACAAGGGCTGGTAAGACCTATTGCTCAGGCGTGTTATTTCTGTGAGGAGAAGGGAGGGTTAAGCAGCTCGAATTGAGAGGAGAGAATGGTTTTTATAGATAGTGCTTCCACTTCTAGGCTGTGCAAGCCACAGCTCCCTCTTTCCCCACTCCAGCAAGGACAAAAGTCCCAATCCCAGGGTGTCCCCACTCCACTGCTTAGTACATTAAACCAGGGAAGACTTGACTCCATGTAGTGGAGGATGCCCAGCAGAAAGTAGAGGCACCAAGGACCAGAGGGTGAAAACAGGATGACTTGGCACATTCAAGGGCTCTTCTCTTTCCCTGCTTGGCACTGCTGCTTTTGTGGACTGTGATCATGGGAACCTTAAGCTCCAGGAAAGGGGCCATATTGCCCTGGATAATCAAGCACTTCACCCTGAGACATCTCTGGCAGGAATCTGCTCGGGGATGCTAGTATTGGTGCTTCTAAGGGACCATGTCTCTGCAGTGAAATACCAGGTGTTTAAAGTGTTTGGACAAGACTGTGGTGTGTGTTGCACAAAACACATAACTCTAGCTGTGTTCCTGCTGTCAGGAAAATTAATCCACAAACACCAGAGGTTTTATGTCCAAAAATGAGACATAGTTGTCCTGTAACTTTATTCAAATAAAGGGAGAGGCCATGAGACATTTCCTATGGTGCCTCTCAAATTGCTGTAGGACACAGTCTCGTTTTTATCCTAATTTCCCGGCCACATTTCCCTCTCTCTTTCCCCATTGGCTGAGGTATTTGAGGTACAGACTTCCCAAATCACCTAATACAGACCCTCTTATCATGTGCATTCCCCTCCACCCTTCTTTTTCTTTGTATCGCTGTTCTTTTTCTCTAAGTCCAGGGATTTAGCACAGCCTTGAGTGAGTAACAGTCTGTATCAATTAGTGGAATTCCTATGGAATTTATGGTTCCACTCATTGCTTCTTTCATCTCTCAGTATCTGGCTTTATCTACCAGCAGGCCCACAGTTTGTTTGTAAAGACACCTCCTTCTCATTCCTTTCAACAACAATAATAAAAAATTGGATAATAAGGAAGTTGGACAGGAGAACCAAATGAAATGACATCTGTGTTGAAAGCAACAGTAAAACCTTCAATAATTTAGGTGAAATTTCTTTGGTAGGAACTCCTGGAAAGCCCATATTTTGTATACTTTGTCTCTTTTCTGAGGTTACAGGTTACAACAATTTTCAATCCAAATTCTCTGAAAGGAAAACCCACTATATGACTTAAAATTGGAGGACTATCTTTTACAGGAACCACATTGGTTTTTGATGCTGTTCCTGAATTAAAGATTTTTCTTCTGCATTCAGACTGATAACATCATTGGAGTCACAAGCCTACAAATAAGAGGTGAAGTTGCCAACATCATACTTGAACTCATAGGGTAAAATTTATGTTTACTGTACATAGCCCAGTTGTTCAAAGAGCTGAGCATGTTGGCACCAGTCTAGCAAAGTACTTAGAGGACGGATTGGGCTCCTGATGTACCAACAAGAACACCACAATTGTTTAGGTAGATCAGTGGCCTTGGAAAGGGATAAGCTAATTAAGGCAAACCAACTAGTACAAGAACTACAGGCAGCACACATAGTTCCCTCTACTAGCCCCTGGAATACACCTATTCTTATGATCCCAAAGAAATCAGGAAAGTGGTGTTTATTGCATGATTTATGGTCTATCAATGCAGTCATAAAGCCTATGGGTGCCCTTCAGCCAGGCACCCCAAACCCTACCTTACTGCCCAGGGATTGGGATTTGATTGTTACTGATTTAAAAGACTGCTTTTTTACTATCCCTTTACATCCTGATGATCTGGAGTATTTTGCTTTTTCTGTCCCTTCAATTAATAATGCTGAACCCAGGTGTCAATATCATTGGACAGTGCTTCCTCAGGGGATGATGATGATTGTCCTACCATTTGTCAAATTTTTGAGGCCAATGCCCTGGCGCCTGTGCAGACTCAATAGTTTCAGAGTATCATTTATCATTATATGGATGATATTTTAGTTTGTGCACAGGATGATTCATATTTGCAAGATACTATTCAGTATCTTAATCTTACTCAGCATGGGCTACAAATTGCCCCTGAAGAAATTCAGAGAACCCCTCCTTGGAAGTATTTAGGATGGATACTGACTGAATGAAATGTGAAACCACAGGAATTAACTTTAAAGACTGATGTCAAAACATTGACTGATTTACAAAAGCTGTTGGGAGCAATTAACTGGGTAATACCCATGCTAGGTTTAGCCACTTGTCAATTAAAGCATTTATTTGCACACTCGAAAGGAGTCCCTGATTTATCTTCTCTGGGAACATTATCTGAAGAAGCTATTGGAGAATTAGATATAATTAGCTCACAAATCTCCATTGCAAAAGTGGACAGAATTGCACCAGCTTTACCAGTTTGCTTGTTTTTGTTCCCTACTGCACCTTATCCCACAGCTTTAATAGGGCAATTGCAGGGAGACAAAACTATTTACTTAGAATGGATTTTTTTTAACAAATACACCTAAGAAAACAATTACTACCCTGATAGAGCTCTATGCATCTTTAATTAAGAAAGGCAGAACCGGCATCATGCAATTGATGGGATATGATCTGGAGGTTATTCATTTACCACTGTCTTTTGACAACTATGAGTATTTGTTACAAAATTCAAATATTTTTCATATAGCATTGGCAGATTTTGTAGGACAGATTTCTTTCTCTTTACCTTCAGACAAACTGTTGCAAAATATTGTTCACTTGCCTTTAACACTACAAACTATTGTGTGCCATAGCCCTATTTCTGGTACACATAATGTTATTATTGACAGATCAGGAAACACAGGGAAGGCAGTTGTTACATGGCAAGAAGGTCATGAATGGAAATATGCAATAAATCAAATGGATGGTTCCACTCAACAGGTTGCACTTTGTGCAGCAGTGTTAGCTTTAACAATTTTTAAACAAGAAGCAGTCAATATAATTAGCGATTCTGAATATGTTGTTAATGTCATAACGAGAATATATGGAGCTTTTATGCAGGAAATAAGCCATATGATATTGTTTGAACCTTTTGTTCAATTGAAGTCACTAACTGAGAACAAAAAAAATCCTCTTTTTGTTATTCATATACAGAGTCACACAAATTTACTTGGTCCTATAGCACAAGGGAATGCTAAAGCAGATAGCTTAATTGCAGCTTCATTACAATTTGATTATGCCCGCTTATTCATTTTTTGACCAGAATGCAGCAGGGCTGAGTAAACAGTTTCGCATTCCTTTGTCTAGGGCAAAAGATATTGTGTGTGCTTGCTCAGACTGTCAGAAACTGCCCTCACATCCTCCCCAAGGCCTACAGCCTAATGAGTTATGGCAGACTGATGTTGCTCATATACATTCCTTTGGTCATTTGAGGTTTGTTCATGTTACCATTGATACATTTTGTAGGCTAATATGTGCTTCTGCTCACACAGGGGAAAAAAGATAAAGACATCCATATACATTGGACACGTTACTTTGTTATTATGGGCCTGCCGAAGACTATAAAATCTGACAACAGCCCAGGTTATATTTCTAAAAATACTCAGGAATTCCTTCACCAATGGGATGTGAAACATGTTACATGGATCCCATATAATCCCCAGGTCCAAGCCATGATAGAATGATGTCATTTAACACTTAAGTGCATGTTATTAAAACAAAAAAAAGGAGAATTAGATATAGATATAGATATAGATATAGATATAGATATTAGATAAAAAGAACAATTAGATAATGCAATATTTACACTAAATTTTTTGAATGCAGATCTCACTCTCGATCCCCAGCAGAGTGACACTGCCCTGAATGTTTGCATGTGCAGAACCAATTTTCAAAAGTTTTATATAAGGATCCACAATTGGGTGTGCAATGGCAAGGCCCAGCTAATTTACTAACCTGAGGGAAAGGGTATGCATGTGTTCTATCCCCTACAGGTCCAAAGTGGTTACCTTCTCATCTGGTAAAACTGTACCATGACCTATAAAGACCAGTCCAACAACCCAGTACCCCAGATGAAGAGACTCTCAATAGCGAAGAAGAGGCGCCGCATGACACCAGCCAGCAGCAAGCGGACGAACCTGAAGATAACATGGGGGATGCTGAAGAGACTGCAGCAAAGAGCTGAAATGCTGATGCATGGTGTAGGAGCAGCACCAACCCCAGAGAACACCTTCTTGGCCTACCTAGCAATAGTAGATAGCAACAGTACTGTAAGAAGTCAATTCTGTTTCCTTTTTATCATACCCGTGGTGACTGCAGAACAGGTATATTGGGCTCACGCTGTTGATCCTCCAATTTTTATCAGATGGCTAATAGCTTTTATTATGTCTGCCATAATAATAGCAGCTACAGCTATCGCAAATACGGTGCTTACAAAAGCTGTGCAAACAACTCATGCTGTCACTGATGTGTTAGGTAATTTTATGGCACAAATGGCCATGCAAACAAGTGATGACCAACAAGTATTAGTTAGATTAGATGCATTAGAAGCAGCACTAGTGTGGTTAGGAGATCAATGAGAAGCTTTAAACACTCGCCTGAAACTTCACTGCAATTGGGAACGCCAGCATCAGGGGTTGCGTGTTACTCCCTGATGTGCTAAGGCCTGAGCAGCAGAGCTGACTTACAAGATGAATCCTGGGCACTATGTGACTGACACCATCAGTATTATTTAGCTAAAAATAGATAAGCACGCTGATGCTAGCTGTTTAACCCCAAACCATCTGCTTTAGAAACTTTCACATAACCTTGTGTAATTATCTGTGTAAGAAACAAAATGCCAATTTCTGAATTCAGTTAGATACTGTTTGCCTTGTCTATAGTAGAGCTTTTTCTCCATCAGCTCAAACCTGTAAAGAAACAAAATAACAATTTCTAAGTTCAGTTTTGCCTTGTCTGTAATGAAGCTTTTCTCTGCCGTTTAGCTCAGACTGATTGTTATGGTAATTGAGATACCTTCCCTAAATGTTTTGTCTGTCAAATGTTAATTACCTTCCTTTGTACCTGTCCTTGCTGCCACCCCTGCCATAGCAACCATGGCTCAGGCCATAACAACGACTGGAGAGGACTTGGCACAGCCCCATATGCAGATGAAAAGACCTCAGGTGTTTGTGGGACAAAATTCGAACTTAAAAACCCCTGAAAACAACAAGCCAACGCAAACCAAAACCTAAAAATAACCACTCTAAGTCAGCAGAACCATGGAGAGCCTCACACCAACCAGACCCGAGTTCCAGCTTGTCACCATAACTTCAGAAGTATCCCATACACAGGACTCCCCCAAGCTTTCCAATGAATCAGTGGGATTTTCCAGTCTCCTGCGAGAGGAAACCCCCAGCTCTGCCGTGTGGAAGAGCTGATCTTCTCCTCTGCGTTGTCCATCGGGAGCAGTGGCAGTGTGCGCAGCCCCTTGCGCCCCCCACCTAGAGCTGATCTTAATGAAGGCATTAAAAAGGAGCGAGTCTCCTTGCCCATTTATTTCATCTGTAAGTGTATTATTTTAAGAAACTTTTCCAACTGACATTAATGGAGGCTTGTTTGTAGGATATTTCAGGGAAAACCCTCCCAGCCAAGACTTGGGCTCTGGCCAATCCCTGACCCTGGCTGCTCGGGAAGTGTTCCATCAGACCCAGATGTTTCTGTGCTAAAAATACAATCAAGTCATTTCTACTTGCTGGTGTAATAAATGTATCATTGGGGTAAAAATTTGTGCAGAAAAATATAGAAATATATGTTTTATTAAGGTTAGTATAAAGATATAAAAAGTGTAGTTTGTTTAAAAATTCCTTCCCGAGTCAGGCGGCTGCTCGAGTCACAACCTCTCATCAGCCCAAGACAAAGAGCAGAACCAGGACCATCAAGGGGGACAAAGAAGTTGGCCAGCTAAGATAATGATCGGCGACACATCGGGCTGAGAAGACTCCTCTCCGGAACCCACCCGCAAATGCAATCAAAAATTGATAAGCTTGATACGCAGGTGAAAAGAGACTTCCTGTATCGCTATTCACAGGGCTCGATGAATCCGGGAAATTCATTCAACATTGTATTTGGACTCTTTGTCGGACTGTGCCCCACACCTGTTTTGCCTCGAGACATGAAAAACCCTATAAGACCTCATGCAGCAGTTCGCTCCGTGTGGATTTGGGAAATCTGTACCTTAGGTTACAGATCCCTGTCCACCCAGTGCTGCACTGTCCGTCCTTATTGTGGTTTCTCTCTTTGTTAGTGATTGGGATCGTTTTTTTCTAATAAATTGTTTTTATATTAATCCAATTTTGTGATTCCATTTATAACAGATTTGGTGCCGTGACTCGGATTCGGAGAAAGCTGCAGGGACCTGCTGTCCAGGAGGGTACCCCCACTGATTTCAGCGGCCTGATGAGTCAGGAAATCCCGTAGCTCCTTCCGAAACCCGAACCAAATTTAGGAACGAGAAACCACAATAAAAAGGACAAGGGAAACCGATCCGGAGGCAAAAGAGCTCAGGAAGGCACGGGGCCTTCCAAAAGCCGCGGCTGATTTCACTCGTAAAATGTCTAAAGTGCACGAAGACATCCACGCAGGAAAAGGGGCTGTAAGTACTGCGGGTTGAGTGGAGTGACCAGGGGAGAGTATGAGACGTGATCTGATCACGGGGAGAGTGTGGACTTCAAGGTGGCAGTTCCATCCTCTCGTGAGAGAGTTGGTCGGCCGCGAAGGAAGCAATTGTGTGTGAAAGTTCTCTCTCATACTGCTTGTTAAGCCTGGGACTAGGGAAAAGTCTCAGGGGACCGGTCACAGGAGGCTAAAAGGGGAAGGGTACGTCCTATCGAGCTCAGG
>JANPWX010005365.1:0-20849 GCA_024734555.1 Trochalopteron elliotii
TCTGACTTGGAGCCTCTCACTAGTTTTGCTTTCAAACCATCACAACAATTAATCACCTTACAGTGCCACAAAAATTCAAGCAATCCTGTCATTTCAAATCACTTGCTTTCATTGCAGTCTTTAGGCGAGATGCACCTGCATTGAGCAAAAGTCTGGGTACGGGATCTAACCACTGTAAGTGGGAGGGCCTGTGCAAGCTTATCGCTTGGGGTCATGGGAATACATATGTTTCCACAGATACTGGGGTATGGTGGATACCTGCAAGGTGTGTTCGCCCTGACTTGCGACTCCAAAAGCAGAATGTGGCCAACAGGTAACCTTTGAGTGATGATCAGGATGCCGATCATCAATTGGATGGTCCTTCTTCAAATAGAGAATGAGTATTCTATCTTTTCCTTTGTTTCTAGAGTAGTGAATGTTTACAAGTTAGACTGCCAGTTCTTTGAGCAGACTAACGATGTTTTGTTTACTGTATTAGAATTAGTAACTGACTCCTTGCAAGAATGAACAGCAAGACTTGATGTTGGTGCATGGATGTGATGGTGAAGAATTCAATAGCATGTGCTAGAGAATCTCCCTGATCATTCAGGAGGAACATCAATAAGACTTTTGCACTGGACTTGCGGAGGGCGGACTTTGGCCTATTTAGGAGACTTATTCAGAGAGTTCCTTGGGAAGCAACCCTTAAAAGCAAAGGAGTTCAGGAAAGGTGGACGTGCTTCAAAGAAGAGATCTTGAGGGCACAGGAACAGACTGTCTCTGTGTGCCAAAAGACGAGTCAGTGAGGCAAACATCCAGCCTGGATGGGCAACGAGGTTTTGAAGGAACTTAGAAATAAAAAGAGGATGTATCATCTTTGGAAGGAGGATCTGGTGTCTCAGGAAGTATTTAAGGGGGTTGCTAGAGCATGTAGAAAAAAAATTAGGGAGGCCAAAGCTCAGTTTGAAGTTAAAATGGCAACTTTTGTGAAGGATAATAAAAAATGTTTTTACAAATATATTAATGGTAAACGAAAGGGTAAGACCAACCTTTGTTCTTTATTAGATGTGGGAGGGAACTTAGTAACTGCAGATGAGATGGCAGAGGTACTTAACACCTCCTTTGCCTCAGTTTTTAGTGGGAAGGCAGCTTGTCCTCAGGACAACTGTCCTCTTGGGTTAGTTGATGGTATCAGGGAACAGAATGGTCCCCCGTTATCCAAGAGGAGGCAGTCAGAGAACTGCTGAGATGCTTGGATATTCATAAATCTATGGGCCCAGATGGGATCCATCCCAGGGTGATGAGGGAGCTGGCAGATGAGCTTGCAAAACCACTCTCCATCATTTACCAACAGTCCTGGCTCACTGGTGAGGTTCCAGATGACTGGAAGCTGGCCAATGTGACACCCATTCACAAAAAGGGTGGGAAGGAGGATCCCAGTAATTATAGACCAGTCAGCCTGACCTCAGTACCTGGAAAGGTTATGGAAGTTTATACTGAGTGCCATCACACAGAACTTACAGGATAGCCAGTGTATCAGGCCCAGCCAGCATGGGTTTAGGAGAGGTAGGTCATGTTTGACCAACCTGATCTCCTTTTATGACCAGGTGACCCACCTGGTGGATGTGGGAAAGGCTGTGGATGTTGTGTACTTGGACTTCAGCAAGACCTTTGACACTGTGTCCCACAGCATACTCCTGGATAAGCTGGCAGCCCGGGGCTTGGACAGGAGTACTCTTTGCTGGGTTAAGAACTGGCTGGATGGCCGGGCCCAGACAGTGGTGGTGAACAGTGTTGCATCCAGCTGGCGGCCAATCACCAGTGGTGTCCCTCAAGGGTCTGTGCTAGGGCCTGTTCTTTTCAATATTTTTATTGATGACATGGATGAGGGTATTGAGTCTTTCATGAGTAAATTTGCAGACGACACTAAGCTGGGAGCATGTGTTGATCTATTGAAAGGGAGAAGGGCTCCGCAGAGAGATCTGGAACGGCTAGAAGGATGGGCAGAGTCCAATAGGATGAAGCTTAATAAGTCCAAGTGCCGAGTCCTGCTTTTTGGCCACAATAACCCCCTGCAACGCTATAGGCTGGGGGCGGAGTGGCTGGACAGTGCCCAGGCAGAAAGGGATCTGGGGGTACTGGTCGACAGCTGACTGAACATGAGCCAGCAGTGTGCGCAGGTGGCCAAGGAGGCCTATATATTGCCAGGGTTGGCCTGAGATAAAAAGGAAGTCCGAGTATAGAGAGAACGCAGATCAAGCCAATATGGTTAACAGCTGCGTTCCACTTTATTTAGCTAAGATGGCTACTTTTATACATTTCCATATAGTTTACAATTCACAGCAGCTCTTCATTGGCATACAGCAGAGAGAAGAATGCAAACACTTATTGTTGACCAAACTCTTAAGGCAGCTACTGGTGTTCAGACTACTTACTATACATGTTATCTATTAGAAACCTCTCTGTGCCTTGTTAACACCTTAAGGTGTAATTCTCACTGCGCCAGAGACTTGGCAGCTGAATTTCCACCTGCGCCACTGAGGCCTTACAGGCCTTCATCTGAGGCCCAGGCTAGGTGATTCACTCACAGTCCAAATATTCACTATCTTCAAAAACTCTGCTACAAATCCCCCCTTTTCTTATGAATCAGCTAGACTGGGGCCGAGATATGAGTAAATATTTCTACATGTATATTAGCAAACCAAGCATAACAATGAAATCAACTAATAATAACAAAAGAACATAATACTAGAACAAATTAAACTTTTCGATCTGTGAAATAAAACTTTGTAAATTGTACTAGTTATTAAAAGAAGTGCTAATAGCTACAAGCCTTTCCAGATTTCTGCAACAGCTAAAAACCTTCTTAGTGAAGACTTGGTATCCTTTCTCGAGCAAGGCTCCCAACTTCACCTGGAAAGATTTCTCAGCTGTTATAAATAAAATCAAATCATCAAGTCAAGGTGACTTGTATCTCTTTTTGATGCAGAAAACAATCTGGATGTGTTGATAAACACATTCACTCTAGTTAAAACCAAGGTGTGGCCAGTACCCTGGCTTTAATGCTACAGTGAAATTTCTTACTAAATTCTTAAAACAAAGTTTCTAATAATAATTGCAAAATACTTAAACAACAGAAAGAAAACAAAGACAGGTTTTGAAATGCATCATGACGCGTTAGGAAAGCTAAATATTAAAACACATAAAGAGTATAACGTAAAACTGTATTATCCTACACTTAACTTACTTATCACTTAGAACTTATCACTTCAAACTTATTACTTTAAATTTAACTCATCTATTCTTACTTATTTATTATTTTAAAACAAGCACAAAAGCTATACAGGATAGCTTGCAACTAATAACAATCACAATGTAAAATTCTTGTCTTCTTCATTCACAAACAAACATTCCTCGGTGTTTCATCACAGCTGTATCTTCCGAAGCTTCTTTATTTGTAGAATAAAACAACTAAACTCTATAAATTAGATTAGCTTACAATAAAACCTTAAATTTTTAAAACATAAATTTACTATCACTTAAACTTCATAAATTCTTATTTTAAAGCTAACTTATACTTAACAAAGCCTAAACTGAAAATCAATTATCAAAATACTAAAAAACAATTGAACTTGGATTTAAATTTTGTTTGTGATCAGGCACCTGTTGTTGCAATTTTAATTAGGTGTAGTTCTTTTTAACTCAAGGGTTACTGGAATTTCAGGTGTCTCTCTCTCTCCTGGATGAAGAGTGAGGGCTTGAGACCTTTGTGCAGCACATGATTTCTGTGCAGCAGCCGGTCCTGCTTGTGCTGCCTCTGGGTCACCCGGGACTGTCTGCGTCACTTTTGTTTGTCTCAGCTCTGTTGGTGCCTGTTTCGTGCCACGCAGGACAGTGTGCTGTGTCGACTTGCCTCCAGGGGTTGCCCCGTTTTGCTCTCTGTTGGGGTTTGCCCCGCTCGGTTTGATCCCGTGCCTCTGACATTGGCTCCCCCCGCGCGGGAGAAAGGGAGGGCTGCACCACTGTGCCCCGCGCCGCCTCTCTGCCGTCTCTGCCCTGCGCACCGCCCCAGTGTTCCACCTCCCGGGCCGGCCCTGCCCTGCCTTCGGCTCCGCCTGACTCCACGTCATTTTCCACACCCCCAGAGTGGGGTTGCTGAGCCACTTCCTGGTCGCTCTCAGTCCATCTGAGCAGCGACGGGGACACTTCCCCTGCCCGAGTCACATGAACAAGGACATCCGGCGCTGCTGCGCTGGTCACCGCCATTGCCCGCATGGCTCCGGCAGGCTGCTCCTCTGCAGAGACAGTTCGTAAGGTATTTAAAACTGTTTCCCAAACCGCCCTCAGTTCTGGTGCGGATTTTTCGTCCCTGCCGCCTGAGATTGCGGCGTCTGCCATTAAATCGCCAATGTCTCTCCATTCTGCGGCGCTAAAAACCAATGACGAATCACGCAATTTTCCCGGTTTCCACGCCCACAGGGCTATCTGTTCAATCTCAGTTTCTTTCACCTTTTCACCTCTCTTAGAAAGGATAGCAAACAAAAGGTGAATGGCCGCTGCAAGCTCTGCATCCATGACAGGTAGCTGCGACCCTTGGTGCTGCACTGCAGCTTACCTTCTTTCCACAGGCTGGTGCTGACGCTGTTCCTCGGCGCCGAGCTGCTGTGGAAGTTCCGACTCCCTGCTCCGTCTCGCTCGACCAAACACGGATTCAATCAAGCACGGAGTCTCCCAGCGAAGGTTTCTCCCGTATCTAAATGAAAACCTTCTCCAGGGCCACAGCATTTAAGCAAGCCCCGGTCCCAGAGTCTGACATTCAAGTGCACTCTGGGCAGGGCCTACATCTAGACGTCGTCAGGCATCGATGCTTTCGAAAGGCACAACAATCTCAGGTCCCTGTTCGGGCGCCAATATATATTGCCAGGGTTGGCCTGAGATAAAAAGGAAGTCCGAGTATAGAGAGAACGCAGATCAAGCCAATATGGTTATTAGCTAAGATGGCTACTTTTATACATTTCCATATAGTTTACAATTCACAGCAGCTCTTCATTGGCATACAGCAGAGAGAAGAATGCAAACACTTATTGTTGACCAAACTCTTAAGGCAGCTACTGGTGTTCAGACTACTTACTATACATGTTATCTATTAGAAACCTCTCTGTGCCTTGTTAACACCTTAAGGTGTAATTCTCACTGTGCCAGAGACTTGGCAGCTGAATTTCCACCTGTGCCACTGAGGCCTTACAGGCCTTCATCTGAGGCCCAGGCTAGGTGATTCACTCACAGTCCAAATAGTCACTATCTTCAAAAACTCTGCTACAGAGGCCAATGGCATCCTGGCCTGTATCAGGAAGAGTGTGGCCAGCAGGAGCAGGGAGGTTATTCTTCCCCTGTACTCAGCACTGGTGAGGCCACACCTTGAGTACTGTGTCTAGTTCTGGGCCCCTCAGTTTAGGAAGGATGTTGAGATGCTTGACTGTTTCCAGAGGAGGGCAACAAGGCTGGTGAGGGGCTTGGAACACAAGACCTATGAGGAATGACTGAGGGAGCTGGGGTTGTTTAGCCTGGAGAAAAGGAGACTCAGAGGTGACCTTATCACTCTCTACAACTTCCTGAAAGGTGGTTGTAGCCAGGTGGGGTTTGGTATCTTTCTCCAGGCAGCAACTGACAGAACGAGAGGACACAGTCTTAAGCTGGGCCAAGGGAAATATAGGTTAGATATTAGGAAAAAGTTTTTTACGGAAAGGGTGATAAAGTACTGGAATGGTCTGCCTGGGGAGGTGCTGGAGTCACCATCCCTGGATGTGTTTAAAGAAAGACTGGATGTGGCACTTGGTGCCATGGTTTAGTTGAGGTGTTAGGACTGGGTTGGACTTGATGATCTTGAAGGTCTCTTCCAACCTAGTCATTCTGTGATTCTGTGATTCTGTGATTCTGTGATTCTGTCATTCTGTCATTCTGTGATTCTGTGATTCTGTGTCAGTGTCTGATTGAGGTTCTGTCTAGTAACCAGCAAATTACTAAAGGGACCTCTTGTGCCGTGTTTGTTCTCCTTCCTGCGAAGGGCCCTGCAGGAGATTACAAACACTGCCCTCTGCCTTAAAACAAAAAGGGGGAACTGTGGATGCTGACAGCCAGGTCAGAGAGGAGCAGCAGAGCCTGTGAAAAAGAAAGTCACATAACTTTCCCACACACTGCCCTGAGAAGCTGTGAGAAAACTAATGAAGGAATTAAAACAATCCTTGCAGCTGCTGTTTTGCACTTGATGTTTATTTGCAAGATGTTTGCGAAGAGGTGGATGTCGGAGTCCAGGGCATCCCTTTGGATGACCTGGGACCCGAGGAAGAGAGTTTGAACCCTGGACAGGGGGGTGTGAAGCCGGTCCAGGGGGGTTGGAGACCTTGGCACACAGCCCAGAAAGACACCGAGTTTGATTTTAGTCCATGGGAAAAGCTTCCAACACTAAGAGAGGAATTACAAACCTCGAGGGTGTGAAAAGAGTAGCTTAGTAGAGCACAGGGTGAAAAATTTTGTAGTTTTAGGATTCTTAGCATAGAGGTAAATGGGGGACAAGATGGAGGATTTAGGGTGTTGCCCTGGGTTCTTTTCCTTCTTCCTCGTCCTCCATCTTCTGAGGTGGAGATGACACAAAGTAGTTTGAGGGGATTGGGTTAAGGTAGAAGTGACCTTTCTAGTATAGGCACTAGACATTGGCACAAATTAGTAAATAATGGACACGTAGTTATCTGTATAAGAGTAGAGCAACGCCCCATTGGGGGGCAGTCACCTCGTGTCCCAGCTGCTGTCTGGACCTTGGCTGGGTGCGGAGAAAACTCTGCGATATCAAATAATAAACAACACGAGAAACCTGAAAACAAGGCCTTGAAGACTGCTTTTTTCCACGCGACATGGCTCAGGGCTTTTAGAGGGCCAAGGACTCTTAACAGCCAGAATCTTGGGTGAGAAAACCAAACCCGAGAGTGTTGTTTCTAATTATCTAATAAAGGTGAGGGGTGTTGGTTTGAGGACCAGTCATGTCCAGCTTTCTCTGTACAGTCTATGAAAGATGCGAGTTCTAATAAACTCTAAGATCATGCCTTCTGAGAAGACCTGAGAGTCGTGTGTCATTATTCAGCCATCCCTAATACAATAGTGACAGTTATCCTATCTGCAAAGGGCCCTGCAGAGGATAATAAAAGCCACTTTTGTAGTTGAAAAACAAAAAGCAGGAACTGTGACAGCTAACAGCTGGCCTGAAGGCCTCACAGACATAAGTAACCCTGACCTTAACTTGATCAGCCTATATCCATGAAAGAAAAGAAGTAGACATCTTTAAGGAAGAAAGCACTGAAGGGTGGAGGGACTTGGCTGCAGGGTATGGATGCCAGCCAATCTTTGGCGAGCACGTACGCAGGCAGCTATTGGCCAGTGAACTGGGTGGTAACAAGTTACTAGCCAATTGGGATTGAACATGCGATTTTTGAAAACCATATAAAGGTGAGTTGTGAACAATAAAGCTTGCTATTGCTGCGTGAACCTTGGAGTGTCATGTCATGTTGTGTCCATCTCAACTGTGACAGGCTATCAGTAAACACAGCACCAAAACCACAAAACTGGTTTAGCTGGAAATAGGGCTGATAAGTGCCTGAAACTACATGAACACAGCACAAAATCTGACTATGAGTCAACCACTTGATGTTACCAATATGTGCAGCTGTCAGGGTCTGTTGAGCTCTCCCTCCATAGCAGCTGGCTGCCTAACAGTGATCTCCCCTCAAGTGGAGATGCCTCTCAAGGTTATCCCTCAAGGCTGAGATCCCCTACCTGACACCAGGCATCAGTGGGTTGTGAAGTGACATTTTTTGCATGCATGTAACAGATACATAGAGTAAGATTACACAGTGGTCTTTGTATCCCATACTAACTTTAATTGTAGTAGATCGTAGAGCATTGACTGCTAATCCATCTGTACTCATTAAATATCTAACATACCTACATTTACTGATTAGCACTCAGTAAACTAACTACTAGATCAGATCTGAGTGATCCAATCTAGTTTTGTAACACCTTTCCACAGCAAAGGTATGCGAACAATACAAGTTGTATGCCAGTGCTGGGTGTCAGAGATCTGCTTATACCAAAACATAGCTAGGTATGCTAATGCACTGTAAGTCATCAGAAGGCTGTTATACAGGAGAGCAGACTTTGGCCTCTTTAGGAATCTGCTTAGTAGGGTACCATGGGATAAAGACCTGGAGGGAAGAGAAGCCCAACAAAGCTGGTTAATATTCAAGGATCACCTCCTCCAAGCTCAGGAGTGATGCATCCCTACAAAGACAAAGTCAAAATGCCAGGAGGCCTGCGTGGCTGAACAAGGAGATCCTGGACAAACTCAAATATGAAAAGGAAGCCTAGAGAGAGTGGAAGCAAGGACAGGTAGCCTGGGAGAAATTCAGAGGGATTCTCTGAGCAGCCAGGGATCAGGTTAGGAGAGCTAAAGCCCTGAGAATGAAATCTGTCCAGGGACATGAAGAACAACAAGAAAAACTTCTGTAGGTATACTGGTGATAAAAGGAATAGGGAAAACATGGAGAAGGATGAGGTACTAAACATTTTTTTTGCCTGTCTTCACCAGAGAATGTCCCAGTGACATCACCCAAGTCACAGAAGGGAAAGGCAGGGGTTGGGAGAATGAAAAACTGCCCATTTGTGAGAGACTGGACTTTTATGGGTTAATGACTCAAAACATTTCCAAGTTGTGAAGGCCCAGAGTGCTTTGCTGGAGCTGTGTTTGGAGGTGGGAGAGGCAGGCTTTTGGGTATGTAATAGACAGGATGAATTATCGGCTTTGAGTGAAATAAGAGATGGAACATCTTGTCATGCTAAATTGCCCTCCCTTACACAAACCACTGAGTTGTAAAACTCTTCCTCCTCCCTTCCCCTGAGAGAGTCTGATGGGGCAGATAATATTATAGGTAATGTTATAGATAATAATAATCAAAATGGCTACATACCTGCTTTCCTTTGCAATCAAATTGTTCTGAAGTAAACCCTAAATACATCTATTTACAAACATCAATCATCCAGTGTTGTTTAACGCTAATCCACCCCAAGGGATGTATTAACAACAACCTGGGTTACTCTCATTTCCTGGGATGGGTTGTAACACCATTGTAGTAGAGGACCTGGTTTGAGACCATCTAAGGAACCTGAAGGTGCACAAGTCAATGGGACGTGATGAGATGCATATACAGGTCCTGAAGGAACTGGCAGAGTAAGGGGCTAAACCATTATCCATCATATCTGTTGTGGCAGTTTGGTGAAGTTCCCACTGAATGGAAAAGGGGAAGTATTACCCCCATTTTTAAAAAGGGGAAAAAGGAAGACCCAGAGAACTATAGGCTGGTCAGTTTCAACTCAGTGCCTGGCAAGTTCATGGAGCAGATCCTTCTGGAAACTATGCTAAGGCATACAGAAAAGAAGGAAGTGCTTGGTGACTGCCACCATGACTTCACTACAAGCAAATCATGACTGAAATATTTGGTGGCTTTCTACAACAGGATTACAGTGATGGTGAATGAGGGAAGAGCGACTGTTGTCATCTACCTGGATTTGTACAAAACCTTTTACACTGCCCTGCATGACATCCTTGTCTTTAAACTGGAGAGACATGGATTTGATGGATGGACCACTTGGTGGATAATAATTGACTGAATGGTTGCACTCAGCTGTGGTCAATGGCTCAATGTCCATGTGAAGACCAGTGACAAGTGGTGTTCCTCAGGGGTCCATATTGGGACCGGCACTATTTAACATCTTTGTCAGTGACATGGACAGTGGGATTGAGTGCACCCTCAGCAAGGTTGCCAATAACACCAAGCTGAGTGGTACAGTCAACATGCTGAAATTAAAGGATGCCATGCAGAGGGACCTTGATAGGCTTGATGGGTGGGCCTGTGCAAACTTCATTAAGTTCAACAAGGTGAAGTGCAAGTTCCTGCACATGGGTCAGGGCAATCCCAAGCACATGTACACACTGGGCAGAGAATGGATTGAAAGCAGCCCTGAGAAGAAGGTCTGTGAAGTGCTGGTGGATGAAAAGCTTGACATGACCTGGGAATGCGCGCTTGCGGCCCAGGAAACCAATCATATCTTTTTCAGCATGTCCAGCAGGTTGAGGGAGAGGATTCTCCCCCTCTACTCTGCCTTGGTGAGACCCAACCTGGAATATTGCATCCAGGTCTGAAGTCTTCAGCACCAGAATGACATGGACCTGTTGGAGCAGGTCCAGAGGGCCACAAAGATGATCAGAGGGCTGGACCACCTCTTCTGTAAAGACAGGCTGAGATGGCTGGGCTTGTTCAGCCTGGATAAGCAAATGCACTGGGAAGACCCTATAGAAGCCTTCCAGTGCCAAATGGGGCCTACAAAAAAGCTGAAGAAGGACTTTTTACAAGGGCATGTAGTGACAGGACAGGGGGGAATGGCTTCAAACTGAATGAGGGCAGATTTAGATTAAATATTAGGAAGAAATTCTTTACTGTGAGGGTGGTGAGGCACTGGAACAGGTTGCCCGGAGAAGCTGTGGAAGCCTCTGTAGCAGGATGCTCTGCCTGGAGTGGGGGTTAAATAATTCGAACAATACTCTATTTGCAAAGCTACCAGTGGTGAATGGAGAAGGGGCTCATGCTGCTTTTGGTGTTGAATGCTGAAACTAGTCTGACTCATGAATCCCAAAGTTAAGGTGAAGATATGGCAGACCTGGCAAAGTTCCTGATAAAGGAGCAAACAAGTGATGCTACTGAAAACTTATCTAAAGTTGCTGAGCTGACACAGCCTGGAGACTAATGACTGACAGTCCAGTAATTCATACTATAAAAGCCCAGTCCCACTTTTTAACAACAGGGTCTTCTAACATATCTCTTCTTGGACTGTGTGTGGAGATTCCTCCCTTGAGTGGGGACTGTTCTCAAGGTTACTCCTTGAGGCTGAGTGAAAGAGATTTGCCCACAGTCCCTAGGTATGGGTGAGCAACATCAATCTCCACTTAATAAATCTTTTTGCTGTCTTTAATATAATTGCTTTAAAAATAGTGCACTATACTATACTAGTAGTTATAGCTACCTATACTATGTAGTAAATAATTCTGATTAAGATCTTTTGTCTAAACATTATCATAACAATGAATGATTTTTATATAAATATATATGGTCTGGCATCCTTAATCCTGTATAAAGGTTCAATTGCACCTATACAATCTTTTAGACATAAACCATTGACCAAGTCTGGGACTAGGGTTGGATCCAGCCACACCAAGATTCCTCTCTGAGAAGGAGTTTAGAAAGCAAGGGTGTCCTTTCTGCACCTCGTGACTCAACAGAAAGGTTTCTCTATTAAACTTTGTCTGAAGCTCCCACTCTGCTCACGACAATGTCCCATCCCTGGAGGTGTTCAAGGCCAGGATGGATGGGGCTTTGAGCAACCTGGTCTAGTGGAAGGTGTCCTTGCCCATGGCAGGGAGGGTGGAACTTGATGATCTTTAAGGTCCCTTCCAACCATTTTGTGATTCCACTATTCTATAGTTTCAACTGACTAAAGATTTCTTTCATCCTTCCCCCTGCCAAACAGTAAATTTTATATAAAATGGTTTCACTAAAGTGATTTAATGCCTTAAAATTACAGTGTTTAAGTAAGTTGAAGAAAGTTTTTCTTACTGGATCTCTGCAACCTCAATTTTAACAAGTGACATGTTTAAAAAAAGGTAACTATAATTTTCCCTATATATTTCCTATCATTAACGGAAAGTATTCCATTTCTAAACAAAAGTAGTGAAGCTGCATACAGACTCCAGAATCCACCTAAGTACAAATGGTTCTGATCCCAGTTACAGATCCCATGTAGCATATTAAAATTCCTTTTGATGCTAAACAAGTTTTAGTCAGATACATACATTACCTTTCTAATGCTGCTCTTCTTTTTTCTACGAATTCAGCAGATGAAGAATCTTCCTTGCCTACTTTAACCTTGGTCATGCCTTTGAAGAAAAGTGCATCATGTTGATTTTATGTTGATTAAGATCAGTTAATCTTAAACCAAATTACAATGAAAACACCACATAAGAATACAAAAAAAACCCCACTGTATGCTGCACACTTTTGTGGGAAACAGAACTATGAAATATGCAATTTCCTGTAATACATCTATTGTGATCAAAGTTTTTAGTAACTAGTTGAATTTGCATTTATGAAGACAATCTAAATAATAGTCACAGTTTCAGTGGCCACTTGTGCTCTGAAGAAAACAGTTACTACAATAAAGCAGAACAAGAAATTAAATCTTAGTTTATAAGTATATTGCTTGGTGTGCTCATAATTAATATTTTGATTCTATTATTTTTTATTTCTAAAAATAAATGCGGAGGATTTTTTTGGTTTGGGTTTTTTTTTAGGGTTCCTTTGAAATTAATGTATTGAGTATAAATGGCAAGGCTTTGGGTACCTGGGGGGGGCAGGCCCTGCAGGGGTGATATCTATGGAAGTGATATGGAGGATGTTTATAAATATAAAAATACAAGATTTTAGAAGCAGCTTTTAGTGATTTTGTAAAAGTAAAGAAACAGCTTGTACTAAGAACACATAGAAGATTAGCTATTAAGCTTAGTTGTTAGGTAGTTACTAAGTAGAAGTCATATAGATAAGATGTATAATGTTGAAACTCAGCAAAGCGGGACCTAGGTATTTGTCAAAAATTGATAAAGCAGAACTTTGTGGCTTGAATCCAGCAAAATCAAGCTCCTAATCTTTGGCAAGAGCAAAGTGACCTGAAAAGTAGCCAAACCTCCACTGTGCCTGCCCAGAAGTGAAGATCAACCTGAGGAAGATGTCGGCCTTCCTCCCAAGACCCCAACTCACGACCACCAGGAGGCGTGACAGCTAATTAGAATATGAAGCGAGAGAAGGCGGAAAATGGGCGGGTGGGGAGGGTGGGTTTGTGGGATCAGTGTGTATTTAAACCTGGATCTTTTCTTGACCAGGTGCGCACGGTTTGGAGGACATATCCCCCCGTGTGTCCCAGCTGGAAATAAAACATACCTGCTTTACAATTTCTAATTGTAAAGTCCTTATTCTATGCTTCAGAAGGAGGTCAAATTCTATTCTATGCTGGTCACAGCTGATTCCAAACAGCTTAGCAATGGACCCACCACAGGCCAAAGCTGAGCCAGAGAAGTTTGTGGTGCCTCTATAAAAACACAGAAACAAGGCCAGAGCAGTAGGGGCAGCTCCATGCTGGAGCAGGTATGTCCCTGAAGGGACTGCAGCCTGTGGAGGAACCCATGCTGCAGCAGAGGAAACGAGTAGAAGGAAAGAGCAGTGGAAGATAAGGGTAAGGAACAAGGAGTGGCAGAAAGAAGCCCCTATGTCTTGATCTCAACCTCCTACACCATCTGTGGCCTCACTGTAAAGGGACTGAGTGTAAGATGCACCGATAATAAGGGGAGTAAAGACTATGAAGGGGAGACAATAAATGTCTGTCCTGAAGTTGAGCCAGAGAAAGCCAGAGAGAAAGTGTTTTCCTTAAGTGTTTGTCTTCTTTTTTTTATCCCCCTTGTCCTGGTTCCAGCCCAGATCAGTGGGAGGGGGCATGGCCAAGAAATTGTTATTCAATACCATCTTATGTCATTGTCAGGTGTGGGGAAAAGGGACTTCCTCTCACTTCCAAGAAGAAAGGACATTCCTTTCTGGTTGGAGGCAAGTGTGGCGGGCAGAGGTTCTTTCCACCATTTTTTTCCTTGTCCTGGGCTTGGTGAGCATCTTGTATGTCACAGTTTAAGCCCAGCTGGAGATAAGGCACCACGCAGCCACTCACTCAACCCCCACTCTCTCCCCCAACCCTGGTGGAATGGGGAGGAGAATCAAAGTAAAACTTGTATGTTAAGAACAGTTTAATAATTGAAAAGAAAATAAAATATAGTAACAATAGTAAATTATAACAATAAAGGAAAAACAAGTGATGCACAATGCAGTTGTTCACTACTCACTGACTGATTGCCAGGCCCCCACTTCCCAAACACTGATTGGCCACCCTTCTGGGTAACTTCCCCCAGTTTATATACTGGGCAGGACGTTCTGTGGTGTGGAATATCCCTTTGGTCAGTTTGGGTCACCTGTCCTGGCTATGTTCCTTCCCAGTTTGTGGTTTCTGTGTACCTCCTCACTGGCAGAGCATGAGACAAGAAAAAAAAACTCCTTGACTCAGGATAAACATGACTAAGCAAAAAACCAAAACATCAGTGGGTTATCGACACCACTCTCATTCTGAATCCAAAACAGAACTGTACCAGCTACTGAGGCTGGAACCAGGACAATCAACCTCTCTTTGTATACTTTTGTTATCAGTATTGTTTCTGTTAGTGTTAGTTTTCTTATCTCTTTGCTGTTTCCAGTAAATTGTTTTTATCTCAACCTGTGATCTTTGCCTTTTGCACTTCAAATGTGAGGCGTAGGGGAAGCAAGTGTCGGTGCAGTTTTGGTGGGAGCACTAAATTGGTGAATACCATTCCTAAACCACTGACAGCCTTAATTGGTGCCCAACATGGCACACGAAGGGTTGAGATAACAACAGATCTGCCCAGAGTGGCTTGGAAACAAATTTGATCTAAGCATTTGCCGTAATTAAATATGGAGCCACTGGTCACAATGTTGTTTGGTCTGTTCATGTGGATGTGGTACCTAATCCTGTATATATTCCCATATTCCCATATGTGCTGCTCACGGGGAGCTGTTCCAGAGCAGGGAGAAGAATCAGGATTACTTTGTTGCTGTACTGTGGGATATCAGTTTATCACATGATTACTCCAAGAGAAATGAGGGTATTTTGGGATGTTGTGCTGGTTTTGCATTGATTGACAACCTGTTAAACCAATTGGGGAGTGGGATATGCCTCTGCGAACACACATTTTAAAAGTAAAGCAAACCCCGGGAAAAGCTTTTAGCTTCTGGCCTTTAAACAGGTCAGCCCTGTCCAGGCCCAGGCAGCCCCTACGACTGGGCCCGGGCCGGGCTGCGCTGGGCTCTGCTGCAGTGGGCCTTTTCCCAGCAGAGCCTGCCGGTCTATACTGGAGCCAGGAGCAATTATGCAGCCAGGACCAGCGCTGAGAGGAGCAGCCAGGGCCGGGAGTGGCCACTGCCATCCCAGACAGGAAGCGGCCAGCACTGAGATGGGCAGCCAGGGCTGAGAGTGGCCGCCGCCATCCCAGACTGGGAGTGGCCACATGGCCAGGACTGTGTGGCCGGGATTGGCGCAACCAGCGTGGTGCCGCACAACCACGGCTGCCTGGGCATGGCTCGCAATGGACTTTGCTTAGCCGTTTTTTAGCCAGCTATGCAGCGGACTGAGTGTAGTGGTTTGAAAGCAAAACGAGTGAGAGGCTTCAAGTCAGAAATACAATTTAATAGGAAGAAGAGAAAAAAAAAAAAATAAAATAGATGCAATAATGCAAAAGACCACTGACAGAGTCAGAATACAACCTGAGTGGGATGACAGAAGCAGTGATCCCGTAGAAAGGTCTGGTAGCTCTGATCCTCTGGGAATCCAGTGGGTAAGGTCCCCCGTATTGTCCCAAATCCCAGATTATATCCAGGTGAGAATGCTTGGCTCCTCCCCCTGGGCGGAGCATCTCACAATGGGATAATGAGTCACACAGGGGGTCCTTAATGGCCCATTAAAGAGAGATAACTCCCGGAGGGAGTTACCTATGAGTCATGCAGCAGGCCATTTACAAAAGATCCATTAACAGAAGACCCATTAACAGAAGACCCATTAACAAAAGACCCATTACCAGAAGACACCTTAACAGAAGACACCTTAACAGAAGAGGGAAGGGGAACCTGGAAGAACACTGCTTCAGCAATTGGTTTCAACAGTTCATGAAGATGGTGATAGAATACTTTGTGCATATCTTATACTTGCAACCCAGGACACTGAGGGACAAAACCAGCAGCAGCAGTTTTTCTTGTTTCAGCTCTCCGCATGAAGGCAAGAGCTGAGTAAAGCCAGCGGCCAGCACAGCTCGTACGGTGTCGGCAGAGACCATGTGACCAGCAGCAAGAGACATGGCAAGCGATCTCTCTGTTCAGAGCCTGGATGACATGGACCTTTCAGCATTGCAGAACTCTATAAAGACTGTTTTAATTGATAAAACTTGAGAACAGGTAGACTTGTGAACACCAGTTCTCTCCCAAATTAGAAAAGGGAAATGGGTGGGGACAGGTGGGGAGAACAGCGTGAGACACTGAGGTCAGGTAAGAAGGAATCAAATTCTAGATAAGAGGAGATTGAGGGGGTACCTTATTCCTGGTTTGAGGTTCTTTTTGTGAAGCTATGGTGATATATCAGACTTTGTTTTTTCCCTGTAAATTTATGTAATGCATTGGGGGGTGTAGCATTCTTCCTATAGTAGTGAGCAGAGGTACCAGTGTTGCAGCGAACAAATGTTAAAGTAGCTATAATTCAATGAGAAGCTTAAACAGAAAAAAGAGGGAGATGAGAGAAATGAGAAACCTTGCCCCGGGAGTGAAAGGGGAGGACCTCTATTTCCAGAGATGAATGAAAAGAACTTTTGTTTTTATGCTAGGGCAGCTCATCCTTAAAATAGCACCCCAATAAGTTACAAAGCCCATGAAAAGCAGCGTTGAGAAAGCTGCAAAGCATGGGAGGGACTTTTCACCCCACAAACAGATTTTTTTTTCCTTTCCTGGGTGGCCAGTTCACTGTGACATTAAAGCCATGAGAGAACTACTTTTTCTTGTAAAAAGTCTCCCTAGCATGATAAGAGAAACTCCTCTCCCCAGAAGGACTGATGAGAAACTGTTTTAGAAGTGATAAAGTGATTTAAGTCCCAGGTTTTGTCTCTATACATTGTCTGTAGGAAGGAGGGGAAGATTGGGGGGGGTGGGGGGGAGTAGGTGTTTTGAAAGATTTATTCTGATGCTTATTAACTGTTTTATTTCCTTTCAGGTATGTTTAAATAAAGTTTCTTCATACCCTTTAAGTTTTGAGCCTGCTTTGCTCTTCTTTTAATCCTATCTCACAGCAGAAAAAGAGTAAATAATTCTAGTGGGCACTCAAACCACTACAAATGGTGCAGTGGACAGGAAATGAAAATTGGCAAACCTAAAACCACTACACAAATTGGTGTTTCCGCCCAGTTATCAACCTGAAACTGTCGCGGATGTGTATTCAGTGTTGCTGTCCTGCTCTGGCCTGGGGTGCTATCTCTGGGAATTCATTAATAATCATACCCAGCCTGTGGGGGGAACAGGGGAGGATGATTTTCCCCAGTCTTTCACTCCCTTTTCTTCCTTGAGGCCTGTTACAATAGCTTTTGAGAATTTTGAAATCCCTTTGGATGTTAAAGAAAGCGTGTTCTTGTTGGAGGTAATCTATAGGGAATCAATTAATGAGCAGTCCCCTGTCAATCCAGATGAGGTGCAGGGTACACAATCCATGTGGCAAAAGTTTGTGTGGAGCACGCCATCGTCGTATGCTGAATCACTGGCATTGATGTCAATGAAAGAAAGAAAACAAAGAGTGCATCAGGTGACTACCCAACTCTGGAAATATGAAGATCATCTTTTACCTCCCTACCAAGCAGCACCTCGGCTGTGGAAAGACTATCAAAGCCTGCAGACATACTTGAAAGACTGGAGCAAACTAGAGAGGAAATGTCCCGTACCCCTCCAGTGACGCTGTTTTACACCGCAACAACACAGACTCTGAGTTTCAGAAGGCTGAAAATGACTCCTTTATTTTTGGGATGTGTCTCCCTTTTATACTATTTTACACAGACCAATTTGATTGGTGAAACAAAGGCAAACCTCTTCAATCACATTGGTCAGACCAGAGGGACATCAAGAACAAGTCCCTTCTGGGAAAAGGAATGAATAAGACAGGTACAGTTACAAAAACATTTCTGTTTACAGAAAATTCCCTGGGAAAAGAATTTCAGAAAACCAAAACATGTCAGGCATGAACCAGGGCTACATCTCACCCTTTTCTGTTTAAAAAAAAGAAAAAGAAAAGAAAAATGCAAAGTGTTCAGTATCTGCTTGTGGAGGGCCCATCCGAGCGATCACTCACATCATCTGCATCTGAGTCCTCACTCGAAGATTCCTCCACTTGATGACTTTCATTTTGGTCATGGTTTTCAGGTTGCCTGTTGGCCTGATTCTGCCTTTGCAGTCACAGATCAGGACGAACACACTTCGCAGGTACCCAGCGCACCCCAGTATCTGTGGAGACACACGCATACCCACGACCCAAAGCGATAAGCTCAAATGGGCCTTCCCACTGTTTGGTGGTCAAATTTCACATTCAAACCTTCGCTCGAGGCTGATGTGTCTCGTCCGAAGCCTGCAACGAAAGTTGATGGTTCAAAATAACAGGATTATTTGAATTCTGTGGCACCGTAAGGTGATTGATGGTATACAAAGCTTTTGCCAACTGACTGTGTGGGGTTTTACCCTGCATTCCCCGTTTTTGTTTTTGAAGAACCCTCTTTAGAGTACCATGAGCACATTCAACAATAGCTTGACCAGTCAGGGAATGTGGAATGCCAAACTTGTGTGACACACCCCACAATTGCAGGAACTGCCGCACTTCCTGCAAGACGTAAGCTGAACCATTGTCCGTCTTCACAGTAGAAGGTATGCCTAGAACGGCAAAGGCCTGCCTCCAGTGGGCAATGACATTGTGGGTTTTTTCTCCACTGTGAGCAGAAGCCCACATAGCAGAAGAAAAGGTGTCGATAGACACATGCACATACTTGAGCCGGCCAAATTCGGCAATTTGGGTGACATCTGTCTGCAAAATCTGCAAGGCCTTGAGGCCTCTGGAGTTTACCCCTGCTGGCAAAGGTGCAGCAAGCCCATGACAGTCGTCACAAGAATTGACAATGTCACGAGCCTCAGTTGGTGTCAACTGAAACTGCTTCTGCAAAGTATGCGCATTCTGATGAAAGAATTCATGCGATGCCTTGGCTTGCGCGAGTGTGTCAGGCTGAGGTGCTACCCACGTGGGGTTAGCCAACTTGTCAGCCCTCGCGTCACCTTCCGCTATGAAACCTGGCAGATCGGTATGGCTTCTAAAATCTCGAAGGGAAAACAATTTTTCTTCCGAGGGAGGGCCACTGGTTCTCCCAGGTGGGTTTGTCTACCAGCCCCCGTAATGGAGGCGGAAGACATGGTGTGCCCTTTTTCACAGTGGCCCCCATCAAAAATTCGTCCCGATGTGTACCCCCCAAGCCGCCAGCACATCCTGCCCCCAGAGGTTAGTAACAACTGTGGTGACATAAGGTCGAACCATAGCTGACTGTCCCTCTGAGTTTGTGATCAGCACAGGCTGCCGGCTCACGAAGCATTGCACCGTTCCACCCAATCCCGCGACAGGCAACTGCACAGGATCCAGAGGCCACTGCGGAGGCCATGCAGAGAAGGAGAGGATAGTTACGTCTGCCCCTGTGTCTATCAAACTGCGAAGGTGGGTCTCTGACGGGGTGGTGCCAGCGTACACCACATCTCAGGACGTCAGTCAGTCAGGACTGCAGTCCAGTGACCTTGAGGTGGCCTGGTAGATCCAAAGCAGCTGTCCCCTCGCCACTGGTCTCTGTCCTAGAAACAGAAGACTTAAAAGGCACAAGTTGAGCAATTCGAGTTTTCTCGGGGATAGTGACAGGGGCCTTGGGTGTGGAAACCATAGCATAAATCCATCCCGTATAATCTGCATCAATGAGTCCCACATGCACAATGATACCCTGAAGGGTGGCACTCGACCTCCCTATGAGGAAGGCACTTTTGCCCTCACCCAGGGGTCCAAAGACATCCAGGGGGACTTTGTGCACTTCTCAAGAGTCTAAGACGACTGTTGCTGCTGTGCAGACATCAACACTGGCTGAATCGCAGGTGCTGGCTGCAAGCTGGCTAAGTAGACCTGCATCGGCATCAGGACTTGGGGAAATGCATGTGTCTGCGTGCGTTTCCCCTTGGCGCTCTGCTTCCCGTTTCCCAAACTTGGCAAAGGCTGACCATTGGCAGCGACTTTTGCCATACAAGCCTTTGCAGTATGGTTTAGCTGTCCACACTGAGAACAGAAAAACAAGGAAGCTTTTGCTTTCTGTTTTTGCTGTCCTTGCTTTTTGCTGGCCTGTGCTTTGCCCTGTTTCTGCTGTCTGCCTTTTGGCCCTTTCGAGGCTGACTGCAACGCAGTAGCGAAGGCAGCCATCTTATGATCTGTGGTGCCTACATTAGCACACACTTTGACCATCTCTGTTAGAGAAGGATCTCCAGGGAGGGCCTCAATGAGCTTTCTGCAGTCTGCATTGGAGTTAGTCCTTGCAAGCTGTTTGACCAAAAGTGTTCTCATATCTACATCATCCACCTGCTTCTCCACAGCTGCAGAAAGCCTCTCAACAAATTCCAAAAACAATTCTTTTGACCCTTGAACTATGGTCACAAAATTCTGTTTTGGAGCAGCCAATTCAATGGTCTTCACCAGTGCTGCAATTCCTGTTTTCTGGCACTGTTCCAGCACAAGCTGGTGAAGGGCAGCCTGAACATCAGGGTCAGCATATTCTCCGACACCTGTGAACACATCAAGGCCAGCCACACACCTGGGGTCCTGTGGGATCAATTGACTATTTTGTGCTATCACTTTGATAGCCAATTGATTCCAATTAGATTCAAACACCTCAAGCTGGACAGGTTGAAACAACACCTGAGCCAGATGCCTGATATCGTATGGTGCCAATATGTCTGTATTCATGACTCAAATCATCTGCATTACTTCAGAAGAACCCAGACCATACTTGGCCACCT
>JANPWX010005367.1:0-23843 GCA_024734555.1 Trochalopteron elliotii
GTGTTTTATACTCTTTCCATACATGTTAATCATTAAACCCCCACTGTTCCATTGATTCTACCCAAGCATGAATTTTTGTAACATCGATTCTCATGATTCCTGGTTTAAGATAATAATCATATTCAGTTACCAAACAAATATTACAATCAACAATAATGTAATTTATCATATGATTATGCAGGTACAGATTCACCTGACCTAATAAAAATATCTACTTTTATTTCCAGAGCCTACATGCTTAACTAAGAATCACACTCATCCCCCCCCTCCCCTGATTTATTACCTAGGCAAAATTATACTTGGTTTGGTTAAAACAATAGCATGAAAATAACATCCTGGTTACAGTGGAGCTAAGTCCTGTTCTTATACCTTGCTGCCTTAGAAATCATTTTAACCCTATATTATCAGTACAACATAGGACTAAATTATTAGCATAGGGGACAACAAAACAACCCATTTAAGATAAAAACATATCACGACGAAGATCCTCAAATTCTCAGTTTCTTGCATATTTTTATACATGTATGAAGTAAGAAACCTTTGTAGAAATTCTCCAACAGACTCTCAAATTGGCAGATTTGAGAAGTCGGATAACATAATCCCAAACCTGTTCATTTCTGTTGTATTTCTCTGGGGAATGGTTTTTCCCAGGACCCCTGAAGTCTATAGCCTGTATGGTTTGACCTTTCCTTCCTTTCTTGACCTGGTTGGCTGGGCTCCAGCTACCTTTTCCTGAGCAGGAGACTAGATAAGGCCCTGTTCTTCCTTGTTCGCTCTCTTGCTTCCTGGGGATCCTTCCAGAATAAAGCCTTGGAATAATCCCGAGGGGTAAGAGCCTCTTTTGAATCTTTTGTCTTGTCCCTGTAATATCCCTCCAAAGGGACTGAGCTAGCCAAACAGCCCCGGGGGGCTGTGGGGGGATATTTCACATTTCTTTCAAGCTTTGCTGACCATATGCTTTCTGCCCAGCAAATTCTGGTCATCTACTGAGTTTTTCAAACTAACTTACAAGTTATTGTATTCCTTGCCTACGTGGCGATTAAAAACCCTCAGTGTGTCAGCTGGGTAGGAATTAATATCTGCCATCTGTCTTCAGTGGGATCCTTATCAGCACATGGGGGAAAGAATTCATGTGTGTGCTTTGGGAAATACAATAGGATTTAATTTCTTTTTAGCAGTTTTTGGGAACAGCAGAACCCAAAAGTAATCAGGAATGTGGAAAAGGGAGCTCAAGATAATCAATGAATAGAGAAGAGGATGTATTTTTAATGTTTAGGTTGTCTGTTTTGTTGAAACACTAAATGAAAATTTTATCTTGGCAAATTATCAGAACTGTCCTGTCATAAAATAATTCTCTGCAAATTGTTTCCTGTTATTTCCCATGTTGCTATTCTGATACATTTATGAATTTCTCCATCACCTTGGCATAGATAATCAGAAACGAGCATTGGTTATAAAGTTGCTACCACTTTTGACTAGAAATAATATTCTGGGAGTTCACAGAATCGAAGAATAAAAAGCAGAAAGTTATAAAATACCGAGTTCCTGAAATGTGAAAAATTAATTAAAGCAGCATGTCTGGCTAAGCTGCCATGGCAACAATTGCAAAAGACACTCCCTGATCAAATTTCCCCTCCAATTAAAGATGCAATTTGGAAGTGTTTGCTGCAGAACCACACTTTCTAAATAGATGTATTACAGCACCAGTCATCAACAGGCTCCAGCTGCAGCATTGTAGGATGCTTTCTGCAATCAGACATTCTCTGCAGCCTGGAATTGTTTTCGTGTGCTCACATTCCCATGGACATCCTGTTTAATTCTGAGGAAGGCAGTGGTTTAAAGAAGGAAGGGGCAGTTTGGGAGATAAGTTTCTGCTCCTGGCACAGCCCTGTTTCCTATTTACTCTCAGGGAACAACATAAAATGCAACCTGATCGTTTTCTTAGCTCTAATCCTGACCCTGTGGTATTTAGCAAATGGGTTCCAGTCATCCTCAGTATTATGTAATTGAATGGTAATCTTAAAATATCACAGTTTTTACTGAAAATGTACAAACACAAAAAGAGAATTTATTCTTTTGTTTGAAACCTCACTGTCTTGTATCAGAAATTTGCTACTTTTTTGTGCTCTTGCTACTTTAGACACTATCTGGGCCTGTGCCTAAATAAAACCCTGTTGGGTTTTGATTCAAGGGTTGGGTTTTGAATGATTTTTAATTTTTAACTGAAGGGGTCCCTCTGCTGGCTCCTTCCAAAATTCTTTCCACAAATTCGGAGGGCTTGGCGTTGTTACCCTTGAGATACAAGTGCACCATTAGTAACATAAAGCATTTTCATAATGAAAATAAGTAAATATTACATAGTAAATACAGCTGTCTTCACATGATTTTAGAAATTAGTTTTACAAAGACATTTGCAAGAAAAAGATTTATTTTTTCCTAATTATATTTTAATGATAAATAAAATACACCATAACTATATTTGAAGAAAATTATCAGAATAATACTCCTCAAGTTTGGAGGGGGGGTTTACCTTTTTTTTTTTAAAAAGAAAATCTTTATTTGAAGCAGAATCCTAAAGATATGTACCTGGGTGAAGTAATGTCCCTGTCTTTGTTTAGATCCTAATTCCATTTATGTGTTAGATTGCCTATAAATCTTTCAAAGATGTTTAGAAGAGAATCACAGTAATTTTTTGTGTTTATTGATATCATTTAGATTTTAAATGAGTATGAGAATTCTGGTTTAAATATGGATATCAGCCCTGTGCTGGGATTTTGGAGATGTAGATCCAGTTTTCAGTGGTTTTGATCAGAATTTCTGTAAAAAGCACTGAAACATCAACAATAACACTTGTGATGCATAGATAATTAGGTTATGCTTCAATTACACAAGGAATTCTGTGATTTCTGTGTCACAGAAATCATATTAAGAATTTGAGTGCAACTGCTTATAGTGGAAACTGTTACCTTTGAAGAATGCCTTTTATTGAAAAATAAGATTGTGGAATTTTGAATGAATCATATTGTAAGTTCATACTAGGTCTGAAATAAAGTCGAGGCAAAAAATATTTTTTTCTATTTAGCTTAGCAAACTGAGCCCTAATTGCTGTACTCATAAATTCATCCAGGAATGAAAGTGCTGCGGTTTTACAAAAAATATATTTTAGCTCCATCCACTGAATTCATTGGGACAATCACACACTGTCCTTCTGTAAAGACTTCTCTTGCTGCAGCCAGGTCTTGTAATCCCCTTGCCTCGTGCCTGGCAGCCATGGAGTTACAAACCTGCCACCCCTGCTGGAGCACCCGGGTGTGCCTTTCACACCTGAATCCTGGCTCCTCCCTGGCACCTGCAGCTGGGAATTTGTGCATTTCCCTGTCAGCACCACTGCCACTCTCCCAGCAAATCATCTCTGCCCAGCCATCATTCTTTCCTCTGCAGGTTTGATGTAGAGTCTGGGCAGGGTGTCAGATACCCACAATTACATCCTCCTGCACTGATGGGAACGGTCCCAGTGAGCACATTCATCTCAGAGAGCAGAAATGGGATCAGCTCAGAGCATTTTGAGTTGTGGTTCCTCCATCTCAGGGTGTTCAGGCTCTGGTATGGCCACACTGCCTGTGAGGTTCTCCTGAAAGAGCCCACAGAGAGGAGCACTGATATTTCCACCATCCCTGAACTAATAAGGGAAAGAAAGTTCCTCAAGTTTATTCTCTTATCCCTCTGCCTGCTGCTAAGGTGTTGTTTTGAGTTAAAATATGGGGTTTAGTAGTGAGTTTTGTCTATGGGCCTTCAGGAGGGTAATTTAATTTTCCCAGAGTCCTGAGAAAAGCTCTGAAATCTTACAGGGAATTGTTAGACCCTTTAATATTGTCACTTCTGTAGCCAAGGTCATGTAGCAGAGGTATCTGAGGGGATGGGGATACAAAAACTGTGGTTTTAGAGACTCATGATTCTCATTAGAATATGCAAGGCAGGTAATTCCATAAGGAATGGCAGAGTGACTAACAAACTCTGTTGTGTGGGTTGGTCTTTGATGCAACGATTCTTGCCCAATTAACTGAATTTTGAGGGGCTTCTCTGAAGCCTCAATACAATGAAGAACTTGTTAAGCTTCATGCATCTTCTCAAGTCCCTCCACTGTTTGTGTATGTCACAGTGCTGCTTTCAGAGTTTCAGCATCTAATTTCAGACTTGAGCACTATGTAAAATATAAAAATAGCCTGGTGCATGCATTTAAATGCCACATGCATTGCAATCCCAGGCTTTCGTCACCTCCCAATGAAGCTGGTCACTCAAAGCAAACTCTTTCCATTATCCAGACCCACTACTGTTCTCCTTGCCTTGGTAATCAGTTCCTGACAAAAGATAAACAAACTCTGACCTAGAGAGTTAAATAGGTTTATATGTCTGAATCAATACATCTAAGTATAATATTGGCATTTAGATTTAGAAAGTAATTCATAGTAAGTTTAGACTTGAGCTTTAAGTACTCTGTAATGAGTTGGCATTTATCTACTGCCCTTGTAATTGAAAGTAGTGACATTTTGTTTTCTTCAAGCACATTTATATTACCCAGGTGGAACTGATAGCTGCCATTTCCACAGGGACAAAATGACCGAGCAGATAAAAATGTGGCAGAAAAGTTGTTTGTACAGATGCAAACCTGTATTTTTGTATAAGTTATAATAGGAATAAAATCGCCAAGGATCAGCTACTTTTGAGGTCCAAAGTCTAATGTAGTCTCTCATTTAGTAACTGCATTGTACAGGGAGCTGAAGTTCACAGAATCACAGAATCACAGAATCACAGAATCACAGAATCACAGAATCACAGAACGTGTAGGTTGGAAGAGACCTTCAAGATCGAGTCCAACCCAGCCCTAACACCTCAACTAGATCATGGTATCAAGTGCCACATCTAGTCTCTTTTTAAACACATCCAGGGATGGTGACTCCACCACCTCCCTGGGCAAACCATTCCAGTATTTAATCACTCTTAGCAGTGAAGAACTTCTTCCTAATATCCAAACTATATTTCCCTTGATGCAGCTTAAGACTGTGTCCTCTCGTTCTGTCAGTTGCTGCCTGGAGAAAGAGACCAACCCCTAGCTGTCTACAACCACCCTTCAGGAAGTTATAGAGAGTGATAACATCACCTCTGAGTCTCCTTTTCTCCAGGCTAAACAACCCCAGCTCCCTCAGTCATTCTTCATATGGCTTGTTTTCCAAGCCCTTCACCAATTTGGTTGCCCTCCTCTGGACACGTTCAAGCATCTCAACGTCCTTCCTAAACTGAGGGGCCCAGAACTGGACACAATACTCAAGGTGTGGCCTCACCAGTGCTGAGTACAGGGGAAGAATGACCTCCCTGCTCCTGCTGGCCACACCATTCCTGATACAGGCCAGGATGCCATTGGCCCTCTTGGTCACCAGGGCACACTGCTGGCTCATGTTCAGTTGGCTGCTGACTAGAATCCCCAGGTCCCTTTCCTCCTGGGCACTGTCCAGCCACACCATCTCCAGCCTATAAACTGCAGGGGGTTATTGTGGCCAAAGTGCAGGACCTGACACTTGGACTCATTAAACTTCATTTTGTTAGACTCTGCCCATTGATCCAACCGTTTCAGGTCTCTCTGCAGAGCCATCCTATCTTCCAAGCGGTCGACACACGCTCCCACCTTAGTGTCATCCGCAAATTTACTAATGAAAGATTCAATAGCCTCATCCATGTCATCAATGAAAATATTGAATAGAGTTGGTCCCAGCACAGACCCCTGAGGGACACCACTGGTGACTGGCCAGCAGCTGGATACAGCACCATTTACCACCACTCTCTGGGCCCGGCCATCCAGCCAGTTCCTAACCCAGCAAAGAGTGCTCCTGTCCAAGCCATGGGCTGCCAGCTTTTCCAGGAGTATGCTGTGGGAAACAGTGTCAAAAGCCTTGCTGAAGTCCAAATAGACAACATCCACAGCCCTTCCTGCATCCACCAGGTGGGTCACTTGGTCATAAAAGGAGATCAGGTTGGTCAAACACGACCTACCTCTCCTAAACCCATGCTGGCTGGGCCTGAGACCATGGCCATCCTGTAGGTGCTGCCTGATGACACTCAATATAAACTGTTCCATTATCTTGCCAGGTACTGATGTCAGACTGACTGGTCTATAATTACTGGGATCCTCCTTCCCACCCTTTTTGTGAATAGGTGTCACACTGACCAGTTTACAATCGTCCAGAACCTCACCAGTGAGCCAGGACTGATTGTAAATGATGGAGACCAGCTTCGCAAGCTCATCTGCCAGCTCCCTCATCACCCTGGGATGGATCCCATGTGGTCCCATAGATTTATGAATATCCAAGCATCTCAGCAGTTCTCTGACTGCCTCCTCTTGGATAACAGGGGGACCATTCTGCTCCCTGACACCATCAACGAACCCAGGAGGACAGTTGTCCTGAAGGCAAGTTGTCTTCTCACTGAAAACTGAGGCAAAGAAGGCATTAAGTACTTCTGCCTTCTCCTCATCAGCAGTTACTTAGTTCCCTCCCTCATCCAATAGGGAGCAAAGGTTGGCCTTACTTTTCCTTTTATCATTAACATATTTGTAGAAACATTTCTTATTGTCCTTTACAGAAGTTGCCATTTTAAGTTCAAACTGAGCTTTGGCCTCCTTAATTTTTTTTCTACATTCTCTAGCAGCCTCCTTAAATACTTCTTGAGGGACCTGACCCTCCTTCCAAAAATGATACATCCTCTTTTTATTCCTGAGTTCATCCAAAATCTTCTTGCTTATCCAGGCTGGGCGTTTGCCTTGTCGACTCCTCTTTCGGCACACAGGGACAGTCTGTTCCTGTGCCCTCAAAATCTCTGTTTTGAAGCACGCTCGCATTTCCTGAACTCCTTTGTTTTTAAGGGCTGCTTCCCAAGGAACTCTCTGAATAAGTCTTTTAAATAGGCCAAAGTCTGCCCTCTGGAAGTCCAGTGTAAGGGTCTTATTGATTTATCTCCTGATTTCACCAATTATCGAGAACTCTATCATTTCATGATCACTCTGCCCCAGTCGTCCTCCAACTACCACATTTCCCACCAGTCCATCTCTATTTGTGAACAACAGATCCAACATAGTCCCTCCCCTGGTGGGCTCACCTACCAGCTACGACAAAAAGTTATCATCCATGCACTCTAAAAATTTCCTGGACTGTCTCTTTTCTGCTGTATTAAGTTCCCAGAAGATGTCTGGCAGGTTGAAGTCACCTACAAGAACAAGGGCTGATGATTGTGAAACATTGTCCAGCTGCTTATAGAATAAGTTGTCCATCTCTTCCTCCTGGTTGGGTGGACAATAACAGACTCCCAATAGGATGTCAGCCTTGTTGACTTTCCCCTTAATTCTTACCCATAGGCATTCAACTCCATCGTCATTAGTTTCAATACCTATGGCATCAAAAGCCTTCTTAATATAAAGGTCCACCCCTCCACCTCTTCTCCCTTTCCTGTCTCTTCTGAAGAGCTTGTAGCCATCGAGTGCAGTGCTCCAGCTATGTGAGTCATCCCACCACATTTCTGTGATGGCGACTACATCATAGCTTTGCTGTTGCACCATGACCTCCAGCTCTTCCTGTTTGTTACCCATGCTACGTGCATTGGTATACATGCACTTCAGCTGGGCTCCTGATTTCACCCCTAACTCAGGCTTACCACCCTTGGGCCTGCTTCCAGACAGCCCAGCTGCATCCCCTTCCCCCTTCAAACCTAGTTTAAAGCCTTCTCAACGAGGTCTGCCAGCTCCTGAGCTAAGAACCTTCTACCCTTAACAGAGAGATGTATCCCATCTGGTTCCAACAGAGCAGGTGCCATAAAAGTTGCCCCATGATCAAAGAATCTGAAATTTTGTCAATGACACCAGCCCTTAAGCCACTTGTTAATGATGTGGGTTCTCTTATTTCTTCCATCATTTTCCTCCGCCACCAAAGGGACTGAGCAGAACACTACCTGGGTCCCTGTCTTATCAACCACATGACCCAGTGCCCTAAAGTCCCTTTTAATTGCCTTGACACCCCTCTTTTCAATCTCATCATTGCCAGCCTGGAGTATCAGCAGTGGGTAATAATCAGTGGGCTGAATCAGCCCAGGAAGTCTCTTAGTAATATCCTTTATCCAGGCCATTGGAAGGCATCAGACTTCCCTGTGGGATGGATCTGGGAGACATATGGGGCCCTCTGTTCCCTTCAGAAGGGAGTCACCTACTATGATTACCCTTCTTTTCTTCTTGATGTTAGAAGTGGAGATCTGTCTTACAGATGAATTCAAATTAGGAGGCTCCTTGGGCAGATAATTTCCCTCTAAATCATCTAAATCATCTGGCTGGTTCTCTAGATCCAGGGCCTCATATCTATTCTGAAGTGGCACCTGGCTAGGGGATGGGGGTTGGGAGGAGTTATTATTATTACCTCTCCAAGCAGGGACCCTTTTCCACTCCCCTTCATCTACTAGGTGCTCTTCTATTGCCTGAGAGTGGGAGGCATATGGGTCCTCTGAGTCTAGATGGGCCTCCCTTAGAGAAGGAAGGGCTGAACTCCACCAGTCTATTTCCTTTTCACTTTCCCTGATACTCCTTAATTGTTCAACTTCCTCCCTAAGCTCGGCCACCATTGAAAGGAGGTCATTCACTTGCTCACACCTCAGGCATGCCTCCTTCACATCATCCCCTGAAACAACCAATAAGCTCAAACACTCCAAGCAGGAATGGGTCTGTACAGACACATCCTTTTTGGAGGGCTCCACTTGGTCACATACACTGGTACCAACCACAGTTTTCAACCGTGTTGACACCATTACTAACAGAAACCCCAAGACCAACTGTCTAGTAGAAACACCTCAAACAACATGACACACAGTGCTCCTTACCAGCAAGAGAACTAGCAACCCTGCCTGCTTGCCCTGCCTGCTTGCCCTGCCTGCGCGAACTGTGGTGGCCACGCCCCAGAGACTGGCCATGCCCCTGTTTGCCCGCTCCTGTTCGCTGCGCTCCGGGTCACCGCGCTCCCTAGAGACCTCTTATAATGGGCCACTCAGCAACTCAGGGAGCTCCACCCCTCGTTCCTGAATGACTCACACTGCAAGCACCACACCTGCCTTGTCTTCTTATAATGGGCCACTCAGCAACTCAGGGAGCTCCACCCCTTGCTCCTGAATGACTCATACTGCAAGCACCACACCTGCCTCGTCTTCTTATAATGGGCCACTCAGCAACTCAGGGAGCTCCACCCCTCGCTCCTGAATGACTTACACATTGTGAATGAATTATCTGAAATCATGAGTGTTTTGCTTGCACAAGGATATTGTGTGTGCTATTACTGGATTGCAGTTATGGATGGGATTTGATAAAGGAACTTTTGCAATTGCTGCTCCATAGTTAATGTTTTATTGTCACAGAAGTGCAGGAGCTGTTGGAGGAACAGCAGAGCATAACAAAGAAGAAAAATGAGAAATTTTCCCTTTTCTTCCCAGACTGCCCAAGTTCAGAGAGCTTCAGAAGAGTTCAGGCTCAGAGCTGATTTTGTCAATTATTCACAAGTATGTCCTGAGAGCTGCTGAGCTCCTCAGCACAGATATTCAGCAATTCGTAAAATGCAGCTCCTCACAGAAATCATATACCATAGTAATCAAACAGCTCAGTGCTTTTCCTTGGGTTTTTCAGTGTTTTGGTTTTGTTTGCTTGTTTTTTTTTTTCCATTTCAAATAAGGCAAGAAAATTTCATTGCAAAAAATACAATTCAGTACAAAACATACAATGAAGTACTGTGAGGAAATGAGCAGCTGACTGACATAGTTTGCTGTGATTGAGAGGAAACATTTATCTGCCTGTGAGAAGAGCATATTTGCAGTCATATGTCTCAACAGAAGGAGAGTGTTAGTGGAATTTCCCCTGGAGCAGGGGCACTGGAACATTCCGAGGGAAGGAAGTGTGGTCGTCCCCAGAGAAGTGAACACTTGTTTTCTTGTCCATTCACAGCCAGGGTTGAAAGTGATATTATAGATGCTTTTGCACAGCTGAATGATAAATTAATAAATAGCAGGGCAAGCAGGTTTTATGCAAGACAATCTCAGATATGTGTGTTTTCTGTGTTTCTGGGCACAAGCAGCCCAGGGGAGGGCAGTTCCAGGCAGACTGTGTGTCAGGACCTGGGCTAAGCTGCAGCAGCACCACAGACCATTCAGTCTGTGCTGGTCTGTTGAGCACTCTGGAAACCCTCACTGGGTTCATCTGATGATGCTTCAGATGTCTGGCACAGCTCTGCAGGAATTAACATTTTGGGATCAGGGTAGTTTCCAGCAGAGCTGGTGTTTGTGCAGGACACCACACTGGGATCTTTGAGATCTGCACTGCTGGGTGTTACCCTCATGTCCCACAGCATCCCAGCATCCACTATTGCAGTGAAAAAATTGCTGGGTTTAGGGACTCTGGGAGAAGAACAATACGTATTGTTTGATTTTACTTCTCCTTGGGGAGGTATTGAAAGGTATCTCTAATTTTTAGACAAGACCCAAAACAATTTAATGCAAATTCATTAAGAGAATGGCTGCCTTGCAGTGACCTAGATCTAATGAAGAATTACTATGGATGAATTTTAATTGTTGGAAGGGAAGAAATATAAAAAAATGTTAAAGGTTGTCAAAAAGATACTGTGTCAAAAGTGATTCATGGAAAGTATTTCCTAAGTTCAGGCTATATTTTGATTACCAATCATTTAGAAAAACCATTCCCTGGAGCCTTCTGGGTGAGCATTGGCATGAGAATACAATGTTGGTGTGCTTGGAGATGGTGATGGAGATGCTTTGATGTTGGGTGTACTGATTCGGTTGACATCAATACAGTTCATCATTTTCAGCCTTTCATGTTAAATCAAAAGATGTTTTTGAGGCTCCCCTCTATTCACTTATTAAAAAAATTTTAAAACCCACACTAAGACTGGTTAAATCTCTCAAGATCGTGCTAAAATTTAATATCCTATGAATAGAATTCTAAGGATATAAATATCTCCATTCTAGGAATTCATTGCCTAAACTGAGGGAGGGACAGAAAGATTTGCAGAAGTTCAGTGAGGTTCATACGTTTATATACTTGTTCTGGTTTTGAAACATATAAGTATTATCTTCTCTTGAGCATTTAGATTTCTAATATCTGCAATATTTTTGGGAGATTCGAGGCGAGATGAAGAAATAAAACATTTACTCCCTGAAAACTGTCAGTTCTTGTCCATCTCGCAGTTCACCACTGGAGGGCGGTAAAATATTTTCAACTTCTCTTTTTCCCTTTTACTTTCATTTTTTAATTTTCCTTTTAATGTTTGAACTGCTGTTAAAACATGTATCTATTTTTAAAAAGGTGATTTTCACAGTACCCAGCTCACCATCTCCAGATTTTATAAGTCATAAGTATTTTTCCACTTTTGTTCTTAGATCTCTCTTTCCTGCCCTAGGGTATAGGAAATTGTGGTCATTTAGAGGCCAGAAAAGAGGCCAGAGCTGATGATCAAACGTTTATTAATATTTCCATGATAGAAAGTCTTTGGTGTTGGCATAAGGGCATTGAAAGGGATGCATTGGCATGGGCGGGTGTAAGCTGCCATGACCTGATTGTAAAATAAAAGCAAACTTTTTCCATACCATGCTTCTCTTGCTGATATTATCCCCAAACACTCTCTCTATGTTAAATATGCTCTTTCTTTAACAGTGAAGAGGAATGTGCTCTGACCATGACCCTTCCAAACCATCTTTCCCAAAAATCTACATTCTACCTATATTTAGGTTCCTCTGTGTGTCTGTGCACCCTGAGTTTCATTGTCAGAGGATTGATTTGGGAGTGTGTCTTTAGATAGGGGTGTTCAATTTTTCTGGCTATTACTGCAAAGGTATCCAACATGCCTTTAGATGAGCTAATATCCCACTTTTACCCATTTTTGAAAGGCAAATAATATCATTGAAGAAAGCATATATTGTAAACTACATGGTATTAATATTTTAATTATACATCTGCTGAAAAAATATGGAAGGATGACTTAATAGATAGTTTTAGCTGCAGTAATTGCAAGCTGTAAGGTAAAACTTGATTTTTCATTCCTCTTGGATCTTTTTTATTTGTATTTAATACAAATTATTCAAACAAGAGAACATGTCCACTTGGACAAATATTAGGTTTCTTAAATGGTGTGTAAAATTCTGTGCACTGCTGAACAATGTTCTGTCTGTTGGAATGAGTTTCCATTGGAGCAGTTTTGGGTGAGGATGTTCTGGTAGGGACCTGCACCTAAGAAAAGGCATCGCAGTACCTTGATGTAATTAGTCTGCTCACAGATTTGGTTCTTGGGCACTGTTTTATTGCCATTTCTGTGGGGTTTGGTAGCTGGGCAAACAGTTTTGGTGGCAAAAGTAGAATATTCTACTGTTGTAAATTGCCTTACCCTTTTTAAACCTTCAGCTGCCAGAATTATTGTTTGGCTTTGCTTTTTTGTTTGTTGACTTGACCGAATTCTCTTTCTCAATGACTTCTGAATTATTTTGCAAAGCTTTTTTGACTGCTTTATCTCCCATTTAATTTCATTTAATAGCTACACCAGCTGGTATCCATACAAAAATGACGTTGCCATGACATATTACCTTATTATAGACATCAATAATTTCCAGAGCTATTCCTACTCTAGTGATTGAAATTTCTAGGATGATATCAATGGCACTTAAAAGATCTGGAGAAGTGACAGATTGTAAAGGTTGTACTCCAGAAATCTAATTCAGTGACATCAGGGTGGGAAATAACTCCACAGTATAACCAGGTAACCAATCTAACTGGCTTCTTCAATTAAGTCCACACAGGAGGCTGCTAAACCCTAGCCCACTACAAAATCTTGAAGGAAAATGGGAAACAAAATAGAAAAGGGGTGGGGGGAGAGAAAAAAAACCCACACAAATTAGAATTAAATTATTGCAATGAAATTTTTAGTCTTAGACAAGGAAATGTCAAGGGTCTGACTCTTCCCCCACACTACTTGCAGCACCCCAGGGTAAATGTGATGCGGTGAGCACAGGGGTGGGGCTGGGTTGATGGCTAGACTTGCTGATCTTAAAAGTCTTTTCCAACCTTAACAATTCCATGATTCTACGACTGCTTTCTCCATAATTGTTCCAAATCAAATCAAACTGATCAATGATCCATCATCTCTTCCTAATTTTTTTCACTGTATTCTCTTAATCTTTGAACTACCAATGATTAAATTGTTTCCTTGTGAGCACAAAACTAAGAGTTGCCCAGATCCCTTTATTTGCCTGTTGCCCTGATTTTTCAGCCTTCTGATGTTTTTACATTCTTGTACTGGAGTTCTCATGCTTGTAACAAAAACAGACTGATATTTTGTAAATAACACATTCCTTCCAGGGGGAAGGACAAATTGATGGACTGCTGGTTTGACCAGTGGGGTCGGAGGGGTGTCAAACTCGTTCCTCCAATTGCTTGTCAAAGTTCAAATTTGATTTAAACCTTGAATCCAAAAATAAAGTCCTTCTTCTTCTCGCTCTCAACCTGACGCGTGAGTGTCCTTCTTTTCGTGTCCTCTAGCAACATTTGCCCATTTCAATGCCCCTGCAAAGAGCTTCTGAATCCTTCAAGTATCTGATTTTCTACCATCTGTGGTTCAAAACTGAATTTTTGGCACTACAAGGAGCTTCCCAGTGTGGTTGCTGCTTTAGCTGTGCTTTATCCATCTCTCCTTGTGGTGTCAGTTCCTGGCTTTGGCTTTTTCACTCCCACTGGGAAAGTCTCTGCTCAATAAGGAAAATGTCTGCAAATATTATACAGACATGATCATGACACTCAGAAATTCCAAGGAATCCTTTAAATCTGAGGAATCCTACTTGACCATTTATTTAATGCTATTTATTCAAGCTATTCCTTAGTAGCCAACCTCTGCTCAAAAAGTGATAATGGAAAGGCATGTCCAAATCATGAATATCAGCTTGCAGAGCTCAACATTTGACATATCCAAACAATTTAAGTCAAAATTTTAGGATTTAGAAAGAATTCACTTTCCCTATTTCCCTGAAGCCTCTTGATGTACTTCCAATTCTTTATTCCTTCATTGTTCAATTACAAAACAGTATTTGATGACCATAAGTCATTATTCAGTCATTCCTCTAAATATTTAAATTCTGCAATAAATGTCACTTTCCCTTATTATTGGAGATGTGGAGGTAATGAATTTTCAGTAGCTTGAAAGAATTCATGGATAATTTAAGTTACCCACTCCTGAGCATACCTGACCTGGAAATTACTCTGTGCTTGTGCTGGAGTTCCACAGGGCAGCGTTGTGTGTTCTGCAGTCCTGACAATCCATTATCTTGTCATTTTATTATATATACAATGGAGAAGACGCAGGTTTAAAGTAAGCCTTCACATATATGCTGTTCCACATTAATCCCTCTCTTCCTTATAACCTAAAAGGCAATCTCTGGGTTATGTAGGAAGACTAGGAAATACAGGGATGCTAATTATAAAAAAAAGTTAAATGCCATAATAATTTACATGATGTGCATTACTCAGGCTGCACCTGTTACCATGCCCGTTTCTCAAGCTGGCTAGCTCGGCACAGGTAACACTCCAGTGGGATCTTTTCCACTCAACTGCGCCTGCGTGGCGATTGCTGGAGGATTGCGAAAAAGGGGGGACTCCGGAGACGCTGGGTCACAACGAGTTTATTGGAACTCCGACGTGGAGCCCTCACCTCGAGTGTCAGCGTGCCCGAAGACCCTGGCTGACTCTCGGGTGAGAACTTATAACGGGGGGTGTAACATAGAGAGGAGACCAATAAGGTTTTACAGGGAGGTGGCTCATATCATAAACAAACATATAAAACAATCATACAATGAACATTAGAAGGTGACAATCAGGGTTCTGTCCAATCACTCGATGCCTCTCTCAGAATCTTCCAGAAGTGGGGAGCGACCCCAAACATGATAGACAGAAACAGGAGGCTATCCATGAAGTGATGGACAGATAACTGTCTCTGGGGGGGAAAACTTAGGGAGAATACAGAACCAATCGCAGAACTGTCACTGGGGAAAAAACAGGGATAAACCAAAAGTGGGTAACAAAAAGGGGTACAGAGAACAAACCATTTTACAAAAGAACATTAACTTATGAATTAAACTTAAAATTGAAAAATGCACTCCCACATGCACCTGCAGTTGATTTTTGTCTCCCTCACTTGATCCCTTTATTTGAGACAGCATTCCTGGCAAACTGTTGCTCTCTTGCATGTAAAATATGCTGGAGAATTAAGAAACTTGTGTGATGAACTTCATTTTTAAACAATGCAACAGGCAAGTTGTCCCCTTTTAAAGAGGACATTATAGCATTTCTGTGTCTATAAATACAACACATAAAGCTCCTTATTACCAAATGCTTTATTAACATCAGCAGACAGTCTTATGACATGATCTATGGTTGATTGATTTGCCTGAAAGCCACTTTAATACTGAGGAAGAAGATTATTCATCTCCAGAAAGAATGACAATCAACAATAAATCATTCCCTCCATCTTCATACATAGCCATGAAGTTAAGGCTATCAGATGATAAGAACCTAAATCAAAGTATGATCTGATTTTTGGAGGATGTTGGGGTTTTTAATAAGAAATGCATGAGATTGCTTTCTTATTTTTTTGATCAACCTAATGCTGCAAACACAGTCACTGCAAATTTGTTGAGATATCAGAGGTTTAACGTGGGTTTAACATTTAACAGTAAGAACATGAGTTTTTTCTACCATAATTTTAATTTGTACTTGATATTTAGGGTCATTTTGGCTTGTTTTGTAACCTGATGCACTCACAAAATTAGCCAAACTGAAGACTTTTTCTGAAATATAAAGGTTGAAAGTGTAGTTTAGTAGAATTTTGGGCATTTTATAGAGCTCATTCAGTGAAATATTTTGCTGATCTGATTTTTGGATTATTTATGGGATGATTTATTCCTTTGTTCTTCAATTGCTTTTCCTTCCCTGTCCTTGTAACCCTGAGCTCAGCTCCCCCATGGGATTGCCAAGGCAGGGAAGCAGCAGCAGGGAGATGTTTTCCAAGAACACCAAGGTGTAGGGGCAAGTCAGCAGAGCCCCTGCTTTGCCTGTCCTCAGGACAAGTGTTCAACAGTGATTGAAATCCTGAATTTTGAATGCATTTGGGCTTTTTAAGCTTCACACAAAAGCAGGAATACTCTGCTTTGAATACTTTGATGTCTGGCTGGATGTGAGTGAGCACAAACAGCAAAGGAAGAAGATCCAGGAGCAGGGAGCAAGTTCAGTACTTGAATGGTGGCAATTTGCCAGACTGGACAAAGCTATTCGTGCCCCATTGGGCTTTGGGGAAGTAAAAAGTGGATTATAAAAGAGGCAAGGAGTAGTATTACAGTAGTATGGAAAAGAAAAAGAAATCGAGACCTTTCTGACAAAATTGTAGCTTTGATATTTCTGTTTCTGCTTTTTATGAAGTCTTTCCTCTTTCTCTGGAGGTTGGATGATCCAGTGAATTAGGGGCTCCTTGGCAGTGTTCTTGTTTTGGTTTGCTTTTTAAAAAATCCTTATTGCTTTTAGCATGCTGAAAGCTTTATTGAGGTTCTGATTTTCCTTACTGCAGTGCTGTAAAGCCTCTCTAGCACTGCCTTATCAAGTGCAACTAATTAACATCAAAGGGGTATTGTTATTCATTATGGCTCTATGATCAGCCATGTATCCCCTATATGCTGAATTGGCTCTTTTGAATCTCATTCAGTGTGCCTGCTCTAAGTCCCTTATCGATTGCCTTCTTCATTTGCACAGCACTACACACATTAATATTCACATGCATTTAAGTGGAAAATTACCTCTTCCTGAAGGACCATCAGGCCTGTCTGGTGGAATTTTCTGTAAAATACATACTCAGAGATTGCAGTACTAACAGGCAGTGCTTTATTTCTCTGTTGCCTCTTGACTTAGCATGCCCATGATCAAAACCCAGCCTGCGAATTTCTGCTACATTTAATTTAATTTCATTTCCAAGGATCTGTTTTTCTTATCCACGTGTCATCATTTCTTATGAGAACCCATAGGTGGACATAGACACCCTGGCCATTTTCAGTTTCCCTGCCATTACAGTCTGCTACTTCTCTGTGAAGAAAATTCTGTCCAGTTCCTGGAATGAAGAAGGAATTCCATCAACATTGCAGAAAAATGCATTGTCTGAAACAACTCCCTGAAACTGCAGCTCTGTGGATTTTCAGTTTTCTCTTTGTCCTGGTTTAGGAGAAATTAGGGGAAGGTCTCCAGAAGAAGCCCCGCAGAAAACAAACCTCCACCACCCCTTCCCCTCCCCAGCTCTGGGTTTGAGAAGGAATTCCTCAGAGGAGAAGTGGAAAAAACCTATTTATTGACAAATAAACAAAAACACTCCCCAACACAAGGGAAAAGAAAAATACTCAAGCAGTTGCTGTGAAGGGAGGGCGCAGAGCTTCTGTCTCAGGCGTCGGAGACCCCCAGATATTCCCAGGTCAGGTCCGAAGCCGGTCCAATGATCTTCGGGGGGGGAAAGAAAAAAAGGAGAGAAAAAGGGAAAAAAAAACGAAAGCAGCGAAAACCAGCAAAAGCAAAAGCAAAAACAAAAGCAAAAGCAAAAACAAAGCCAGCAGCAAAGCAAAGCCAGCAGCAAAGCCGAGCTAGCAGCAAAGCAAAAGCCAGCAGCAAAAGCCCAAAGAACAAGTAGCCTCACCGCGGCAAAACAGCCCACCGAGGGACAGGCAGCTATTAGACATAACAGTGTAGTACACAGAGATAAAGCTGCACGATTGGGATAGGAGGCACCGTCAACCCAGGATGTTCCACCCCTTATCCCATATCGTGAACATACAATAAAAAAACTTTCATCTCACTTACTCAAACCTTCAACACTTACACATTTCCTTCCATCTTACTTGCTCAGACCTTTGACACTTATACGTTTCCTTCTGTTTCATGTAGTAACATTCAGCAAACAATGACATTTGCATATGAGTCTCACCCCACATTCAGATCTCCCTGAGGTACACATCGTGTTATTCCATCTTTCTGCATTATCCACCATGTATAACCTGGTCCTTGAGCAAAAACAATCCCACGGATGGGTTTGCCTGTACTCGAGGCAGGGTTGATCCATACTGTCTTTCCCAACAAACCTCTGACATGGGCCACTGGGGCTTTATCTCCATCTACTATATTAAGGAGCTCAGACTGAGCAGGACCCGCTCGGTTGGTGGAACCTCGGGTGTTAACTAACCAGGTGGCCTTTGCTAAATGCTGCTCCCAGTTTTTTAAAGACCCCCCACCCAATGCTTTCAGGGTGGTTTTTAACAATTCATTGTACCTCTCCACTTTACCTGCAGCTGGTGCATGGTAGGGGATATGGTACACCCACTCAATGCCATGTTCCCTAGCCTAGGTTTTAATAAGATTATTTTTAAAATGAGTCCCATTGTCTGACTCAATCCTCTCAGGAGTACCGTGCCTCCAAAGGACCTGCTTTTCAAGGCCCAGGATGGTGTTGCGGGCTGTAGCATGAGACACAGGGTAGGTTTCCAACCATCCCGTGGTGGCTTCCACCATGGTCAGCACATGGCGCTTGCCTTGGCGGGTTTGAGGCAGCGTGATGTAATCAATCTGCCAGGCCTCCCCATACTTGTACTTGGACCACCGCCCTCCATACCAGAGGGGCTTCACCCACTTGGCTTGCTTAATGGCAGCGCACGTCTCACAGTCATGGATAACCTGAGAAATGCTGTCCATGGTTAGATCCACCCCTCGGTCTCGTGCCCACTTATAGGTGGCATCTCTACCCTGGTGGCCTGAGGCATCATGGGCCCATCGTGCTAGGAACAACTCTCCCTTGTGCTCCCAGTCAAGGTCTATCTTCAACTCCCCTAGCTTTGCAGCCTGATCTACCTGCTGATTGTTTTGCTGCTCCTCATTAGCTCTACTTCTGGGGACATGGGCATCTACATGGCGAATGTTCACAGGTAGTTTCTCTAACCTGGTAGTGATATCTTTCCACTCTTCAGCAGCCCAAATTGGTTTTCCTCTATGCTGCCAGTTTGCCTCTTTCCATCTCTTCAGCCACCCCCACAGAGCATTGGCTACCATCCAAGAATCAGTATACAGATAGAGCCTTGGCCACTTCTCTCTCTCTGCAATACCTAGGGCCAGTTGAATGGCTTTGAGTTCGGCAAATTGGCTGGATCCACCCTCTCCTTCAGTAGCCTCTGTGACCTGTCATGTGGGGCTCCATACAGCTGCTTTCCACCTCTGACTCATCCCTATGACGCGACGGGAACCGTCGGTGAATAAAGTGTAACGTGTTTCCTCTGCTGGCAGCTGGTTGTATGGCGGAGCTTCCTCAACCCAGGTCACTGGTTCTTGTTCTTCATCTGAGACACTAAAACTTTCACCTTCAGGCCAATTTGTAATCACTTCCAAAATCCCAGGGCGATCTAGTTTCCCAACTCGGGCACGTTGTGTGATGAGGGCAATCCACTTGCTCCATGTAGCACTGGTAGCATGATGGATGGAGGGAACCTTTCCTCTAAACATCCACCCTAGCACCGGTAGTTGGGGTGCCAGGAGGAGTTGTGCTTCTGTACCAATCACCTCCGAAGCGGCTTGGACTCCTTCATAAGCGGCCAAGATTTCCTTTTCCGTTGGGGTGTAGTTATCTTCAGACCCCCTGTAGTTCCGACTCCAGAATCCCAGTGGTCGGCCTCGGGTCTCACCAGGTACCTTTTGCCAAAGGCTCCAGGACAGACCATGGCTCCCGGCTGCAGAGTAGAGCACATTCTTCACATCTGGTCCCGTCCTAACTGGGCCGAGGGCTACAGCATGAGCAATCTCCTGCTTGATCTGGGTGAAAGCTTGTTGCTGCTCAGGGCCCCAGTAGAAATTGTTCTTGTTACGGGTAACCAGGTAAAGGGGGCTCACAATCTGACTGTACTCAGGAATGTGCATCCTCCAGAAACCTATAGCACCTAAGAAAGCTTGTGTTTCTTTCTTGTCAGTTGGTGGGGACATAGCTGTGATTTTGTTAATGACATCAGTAGGAATCTGATGCCATCCATCTTGCCACTTCACTCCCAGGAACTGGATCTCCCGAGCAGGTCCCTTAACTTTACTTTTCTTAATAGCAAAGCCGACTTCCAGGAGAATTTGGATGATTTTCTCTCCTTTCTTGAACACTTTTGCTGCTGTGTTTCCCCACAAAATGATATCATCAATATATTGTAAATGTTCTGGAGCCTCTTCCTTTTCTAGTGTAGCTTGAATCAGTCCATGACAGATGGTAGGACTGTGTTTCCACCCCTGGGGCAGTCTGTTCCAGGTGTACTGCACTCCCCTCCATGTAAAGGCAAACTGAGGCCTGCATTCTGCTGCCAGAGGAATGGAGAAAAATGCATTAGCAATGTCAATAGTGGCGTACCACTTCGCTGCCTTGGACTCCAGCTCGTACTGCAATTCCAGCATGTCTGGTACGGCCGCGCTCAGAGGTGGAGTCACTTCATTCAAGGCATGATAATCCACAGTCAATCTCCATTCTCCATCAGATTTTCGCACAGGCCAGATGGGGCTGTTGAAGGGTGAGTGGGTTTTGCTGACCACCCCTTGGCTCTCCAGCTCTCGAATCATCTTGTGGATGGGGATCACGGCATCTCGAGTTGTTCTATATTGTCAACGATGCACTATCGAAGTGGCAATTGGTACCATTTGTTCTTCTCCCTTCAAAAGTCCTACTGTGAGTGGGTTCTCGGACAGTCCAGGCAAGATGTTCAATTGCCGAATGCTTTCTGTCATCACAGCTGCTATTCCGAAGGCCCACCTGAATCCTTTCGGGTCTTTAAAATACCCACTCCGGAGGTAATCTATGCCCAAGATGCATGGGGCCTCTGGGCCAGTCGCAACAGGGTGTTTCTTCCACTCATTCCTAGTCAGGTTCACATCTGCCTCCACCAACGTATAGTTCTGTGATCCCCCGGTCACACCAGCAATAGAAACAGATTCTGCCCCTACACATCTCGATGGCATCAATGTACACTGCGCACCAGTGTCAACCAAAGCCTCATAGTGTTGTGGCTTCAATATGCCAGGCCAATGAACCCACACAGTCCAAAAAACACGATTTTCCCTAACCTCTACCTGGCTAGAGGCAGGGCCCCTCTAAGCCTGATTATCCTTCTTTCCTTGGCTGTATGTCTTAGAGGTTCCTTCAAGGGGATCGGACATGTCATCATCGTCATCATACTTGGCATTTTGGCTACGAGCAACTGGAGCTGCTCTCTGTTTAGTGAAACTTCCTCTTTGAATCTTACCTTCCTTCAAATTGCGTACCCATTGTGCCAGAGCAGCAGTGGGTTTTCCATCCCATCTCCTCATGTTTTCTCCAGACTCACGCAGGAAGAACCACAACTCAGCTCTTGGGGTGTACCTTCTCTCCCCATCAAAGGAGCGCCTGCGTTGGATACCAGGGCCTCTAATTTGTACAGCCGAGATTTGGAGGAAATCCTCCTTAATCTCTTCCCTGAGTTTCTTATGATTCTCCTCTATTTTGTCTTCTAGTTTCTGCAGTCGTGTTTCCACAGCTGCAATTCTGGCATGAGTTGGGCCATGTACAGCATCTGCATATGCTCGCAGCTTCTTCGCCATATCAAGCACAGTCTCATATGTCTCATCCTGCTTCATTATTGCTAGAGCAGAAGCGTATTCAGGTGGCCCAAGTCGCACAAGTTTCCTCCACATTACAGGTGTACATGCTACCAGGTCCGGATTCCTAGTTGTTATGTCATCTGAAAAAACGAGCTCTGCTACCGCCATCTCTCTCAGACGTTGGATCCCCTGTTCTATGGTCTTCCACTGTGTCTGCTGCAAATAGAGATCATCTGCACACAGGTATCTTTGTGCTACACCGTCCAGGATCCGTTCCCAGAGACTGTGAGGGCTAGCCTCCCTCATCATGCTTTGGTCAATGACAGGATCATGTGACAGAGATCCCAAATGCCTCACTTCAGTGCCATCCAAAATGGTAGCCTCCCCTGCAGCATCCCAAAGGCAGACTAACCAACTAATTATAGATTCATCGGGTTGTCGCCTGTAGTCCTTTCTTAGGCCTCGAAGGTCCTTTAGGGAAAAGGAATCAATATTGGCTCCAGAATCTGTACCCCTCGATTGTGGCTTCTGATTTTGGTGAAGGTCCTTCTCCTGGATCATCATCATCATCCTCCACCTTGCGATCAGTCTTGCTTTTACACTTTCCGCCTCTTGTATTAGCAGCAACAGCCATTGGTTGAGGTCTACTGTCTCGTTCAGCTACTGGCCTGGAGCCTGGGATATTAGCTGCAGCCTGAGTGACTGGAATAGTAACTAACTTATCTCCCTGTTCCCTTTCTTCTATCTGCTGCCCTACAGTATCTAGCAGAGTACGATAGACATATGCCAGGGCCCAGCTCACTACAATAATCCTTTTCTCTTTAGTATTACCATGGCACTTCTCTTTCAGGTACTTTGCCACCTCAGCTGGGTTCTGAATTTGTTCAGATGGGAAGTCCCAGACTATAGGATCAGAGAATTCCTTTAAAATTTGGCCCATATCCTCCCATTTCCCACTCCACTCAAGATTTCTCCTGCTTGGCTTTACTCCTGAATCAGAAGTCTCATTAGCCCCTTTGGAAATCTCAGCTTTCATTTTATATAAACTGCAGACAGTATAGAAAAAGCTTACTAAATTAAATGCCAGAAAGATGGTCTCTTTAACACTCAGGGGAGACTGAACATTTTCTAATAGAGATGTAAGCAATCCAAAGGAGAAGACGGAGAACAGAGGCTGGAAAACCCCTTCCCCTGCTTCTCCCCCAACAGAGTACACACCTGATGCCTAGAAGGCTGACCTGAAACAGAGACTAGACAAGACTAGAGAATAAAGTTGGTATTTATTCAAAAGCCTCCAGGATTCACCTTGGGCAGGACTGGATCCTGGCCCAAGGTGCACCCCAAGACCACTACAAAACACGCCACACACAGAAGGAAAAGAGGCCCCCCGGTCACGAGGCCTTACATTTTTATCAGTTTTGGTCCATTTGCATATTGGGGTTTAATTGTCCAATTACAGCTTCAGGCTGTGAGATCCCATCCTTCTCGTTCCTCCCTTCGGTCCATTGTTGTTTATGCTTTTGGGCCTGAAAGTTGTCCTTGGTTCTCAGCAGAAAAGGGATTTGTTTTGTCTACCTACCCTGTGAACAGAGCTTACTAGCATTTAATATGAGGCTCAGAACTACATCCCCAGGTAATACAGAATCTGCAAACTAAAACTTAGGGCATCAGACCCATAACAATGAACCATACACTTCTGAAACGGATTCCAGCATTTTTATAACCCTCCTGTAAATCATTACAAACAAGCCCAGCCCAATGAATATTCTGGTTAGTACCCCATGGCTACAAGAACTACGTATTAGGGACAATACCAGAGCTATTTCTGGGTAAGGAATTAACCCTAGGTACCACAGAGGTATTAAAACTTCAAAAAACCCTAGGGACCAGAAATACCGGCAGGCTTCCACCCCAAATGGCATTATGAATCCGGAAAAAACCATACCAATACACCCACAAAACAATTAGAACCACCAATATTATTATTAAAGTTTTTTCCACTTCCTCTGGCCCTTTCCCAGCCAATGCACCAAAAGTATTCTGTCCTGGTTTAGGAGAAATTAGGGGAAGGTCTCCAGAAGGAGCCCCCCAGAAAACAAACCTC